>CM032387.1:7041561-7621763 GCA_019049475.1 Eueides isabella
ATCAGTACCAGAGTGATCCTATTCTAAGCCACTACGGCACAATTACCAGAGAAAGTAAACGAAAGTCAAGATCGATCCACAAACGTCGCGCTTATGGTCACACAGTGTGCTCCTGTACCACGAAGGCCACATTAAATTTGTTTATTTTATAAATATCTCTCATTAATGCTAAAAAAATAACTTTTTTATGTAATAACAACATTTACATTTATTCAATATAACGTCATTATAAGATAATACAAATTTAATTATCTCATGAGTATTATGTATCTAATAACTTAATTTACATAAGTGGAAACCCATGTCCAATTGCACACGACGAGGATTTATAAACTGTCGTGTGCTTACAACGTCTATTAATTGATTACCTTATTACACTGTTTGTATGTTGCCTTGATATTACGCTATTGATCTTATGAATGTCAATAATAATAGAGCTGTGTGTCAAGATGACGTTCGTGAATGCCAATGAATTAGTTCTATATTGCTGAGTATTGAATTGGGATTTGAATTCGATATGCGTTCTTTAGACTATGGCCGAGTAAGTCAAGTAATATTTATTTACTTTTGTGATGTATATTTTAAGAAAAAATTTTTTAAATTCACTTGTTAATCTTTTTTTTATCACACTCATAAATTTTAAAATATATAGTTATTTAAAAATACGGTACCAATTTATCATAATAATTTTAAACAGGTTATGTTGCTGTCTTGGATTTTCATAGCGAATAAATAAATATGTAAAAGATTTTGTGTTAACGAAACCATTTCATCAAATTAGACATTCCAAAATATTGTAGCACTTAATTAAATCTTCTTTTGTTATGTATACATTTTGCGTTTTACATTTCATAAAATGTTGTTGCATAACGCATTTAACCTTTGTTTTTTGAACATATTTAACGCCTTTGTAAAAGCTTACCGCTTCTGCACAGGTCCCTCGAGATAATTAAATTTCCGTATACTAAAATATGAACGTAAAGGAAGTTTTTGTTTCTAGGAGTAAAGTTAAAACAAAGATTTTTTTTTACTTTAACAGCCTTTGCCTGCAATTTAGGCCGTTTGGTCGATAGGAAAAAAGGGATGGCTTTATAACATGTCACATTATAAGCACAGGAGAACTCTGACCACTTATATCGTACACCAACGACCCGCCCGCAGCTTCGACCGCTTGAATTACACTATTTTTTTTAACTATTCACAATTAATTATCTTTTGTTAATAATATTACCACTAAAAAGACGATATCGAGGCCTGTCGTGGCGCAGCGGCACAAGAGTGTGACTGTAACCGACAGGTTCTGGGTTCGATCCCCAGCCGAGGAAATGAAATATTTAATATTTTCAATTTAAATATTTAGTGTTTAATTTCTTCGCTCTGGTAATAAGGCAAAGCACGGCATTGAGCTTCGCCACTCAACACGCAATGCCTCAAATTCGGCGGAAAGTGGGGAACGGAAGTAGAACGGAGTGTCATAACACAAGGTTTCACTTCCGTTCCCTCTGCCTACCCCAAGTGCGGGATACAGCGTGAAGCTGAAAAAAATAAAAAAAAGACGATATCTATTCATTGAAAATAAATATTCAGCGAAATATATATATTAAATATACAAGGTGTCCAGAAAGGGTATCGGGTATTTGTTTTCGCGCCATATTCGAAACGGGGCGTCTTAAGGGTGCGGGGAGGGGTTCGTGGCGTCCGCCATTTTGTGGAGTTTTAGTCACCATGGAACAGTACTCGGGGACGCATCGCGCATTTTGCATACGAGCGTATTATCGTAATAGTGATTCAATAGTGACTGCTCAACGTCTCTATCGTACACACGCGGAATATCGTACACGCCACCTGCCAAGTACGATAGCATTAGAAAATGGATAAGAATGTTCGAGAATACAGGTGCGACAGTTAAAATTCAAAAATCGGGTCGTCCTCGTTCAGGGCACGATGAAGAAATAATTGAAGAAATTGAGGTGTCGGTTCGTCAAAATCCGTCTTTATCCATCCGAAAGCGAAGCCAAGCGTTGAACATCAAAAAATCATCTTTACATTCGATTTTAACGAAAGACTTAAATCTAAAAGCCTATAAAATTTAATTGGTTCAAGAATTGAAGGATACGGACTATGCTAATCGACTGAATTTTGCGAACGAAATGCTGCAGCGATTTAACAACTTTAACAACATACAGTTCAGTGACGAAGCAAATTTTCACCTGAATGGTCATGTGAATAAGCAGAATTGTCAGTACTGGGCAGTGGAGAATCCGAGACGAAAGCATGAATGACCCCTGCATAGCCCAAAGGTTATTGTTTGGGCCGCTATGTCTGCTAAAGGCATAATTGGTCCTTATTTTCACGAAGATCAACGAGACCGAGCAAATAATGTGAATAGTGACCGTTATTGCGATATGCTGCGAAATTTTTTGCTCCCAGAGTTGCAGGAGTTTGCAGGTTTCAACTCAAGGACGCAGCAAGATGGGGCCACTTGCCTTACCTCAAATGACTCAACGGAAGTTGTTAACGAATTATTCCCTAATCAAGTCATTTCGCGAAGAGGAAACATCAACTGGCCTCCCAGAAGCCCCGACCTTAGCCCGCTTGAATATTTTGCATGGGGATACCTTAAAAGTAAGGTTTATCAAAACAATCCGACGAATCTAACCCAGTTAAAGCAAAACATCAAGTCAGAAATGGCAGCATAATCGATAGCTATATGTCAACGTGTTATCGCCAATCTTCCTTTCCGTTTAGAAGAGTGCCAGCAACGTAAAGGTCATCCTTTGGATAACATTATCTTTTCCAAATAATTCTCCAATTTATAGGCTAATAATAAAAAACAATAAACTTTTTTATTGCGTACAAATAATTTTTGTTTCATTGAACTTACAAATACTCGATATCCTTTCTGGATACCTTGTATTATAGATATTTATATATATTGTAGAAATTTTGCCTAATTTTATATTTTTAAATAACGTAATTTTTATTTTTTTTTACCCATTAAAATAAATCAATTACTAAATATTAAAGCCAAAATATATTAGTGAAAATTTCATTAAAATCTGGTTAGCCATTTCTGACATAAGCGCGCAGAAACAAGCAGATAAAATCTTAAAAAATCACAACTTGTGCCCTATTATGTTATTTTTATTGGTTACTTTGGCCCTATTACATTAATAAACATCTCCTTTAAGATTTTTTTAATATATGTATATTCAATTTATTGACAGAGATCAGTTTCAGATATATTATAAGTATAAATTATATCCGTTTAACGTCATGTAACATAAAACACTACGCAACATAAGATATGTTCAATTCGAACTGGCACCTGAGATAACGCGGTCAACCAAGCAGCAGCTCTTAATCTTTGAAAATTATGAGAGAGTACAGTTTATTAACGTTAATTTAAAAGATAAAAAAAGATTGTGGCCTGTTGTGCCGCAGCGGTAAAAGTGTGTGAATGTAAACGATAGGTTGTGGGTACGATCTCCACTCAAGAAAATGAAATATTAAATATTTAAAAATTAAATATTTAATGTTTTAATTTCTCCGCTCTGGTAACAAAGCGCGGCGTTAAGTTCCGCCACTAAACAGGCAATGTCTCAACTTCGGTGGAATATGTGGAAGGGAAGGGGAAAGGAGTATCTTCACACTATGTTCCCAAGCTCCCTCTGCCTACCTACCAGGGCAGAGCAAGCTTGGGAACATAGTGTGCGGGATACAGCGTGAAGCTGAGTGAATTTGAAAGATTTTATATACTTGTAACCATTATGTGTACATTATTCTACAAATTTGTCAATAGCTCATTTAGTACAGATGTTTTCATATCTAATATTTAAATGTTTTCACAAACCAAGAATATGAATTATTAAATTTATACATTATAGCTGCTAAGACCACTAAGGCAGTCCGTTTTGTAACTTTTGTCGAACTGCCAAGTCGCGATGCGCAATTGCACAGCACGTTTACCATTGCAAATACGCCGAAACTGTTTGTAGACCTCCGGGATTTAGCTGACCGTCGCACGTAACAGATGCAATCGTGTATTTGACCGCAGAGTATCAAATCTATAGCGAATAGTTTACTCTGGCGGGAATTTCGTATCATATTTTCTATATCGTGAACCGAATTTTAATAGTAGTTTTCAAATTTCGATTTATGCGAGTTTTAAATAAGTGTCAAAGTTTGTTTGTTTTATTAACCTTGTTTGATTAATAACAAATATAACATAGTTGTAAAGAAATCGAGAGCCTAAAATAGAATATATGCCTTAATATACAACGATATTTGATATAATAATGTCTTTGATTTTCGCGATTATTATACATTTTAATTGAAACATTTTTAAATATATTTGATATATCGTCAAAATTATATTAGAATAGTCAATCTATTTAATTAAAATCAATTAATCAATTAATCAGAGACAATCGCTAAAAGAAGGTTTTTTTTCAAAATTAGTTTATGGTCATAAGTAACAATTTCACAGTGTATTATTTCACAGTCTAAACGAAAAACATATTTTCAATCTGAAGTAATTACTGAGATTTATGCCTTCATCCAAACAGACTCTTAAGCCTTATAATATTATTTTAGATGTATCATTCTAGTTAAGAAATATGTAGTTAGTATTATATATATTTTAAAGGGACAAAAAGTGTAGATTAACTTAGCATTACCTTCTTATGTCTTTTTCGTAAATAAGACAATTTTCCTCATTTATACTCACATATCATTTCTATACTGAACTAGTTCACAGTCATTGAGTACGTAAATCATTAATATGCAAGTGCAGTTGACCAATGGTGTACATTGGAACGTTGTATTGCCAATATACTACGGTTAAACATTTTTTTTTTTTATTTTCAAATTTCTTTTCATGTTTATATTGTTTGAAAAATTTTAATGCATACTTAGGAAAGAAATAAAAATACGTATTTAGATTCTAATTAAAAATATATTTTTAGCCATTACTAATTAACCTTGAAACCTCAACGTAAGGTAATGGCTGAGGATGTAACTGCCTTTTGGAAGAATAAGTTATTTCCATTTCTCTGCGGTAGAACACAAAGTGGCGTTGAGTTCTGTTACTCCACACGAAATGTCATAAAAATAGTTCGGAAATTGTGAAACTTTAACTTACTTTTCTTAAAGCTTTGTTCACTCTATGTACCTACATCTATTACTTTTTTTATATCAAAATTCGCAACCTTGAAATATACATGAACACTTTGAGAATACAAATTTATTTTACTAAAAACATTACAACAAAATGCAAAAATCTCAGACGTTAAATCCAAGATGGTATTACGAATTCAACGTAATATTTTGAGTACTTAAGCACAGGGTTTTGAATTCTAAAAGGGAATCTTCAGTGTCGCGTAAGCGTTATAAGAACATTTGGCTCTTAACCAGCAAATAACGATGCAACTGGGAAATTTGCTTGCTTTTGGAGCACTCCAAGTAATAGGTATGTATATATTTGGATAATCTATTATTATTAATTTCTACAATGGTAACAAAACGGTAGTTTTTAATTTTTGTAAAATGTTATTCCACAGTAAAGACAAATGTATTCTACAAACTTTATAAAAATAAAATATAGTTTCTTATGGATTGACAGTATAAAGCTAATAACAGGCTTACTAACAAATTGGTCATTTTCGGTCCCATATTATTTCAATAGCTTAATTAAAATGACTGATAAGAATGAAAAGGAAAAATATAACGACTATTAAACCGACAAAGATGGTTGTTTGGGTCTGCTAGTTCGCCTTAACTTAGTACGCATATAGTTAGGTTATTATACTATTGAGTTATTCTATTTAGCACACATATCTCATTAGTATAAACGTGCTTTAGCTGAAATGAGAGTTATACGTGCACAAACTTTAAAAGTTTTCCACAAATAATGTTTTTTTACGTCTTGTATTATTTTATTAATTTTCTTTAAATGCCTTTTATTTCGTATTTTAGCTTAACGCTATCCTGCATATACGATGATAGCTTTTTTAGTTACTTTTTATTCACGCTGTATACCACGTGTAACAACCCCTATTAAGAAATTCTGTTTGCAACTTTCGCGGTGTGACTTATGGTTCCATAGGGGTTGCTTTTAGGTCCGGTACAGTATAACGTGGGATATAATCGGCTAGAACGCTGACACTTGCTCCCCGGAATAAGTGTTATTTGTCACGCCGATGCGAGTGATAAGAGGTTATCACTACCCGAGAGGTGAAGTGTAACATTTGACTGAAGTCAACATCAGTCGTTTTTTCGACAGAATTGAAAAGCCCAGCCTAAGGGTTTTCATTTTCAAAGAGGAAGCCATACTACTATACATTCCCGCACATAGCAAGAACACTGGCTCAACAGAAAGTTAGCGGTCCTAACTTTCAAATCGCATGTACTAAGGGTACGGCTGATTTAGCAAAAAATATCTGCAATAAATTGCACGTTTCCACAAGACCATCGTAACTCGCAATAGTTAAAAGTATGGTATATTAAAACGTGACTTAAGAAATTGGTTATTCTAACAGAATGAACTGAAAACTACAATATTCAATTTTCATGTACGAATACAATGCTCAGACTGTAGTCTTTTCAACAATACTGTGAACACGTTACAAGCGATGCAACTGCAGAACTACATCGAACTCGATCGAACTAAAACAGACAAAACTAATATAAAAGTAGGAGCAAAGGGAAGTACAGTGTCGGGACAAGACGCGTTCACAAATTAAACTACTCTGTACATATCGATATCAATGCATTTCGAGTTATGTGTATATATATATATATATATATATATATATATATATATATATATATATATATATATATATATATATATATATATATATATATATATATATATATATATATATATATATATATATATATATATATATATATATATATATATATATATATATATATATATATATATATATATATATATATATATATATATATGTGTGTGTGTGTGTGTGTGTGTGTGTGGCGTAGATGAAATTTTATTTTTTTACTGCACAGTTCCTGTTCAATCTATAATGTAGTTTTTAAAAATGACACAAACATCCATCCTCACAAAATTTCAAATTTATAATATTAGTAACACAACAAGTTTTGTTTAAAAACATATTAAAATTATTTGATAATATATATTTGACGAAATGGTCAAAACACAGTCAAAATTGTATTTAATTTTTTATAATCATAAAGAGCTTCCAGCAACAGCACTGGATTTATTCTCATAGAAGTTTTAACCTAATATTCTACCCTCAAAACCGAACGTAAACAAAATATAAAATCCTTTATACTTAACTGACTTAAACTTCCTTTGTCATTTAATTTCTTCGGGCGTCGCAAAAGTTTCATACAGATTGATTCAGGACTTTGTGAAGTTTATTAATTACTGGGAATAGAAAACCGTTGTTATGGAAGAGGTAATTACTATAAAGATATAAAAGAGCTTGTCAACAGTTTTATTATGTTGTATATTTTATTTCTTAATGTTAAATTATGTTGTATATTTAATAATTTCAGATAATTACGAATCAAATGATTTGATATCAAGAGTAGTTTAACAATATTGATTACGTATTTTCATAAATTAATATATTATAAAATAGAAATGTTATGAAATCATGAAAAAGTACTTAAAAAAAATATTAAATAACTTTTTAATTTTTATTATCATTTTTTTAAGAAGTAATTAATGTATCTAAAATCTAATTTTCTGTTATATGCTTTACGCGCATTTACGAATAACTTCAAAAACAAGTATAAATTGCAAAATTTTACATTGAATCCAATTACGATGTTGCTGGCACGCGATACATCTTTGTACAGAGTAAGTGAACCGTAAAATTCCTTATATTCTATCATCTTTCAAGCGTGAGCCAACTACATACTAGCTCGATGAATCCTCGTAGCAGATCTATTAACAGTTTATTGTGTTTGACTTTAAAATATATAATTAAAAAAATGTATATTTCAGTACAATCCAGAGAAAGATTTTTATCAAATTTTGCATTTGTATATCTAATACAGGCAAATCTAACTGTGCCACAAAAATTAGTATCTCGCACATGGCAGGACAGAGGCAGCTTAAGAACACTAGGCGTTAGGCGTAGGCGTCGTTTCCACGAGTTTCACGCTTTGTAGAAAGAGAACGAAGAAATGAAAATATTAAATATTTCATTTCATCGAGTAGTGATTGCAAGCTAGTGCTTCTTACGCCACGAAAATTTCTCAAAAGTACTTATTTAAAATATTCATGATGATGGATGATAACTATAGTACGTAATATAAATATGTACGTACAATTATAAAGATATAGAAGATTACTGTACATAACCGGCATATATAAAATAAATAAACATTCTCTTTATAGGCACATTTCCTCGATAAAGCTCCGAAACTATTATTTTAAAGGTTACGAAACAAAAGACTAACAATGAACGAGCAGACAAGCGTTAAGATTCCAATAATAAATGATCCATGGATGACATCACGCGATCTTAAAATTGATGATTTAAATCAGTGAACAAAGTATTATGCTCGACTAAAGTGTAATAGTCTCTATACTCTATTTTTGCTTATTTTCAAGGGACAAACACAAAATTTAAAATATACGAACTGTTTTTTTTCACAGCTTTAATAACTTTTAAAGCATTATATAATAGATGGATGCGTTTAAAAATATCGTCATAAAAAATACATATATATTGTTTATTTATTTTTATTTTATGAAGTCTTAGCCTTAAACCTAAACCAATGTCATTATGGAGCAGTTGTGAATCCTATGAAGCTTAAAGCACATACGGTGGTTATAGGTTCTATGACCACTTGAAACAAAAAAATATTTTCGCTTCTCCTCTCTGGCAACACTAAACGTTCGTATACAGTATTTTTTTTATAGAGAGGGCAAACGAGCGTACGGGTCACCTGATGGTAAGTGATCACGGCCCCGTGTAGCACCAGAGGAGCTACAGGAGCGTTGCCTGTCTTTAAGGTAGATGGGCACCGGGGCCCGGCACTACGCAATGCGAAACGCAGTGGCCGAAGACACTATTTAACGCCGGTTTTAGATACCGGGTGTGGTAATGGTCGGTCGGTGGACTGCCCATGCGTGTTGCCATTTCTGACAACGTAACTCTCGCACACGTATTTTAGTCGCCTGTTACGACACCATCAGTACCAGGGTAATCCTATTCTAAGCCGGAGTCACACGGCATAAAAATATTACATCTCTACTTGGTATTACATCTCTACTTGCTACCTTGTTGATTGAACCTTATGTTTACAAAATGATCATAATTTTTTTACCTTATTTTTTTAACACATACAAACAAATAACATACAAATGTGAGTAAATAAACTTTGGTTTTACTATTGAAGAACGGAGTGATGACATAACTAATTGCCTTCCATCTTCGCTTTATAAAATCTTGTTTGCCTAAAGATGGAGAAAAAAACATAAAATGCCTGTATAATTTTTTTTATCAAATATAAACCCATAGTATATTTTTTAAAACACGTCGCTTTTCTAGCGCCACGTAAAATTATTAAATGAACTCCGTTTTATGGTAAAGTGCTGGATTTCGGAGTGAATTTTTAGCCTCTAGAGAATGCTCCGGCTCTTGTTTATTTTAGTTATGAAATTTAGTTCTGTATTTTACGGTACAATCATTACAAAATAAACAGAAATAAAAATAGGTAGGTCATAATAGTGGAAACATTCTATCAAAGTTTGTAATGTACGCTCGTTCGTAGTGACTAGAAAATTGAGAATGGTCACTTCAGCCACATTTTTCTATGTCGCTAAATTATGTCTGTTCATCTTACGTGATACATAAAAAAAGATGCAAAAATTACAAGAAACAACAATAAATATAAAACAATTGGTAAGATAGCCCCAAAATAAAAGCTTGATATCAATTATTACTTTTATTACACCGTAAAGCCCACTATATTTAGGGTTACAACTAACATTTACAAAATGTACTAAGAAACTCCATTTTTTCAGCCGCTTTACGACTTAAGTCAGATATAACATTTTATGAGGCAAGTCATATAGTGGCACACGTATATTTTCCGTATTAATAAATTATTATACTACCCTCTCGGTACAGGCTTCATTGTTTTTTGTATTTTTGACACAGCTTTGCATGTAATAAGCGAGAGTGGATCAAAAGTAAAATATGAATGTTAGGAATGGCACAGATGTCAGTTGCGACTATGTTGCTATTTTTTTGAACAACAATCTAAAGTACTCGAATTTAAAAATGATTAGAAATATGTAAAGTCCGATTTAAGAATTAAGTTTTAATTTTAAATTTTCTTGTTTCATTTTCATATCTTATAATTTATTTTTTAGAAAAATATAACTCTCAATATTTTCTAAGATAACATGCAATTGAACAATTTACAACACAGTTTATAATTTAAAATATGGCTGATGTTTACAAATTCTGTAATGCCGTTGCAATTTACTAGGTTACTTTTGGCTTCTGTGGCACGTCTCACATAGTAGAGATTTTCGGTATGCTGCGTTATTTCTTTGTGAATACACATATTTTTTTTACTTTGTATTTTTAAAAAGATGTCATATTTATGCAAAAAATTATGCAACTAACAAAAACATTTAATATTTATGTAAATAGGTAAGTATTATATTTCAGCTGAATTTGCTTAGTGCAGGTTACAGCGTGAAGTTAAAAAATAATAATATAAGAGATAGAAATCATTTAATATACTATTAAACCATCAAGGTACTCTCCGATTCCGATGGCGCAATGGCTGCTGTACCGAATGGATATCAAATTCAAAACCAATACAGATCACATCGGGTACTATCCCTACTAACTGACCTATAATAAGCACTTTACAGAGCCGATATATTTATATTAATACATTTATGAATATAGGTAATTTAATTTCATTACATTAGCCATTACGGAATGGGAGCTCGGGAATCCCTGAGAGATTTTTTTAAAGAAACGGGTATTCTTACGGTGGCATCACAGTACATAGGTATATGATAATATAATACTTGTTCGAAAAAATAGCCACAATTTATTAAATATTTTTTATGGGACATGGTACACGTATCTATAATAAAATTCCACAAGTAATTTTAAATTTGCCACTTCAAAAATTTAAAGTGAATGTTAAAAATATATTGTTAGGCAAAGCATATTATTCTATTCAAGAATACTACAATGATAAGAGTGCGTGGGATTAAATGCTGTTGGTACTCACTCAGGAAGCTATGTTATATATTTACTTTAATTGATATTTTAAAAAGAGCAACTGTTGAGTTTCTTGCCGGCTCTTCTCAGCAGACCCGCCAACCGAGCCGGTGGTAGCTTCCTGTAAGGACTGACACTACAGACACTTATATGTACTTGACGATTCAAAAGTGCTTAAATGGCCTAATTGAATGAAGAATATTTTGATTTTGATTTTGAATTTTTTATCAGTCTAAAAAAACTAACTTTAACTATTTCTGTGTCAAAATATATTACGACAAAATTATGCAATTATCTCTTCGATATACTTAATTTAATAAATTTATATTTTTGTGTTAATATATATGTATATATATATATATATATATATATATATATATATATATATATATATATATATATATATATATATATATATATATATATATATATATATATATATATATATATATATATATATATATATATATATATATATATATATATATATATATATATATTTATATATATATATATATATATATATATATATATATATATATATATATATATATATATATATATATATATATATATATATATATATTTATATATATACCTATTTTATTTATTAATTAAACTGCTGTATTAACAAGAAACTCTAGAATTATTAACACAAAAATAGGTATATATATATATATATAGCTTTATTAATATTTTATAAAAAAAATGTTTTCATATATAATTTTTAAACTACTAATAATTCCTAATTTTTAGTAAACTAATAATATCATGAAATATTTTAGCTAGTAGAAAAAACCATAACAAAACTAAGGTATGTTCAACGCCGTTATAATTTATTTTAAACGTAACGCTTAAGAAAATACAAACTTTTTATTTGGCTTCATGCTATATTCCTGGCACATGGTAAGCAGGGCAGAAGGTACTTGGAAACCTAGTGTTAAGACACTCCGTCCCTGTCCCACTTTCTGCCGAATTTGAGGCATTGCGTGTTAAGTGGCGGGAATCAAAGCATTGAGGACTCAACGAATTTAATTTCCTCGAGTGAGGATCGAACCCACAACCCGCCGCGTTTACAGTCACACGGTTGTACTCCTGCGCCACGACAGATCTCAATGCCAACATGTCATAGTAATTCTATGGCATGTTGGTATTAAAACATAGATACGCTATTACATATTCCATTAGGTCAAAACAAAAAATTAATATATTTATATATATAATTATAACTTACTCAAACGTCATATACGATATATATAAAAGTATACATGGTACCTATATCTTTTTGAATACAGCTTAGTGTATGTAGATAATTGAAAAGTACCTAATTTAAGGCTTACGATACTATCATATACATTACGATACTATCACATCATTCCATTCAAAAAAAGAAATGTTAAAGTAACTTGGACAAACATTTTTAACACGAAATCTATCTGATCTTTATTAAATAGTCTTTAGTGGGATGCAGTTTTTTAATCAACCCAAAGCGTAGCGGTTTGTTTACAAACGTAATGGAATTAAATCTGTGCAGTGCTACGGAGCGCTTCTTAACCCCACTTCGAGTGAGATTGGTTACTTTATGGAATAAATCGGTAGTAATACTGTTGATGGAACTAAAAATGTTAATTTTAATTTTAATTTAATTAATTATTAATGTCTCTTTTAAAATACATTTTGTAACGGCCTTCATTTTTATTGGATAAGAATATTAATATGATATATCATGTATATGTACTTAATGCAAAATGGCTTATATTTGATTTGTAAAAACTACAAATAAATTTTATATTATCCTATTAGTTTTAATATGTACTTATACGAAAACAGAATATTTTTTATAAGTAATAAAACACTAACAAGCTAAACAATGTTTGTTTGTATGTACATACATAGGTGTATTTTAACCCAAATGAACATGAAAATTTTAAACTAATGTCGAATGACCCAATTATAAACTTTGTTAGTGTGACCGTACGATCATTTTCTGTTTTAAAATTCATATACTGTTGTAAATTTTAATATTACCTATTAACGATTGTTCTATTTACTTAATATTAATATTAATTTAATTTTACGCTTTATACAGAACTCAGAATATTCATACTGAACCTATTGTCAAATTACTCCAAAATTGCAAAAAAATATTAGTACTAGTCGATGGGCAGATCTGCGCTTTTTTTTCCGGAGCATAGAAATAAGTAATTTCTCTGATTGGTTAAACTCGCAATCATCGCGATTTCATACGCCATGATGGTTTCTATATTGATACAATATAAAATTTGTCTCATTTAGCTTCACATATATGGCAAAATAGGCAAAGGGAACCCGAAAATATTGTTAAGGCACTTCTGCATTTAGACATAGATACTTCCTTCCCCTATTTTCCACTGAATTCAGAAGAAGAAGAGAAATGTTTTATATTTTATTCAGCTGAGCGATAATCGAACTTTGTGGGTTCGTGGATACAGTTGCAGCCCCTGCGCCGCGACTTTATACACATTTTATGTTATTATAGTTATAAGACTAATATTTTTTGTTATAATTTTATTATATACATATTTTTTTAATTACAATATAATAAGAAGGCCTCTGAGGCTTGTGAGGTTGTCGTGGCGCAGTGGCATAGCGTGTCACTATAAACACGACAAGATGTGGTTCATTTTCTTCGTTCTGGTAACAAGGCAAAGCGCGGCGTTGAGTTCCGCCACTCGCCGGGGTGTCTTAACACTAGGTTCTCAAATTCCCGCTGCCTAACCTGCCATGTGCAGGATACAGCGTGAGATACTCCTATTTTGTATAAATGTACAAATATATACTACAATATTTATTTAAAGTAATTTTCATTAATAAATTGGCAACCGCATTTCTATTAGTCCGTATCGCATGCGACAGCACGTCCTCACATTTCAATTGAGTTTATTGAATAGACGCTGTGCGCTATTTAAATAAATAAACTAACTTTTACCGTTTTTAAAAGTCACTCCAATAGTGTAAAGTGATTACGTGAAACCTGAAAGTTTTTTTTAATTATATTAACTAGTGAGTCGTTCGACTTTAGTCAGTTTCAAACATACAATTACAATTATTAACAAATTTATTTCTCACTAAATTGAAGAAGAAACATAACATTATCATCAATTTATTAAGTCTCCCAAATAAAATTACAAGATTAAACAAAGAATGTTCAACTCCTAACAAAATGAAGAAATCAATGCATAAATGGCTTAAGCTGAGCGCTATCAAACTATCGAAGTATCATTAATTTAATTCAATCTTGTCGACTCTAGCTGGCGTATAAAGAGCAAACTACTTAATTCAATGAGTTAATGTAAGAATGTGCAATGTCATTTGAACCAATGATTTAACTTTTACGTGCCAATTGTATAAAATTATATACTTAAAGATCAGGATCGTCGATCCTTCCGATTTAAATAGCGTCGTTGGTTGTAGTATCGATGCTCACTCGAGGACTGATTATATTAAATTATTTTTATATCCTCACTTTGTTATCTTAATTACAAACTAATCTATGTATTTAGAGAAATAAGACATGTTCCAGAACGGCAAAATTCTACCCTGTGTCAGTCTAGACTTTCCTGCTGTACCACGATAAAAATAATAAAAAGTAAAATAAGGTCTATACTGTGATATATGATAATTTTTCTTCTCAAATAAACCAGTAAAAAGTGCTTTGTGATCTATGAAACAGGTATTTATCCAATATTTACACCTGTCTCTTACATTAGCTTTTACTTTTCGCCTTTCATTGTTATTTTTTAAGATTAAGCAATATGAGATGCAAATTATAATAATTATTATTATTATTATGCTATATAAAGGATGTGTTTTAATACACTACACTCCGTGTACAAAATTGGAATAAATGGTAGTAGGTACTCTTAATTTTTCTCAAAATTTACATTGCTCTGTGTCTTACTTTACAGTATGCATGACCGCTATGCAGTAAAAGCTTGAAGTTGTAATAACAAAACAAAATATAAAAAAATAAAGACTGAAACGAAATATGTCTCAAACAAAGTCTGATAAAATTAAAAAATATTTAATTTTAAGCTCAATTATAGAACATGAATATACATATATGTCAAGGTGGTAAGATACGTTTGATAGAGTAATACCTAGAATTACCAATATGTTCTCCATTCCATATTAGATAACGCCTCAGCTATTTGCATAAACAGACAAACTGTACGTAAGCCATAATGTAAATGACAATGAGCCATCGATATTCTACAGCAGAACGTAACACAGTATTAGGTCTAATTAGACCGGTGATTTAAAAAAAAGGATTATATAAACAGTCCTCCGTATGCCAATCAAACTCCCAACCAACTGTGACACGATCATATTTACATGAAATTTGTGATATAACATTTTTTTTTCCCATTGAAAGTATTTCTGCCAAAAAGATATTTTTATTTCTTTCAGTTAAAAAAAATCTCTCTGTATTTTTACACTGAATGAGCAAATTATCTATTCTTTTATATGAAAATAGTATAGCTGTGAATTAGAATTCATTCCCATTTCACATATTTGTCCTTCAAATGAACTTCACACAACCATATCGATTAAATGTCGTGGTTTTGTGTAGTTACAATACAAGTAACACGGTACAATGCTAGCCTGTAACATTAATCAAAGAAAACGTAATAAATTATAAGTCTCGCTACGGCACTGAATATTTTATGTAGAATCCGTGTTATAGCTGCTGTATCGAACGATGATTAATCTACTTTCCGCTTGGATTATTATGGATTTATTGATTTTTGTAAGAAAAATGTATTATTTGTTACCTCCACAGAGGAATGGGTTAATTTTAAATTTATTAACATATTTCGTGGGTAACCTTGGTGGGTCCCTGACTGTAAACGCGATGGTTGATTTCGATTTCAACTCTGGGTACAGAAATATTTTTAATGTCTTGCTCTAGTAACAAAAGAATATGATATAATGACATCTCTTATTAATTGCTGTACCTTTTAGTTTTAATAATTAAAGTCAATGATTGAAGGTTAAAACAAAATAGAATGCTTCCGTTCCTTTTTTTCTTTTCCATTCGTTTTATCGGCATGTAGCTTTTATAGTAAAATCAAAACTGTCGAATTATTACAAATAAGATTAATATCTACACTAAACCTTTATTAGAAAGGCGAAGTTACTTAGTTATAATTAAATAAAATAATCAATTTTAAAATTTCCATATATAAAAATCTTCTCCTATGTACAAAGCCATTTGATTGTACATATTCGCATCTGTAAGACGTTGCTTAAAGCGTACCAAGGGGAACATATCTGAACAAGTTATAAACGGTACAAGGAAGTTTGTCGAACAAGCGATAACGAGGCCCCTATCCGCTGTTCTATTAAGAAAAGTAGGCATGGGATTTATAGCGATACTAATTTGTAACTTTAATAATGTGAAAATATATTTTTGTACATGTTATAATAAATAGATATAACACTCACGTAGAGTTCACCAACCAAAACGTAAATATCTTATCTGACGCAACGAGTAGGCTAGACGTTTGAATCCTAATGACAAAAATGTTAATTTTCATATTTAATTTATTGTATAAACAAGTCCCCGTTTACATTAAAAGTGAGTATGAAATTTACATTATTTTATTGACTATATCTCTAGATTATTTTAACACTTTCAATTAATATTATGAGTAAAATAGATTATATAATTAGTTCGAGACAAACTAACAAACATTTTGTGATATTTTAAATGAAATACCTTTAAACGGGTTAATCGCGTATATTGTTTTTGAATATTTTTGGAAACTCCATTAAAAACACTAATATGTTTAAAAGTGTTTCATTTAAAATGTGTAACTATCGCGAAAGTAAAGTAAAGTAGTAGTAGTAGTAAAGTAAAGTAGTTAATAATGAAATACACATGAAAGGTCATACATAAATAATTTCCCTAACCATTACGAATAGTCTATTGATTATAACTACTAATAATCTGTAACTCTTAAGTCTTAGAGGCTTATCCTACATATGTACCTAAAATAATATTTATTTTGTACAACACAAGCATTAATTTGAATTTCTCTCGTATGAATTTTAGTGTATGTGAAATCTTGTAAGCTTAATTTGATCCACTTCCTAAAATCTTATTGAACTGAAATTTAGATTACGGCTTCAATTATTATGACAATGATATTACATACAATTATTACACGAGTAGTTGTTAATCCAAAATGGCCGCCGCAATACAATGGCGGTTTACAAATTGTTCCGCGAACCGACTAATAATATGTGTACCAAAGGAAAGGGCTCGATTCGTAGCATACACTAAACAAAGCTTTTTTTAACAAAAGTTTTTTTTGTAATTAATATCATATTTAATTCCAATACATTCATAAGTACTAAAATATGTGAGCCCACGTGGCACGCGTGAATTCGTTATATAAATATGAAACGAAAACGACCTGTTAAAGTTATTAAGAAACGAACTTTTGTGTTTCTTTTACGTCGTCTTCGCGTAGTTGAACAAAATATATGCTGGCTAACAAAATACAAAATATACAACAAAATTATACTTTTTTACCTAATATAAAAAACCAATCATGTGCGACGCGAACGCAACGCGGTCTCGCCAACTAAGAGTTACCGTACACAAACGGGAAGTACCATTTGAAACGTTTAAAAAGTTAAGTTTACGGGCGTATGCTGTCTTCAGGGTGGAAAATAAAAGATTTTGTTTGAGACAGTATAATTATAAGTTTAAAATAGTTTTCTCACTAGACTTGTTTTTCTTCATTTGTACTGCAAGTTTCCTTTTCACGCCAAATTTCATACTTGAAGGACTACGACAAATACCTTTATTTTGATGATATGACGAATTTCCGTTCTCCAGGAGACCGAAGACATGAATATTTCATATTAAATTCAGCTATATCTTCACACGATTTTGAGACAGATGTCTCTATATAGGGGTGATAAGTCGAATAACCTTCTCGTGTGCTAACATGCATGACCGTTTCGAACAGCGTAGCGTGACGGTTCACCCTGGTTTGTGGGTAATCACTGCCTAAATGCTCCAAAGTCATCGTCGTTGACGTATAATCTGACGCGAAGGCTTTCTAATAAAATGGGACGGGCGGACAAGCTCTGTACTTACAATACTGTCATATAGGTACAGTGAATTACATGCTAAAGACGAAAAATATCGGAAAATCACCTCTGGTTGTGATCATGTCTGTGACAGCGACAGTAAGCAGAAAAAGCACGTAAAAAAGGTTACGATTCAGAGAGGAGCTTTCAAACTAGGCATCTCATCCGTATAAGTCAGCTCAAACGACGGAAGTATAAAGAGTCTAGGGAGGAAGTACATTTTGTGTGACTGTTACGTCAAGTCCTGAAGACTGGACGTAACAGTCACACAAAATTTATCCCTTTCAAATTTTTCGTATCAAGTCTCGGATCTCAGATACCAGGGAAAAGGCAACAACAAAAACGCTAACTCTATTGTACTATCACCTACCCCCGAGGAAAAAGAGTCTTGTCAAACTGTTACGCCGATGACACTCATCGGCGTAACAGTTTGACAAGACCCTTTTGTGTCACTACCCGAGGATTAAATTGCAATTAGGCTGGAAGTTTAGCTGAAGAGGGCAATTATATGGGTTTACTCTACTGATAGGCGATCTGCCTTCAGGTAGAAGTACTCGTTAGATCTTATGCGTTCCGTATAAATGAATGGTCGTGAGGTGTACAAAGACCGATGGGCGATATCGTGCGGATTAGGAGAAGAGCAGTCAAAGCCCTGATTATTGAATCCGGAATCTTCAGATGGAGTGATTTTCTACGGTGGAAGCGATTCACCCCATCTCGAATTAACAGGGCAAGGTTAATTAGTATAAATATATGCATGCACTTGCACTTCGGTAGTTGATACTGATGACTCATGAGTATGATGAACTCGGGGACTTAGCGCGCAAGAATAGTGAGAGATACTGGTTTGCCATGGTCTCCTTCTACGAATGTATTATTACACTGAGGCCGCATGATGGGTGCGAGAGTCCAGAGAGAATGTAAACCCGCTTCGCGATCGGAGACCAGGGGATAGGAAAAGACAGTACACGCATCTCAAGCTATCCTTACTAAAGAGGACCTGTTGCACTCAGTCATTGAATCTGGGGGTGTCTCGAAAGAAATCTTGGCAACAAACCCCCTCCATAAACGGGCCTAATATTGCGGCATCCTAGTAAAATATGCAAGCGGATCTGCGGCATCTCCACTTAGACGGTGCGGTCGCCGCTGTGTTTTAGTGGGTAGAATCGAATTTCTGTTTGATCAGTACCATGCGTCTGTAGAACTATTTGTTCTGTGCACGGATACGTTAAAGCATTGCCCAGTGTCATGAAAAGAGCATAACTTGGCAATTATACAGACAGATATAGGCCTATTAAGGCTAACCTATTTACAATAGCAACCCTAAAAAAACAGATCTCATTTCTTCTTACAAATCAAATGTTTGATTACGCAGTGAATGGATAAAGTTTTAATCTTTTCACATATTTTCCTTTTTATGTATCCTAAATTTTCAATTAGTGCCAAACACCATAACTGTAGCTTTACGAAAATTACCAGCATAGGTTTTGATTACGCAGTAAATTTAATACAAAATGTAAATAAAAAAACGAGTCGAGATAAATGTACTAATAAAGGATCTGTTAGTTAAAAAATACAATAATTAGAATAAATAATAAAGGATCTGTTTTTTTTTAATGTACAAAAACACCTTGCACCTTGAAAGCAAAAGGTTAAAATATTTACTTTCTATTTCATTATACTATGAAACCTCCAGATACTTCCCTTCTATGATATTTTTATATTGAATGAATTTAAATATTTCTAGTTAATATGTTTCACAGTCTTAAAATATATCAAATTACTCTCTGCATGCATATTGTACTATTGAAACAATTTAATAAACAGCTTTAAAGTGTCACATATATATTAATCTACGTATATTGACTCTATTGAACGAGCGTTCGTGGGTAACGAATGTAATAAAATGTTGGTTTTTATTCCCTGCAAACTTGTATAGCGTCTACTTAAAATATATATTTGTTTTGATTTTTACGTTTAAACTTAATTATTTTTGCTAAAGTTGTACCATACTAATATAGACATGAATTGGAATGAACATAGGCTAATGTTTTCTCCCAATTTTTTAAAATTTTACTTGATTTTTTTTATGAAATCAAAGCTTATACACGGTTCGTTGACTCGACCTTATGAGATATATGAAAAAATGTTCTACAAAAACTCGAATATTATATATCTCTGGAAATTGACCCACACTAACCAATTGGTTATATAATTTTTTTATATATTTAATACATTTAATATAGCTTTATCAAGTTATTGTATTTTCTTTTACTTATCAAAAATATAATAATATTATTCTACTAAATCTTAATTTAAATATTATTTTACAGTGTTGTTATTTTAATAAATTCTTTAGAAATAATCATACATTCAAAACTACCTAGGTTCGAAATTACTTAGGTCTCTTAGCTCTCTTAGCCGTATTACGTGAAAGGGCGGACATGAATGCAGACGACGTTGACGGTTGTATAAATTTTCATACATTTTCAATATATTACTAATATGTGTAGTCTTTAGTAGGTAGTTCTTTGCTGTTTTTTTTTTATTTGCTTTTTTTTTTAGCTGCACGCTGTATTCCGCACGAGGCGGGGTAGGCAGAGGGAACCCGGGAACCTAGTGTAAAGACACTCCGTTCCACTTCCGTTCCCCACTTTCCGCCGAATTTGAGGCATTGCGTGTTGAGTGGCGGAACTCAACGCCGCGCTTTGCCTTATTACCAGAGCGAAGAAATGAAACATTAAATATTTTAATTGAAAATATTCCATATTTCATTTCCTCGACTGGGGATCGAACCCAGAACCTGTCGTTTACAGTCACACTCTTGTGCCGCTGCGCCACGACAGGACTCAGGTTTTATTAGTTTATATTTTTGTTTCATTCTCTTTGCTTATTTCAGTAGTAGATTTTTTTTTTAATTTCTTAATTCTGATTTTTTTTAATCTTGTTTTAATTTTTATTTTTATATTATTTTCAATGATTACTTTAGTATTTATTATTAAAAAAAAAAGAAATGATATTTGAATAACTCCACTCTAGAATATGTCGCTCCATACATTTTATATCTTCAGCTTACAATTTTACTTGAAATAGAACTCAATAAAAAGTTTTATATAACTCAACTGAACTACTTTCAAAGGAACTTTACGCTAAAAGGAACTTGTAAAAATACTAGAAGGTTGACTAGGTACAAAGAGTACAGTTGGTAAATAATTTTTCGAGATCCGGTAGAAAGAAGAAGAAAGATAAAAGAACATCTAGAACTTTAATCCTTTAACTACTTAGGTATTCTTTGGCTAACATTTTTTTTGAAGATATTGATAGTTATTCGCGCTTACGAATTAAATTACGACAAGAAAGAAATAAAAGGCTAGCAATATTTTTTCAAAAATCCGGCTACATGCGAGCAGATTGACGCACGAAAAGTTCCGCACATAAAAAAAACTCATAATAATAGCCTCCTTAAATATTTATTATATTCTGTTTTTAAATATTTGCTTTTATATCAGCCAAACTAAATATGTGATTTATGAAAAAAATAATCGTCTAACTATCACGGTTCATGAGGTACATCCTAATGACAAACGGGCAGACAGACTAATGTCAAAGTGGAGTCTTAGTGATAGGGTTTTACTCTGAATAAGGAACTCTAAAAAATATTTATACGAACAAATAAAATATTTTCATTTTGTTTTCTTTTTAAATTCAGAAGTTTCAACTAAAAGAAAAAAAGAAAGAATTTACAAAAAAACAATACGAGTGAATATAAAATGATGGAAAATTTAATTTATTTGCATTGCATTTTCAGCCTAGTCTTATTAATTTATAAGATTTTATGTAACGCCGCCGAGATTAACAAAAAGTACGCTATAATTAGAGCGAAAGCCAGAATGGTCTAGGAAGTTTAATAAAGAGAGCCTTCGCATTTAAATCCCCCATTTAACTTTGTCGCGGCATAAGTCCAAGGATTAATGGAAAGACAGTGGCAGTAGTCGTGACACTTTTAATCTTTTTAATCAGGTTTAGTTTCAGTCTTGAATTAAATCTTTTGAAGATATCTGATTGAACTTATTTAGCAATAGAAAATGAGTCCATTTATCGATGTTATAACCAATGTAACATTTTTTACATCAACAGACGAGACATTTTTTTTTCTGAAAATTTACTAAATTATAATTTTACCGACACTCGCACCACGTCTCTTGGAAATAGTGCAATTATTCTGACTACATTTTTATGAAACTATATTGGCATTGGTAAACACTGGCAACAATTTCACATTAGTTTTCTTTGGTATGTTGTAAACTATGTATATTACAATGACATTTGTTTTAAAGCCATTTTATTATACATATTTGAGAAATTTTTAATACAGTTACCTCATTTCGTTCATACTGTTCAAAGATTTATATTTTTTAATTAGCCTACTATATATCCTATAATTTAAAGTATTTTCATAGAAGATTTAATCCTCAATCGAGGAAACATAGTAATTACTAAACTTAAATTAAAAAAGCGTATAAAAATTTTGAACGAAGCAGGATTTGATCTCTCTTGCCAAACAATAATTCTTACGTTGTTTAATAATTCTTAGTTGTCTTTTGGTAGCGGAAATTTGTAAAAATCTCCCTACAGAGATGCTAACAACATAAATAAGTTGTAACAAGCGTATAAGAATTTGGACGGAGCTCGGTGAGAACGAATGGCTTAGTTGGTCAGAGCGCTGGAACGGTATTCCAGAGGCGCGGGTTCAAATCCTGCTTCGTTCAAAATTTTTATACGCTTTTTAAATTTAAGTTTAGTATTTTCTGTCCTAAGTGTGGAATAACACTTTAAAACATAGTAAAAATATAGTATTTACTATTTTAATTTATTCACTCGAGCAGCCAAAAGTGGCGCACGGAATTGTTTTTAATGGAAACTGCTACTAAATCTACCCAGCATTAGGTGGAATATAGCGTGAAGTAAAAAAAACAAAAATATAGTGCATATAGTTATTCGATATCTTTAATCAGCGCATCTTATATTTCACCACGAAAATGCATTTACCGCAAATTTATTCTTGTAACTTTTCACATACATTTACAAAACAAAATAAACTTTCAACGCAATTTACTAGCATTGTTCTCAAGCATGCAGCGGTGTATTTCAACCTGAAAGTGGACACTGACCGTCGTATAAAACGCGTCACGACAGGGTAATTTAAAAGATATTTTCGACAACTTTCCACTTTTTAACGAAGTAAACTGTTAAAATTTAAATTATAATTCATAATATATAAGATATACGGTTTTAAATACATATTTGAATTGGAATTATAGCTTAGTGGTTCCGTTTGGTGAAAATAAAATGAAACGTTACACCTTCAAAAACTGAAGCCTGTAGTATTACTAAGTTCTATATCATAAGGTTTTTAGTAAAGCAATGCAAACCAAATAAGAGTATGTATGTATATAATATTTGTACACCTACTACTAGATTTCCCACTTGACTAGGTTAATCTTTTTGTGCAAATTTATTGTTCTAAATTGAGTACAATAAAGAATAAAAAATAAAAAAAAAAAAAATCATATAACTTAGAACATCAATATATTACAATTTATTTTAATTATGAGTTGAATATAATGTATTTTTAATGTAATAAAAATTTATTTTATGAATTATTATAATCGTTCTGCTATGAGCACGTCTAATATATGGCTTATGCTTGATGAGAGTAGTTAGATAGAGTTAAGATAATTACTGATGCTTAATAGTCAATTACGTAGCGCCCTAATCGACATACTGACATTAACAGAAGTGTATTGTTCATTATTAATAGCTTCGTTACTAGAACAGAAAATCCACCTAATATTAGATTCATGGAATTCAATTATGTAATATCTATAATAACTGACTTTAATTGGATATACGTAGATTAGTGCTTATTCAAATTCAGGTCAGCTTGAATATATCAATATTTAGATTATTTTTTTTTGATATTGTACGTTAACCGAATCTCGGCCATTAAAAGTAGGTGAAGATAATGTAATGAAAACTTTGATCTCCATTCTTGACACATTTTATAGATATCACGTTTTTTAGCTAATGCCGCAGTGTTTCTTTATCTTCGTCAAAAAATATTGCGTGTAATTAAATACGTCTCAGCTACATCATAACGACTGTCTTATATATGTTTTATTGTAAGATGGGTTGTTCTTTGTAAGATTAAATTATCCTAATAATGCCTTTAGAAAATATTCTGCGTTTCAATAATGAAAGAACATAAAATAATTCCTACGATATAAAAATTTAAGCTATAAAAATATTTATTCTATTTTACAGCAAAATCTGAAATCGCAGCTTTGGAATAAAACTAGACTTTCAAAATAAATAAAATAAAAAATATCTACCTCCGCTTTTCTGGTGATCCTGCGAGGGAGAAAAAATTATAAAAAGTGATTTAAATAAAATATGTTTTAACATTGCAAACTATATTTGCCTTCGTAATCATCATTATCTACCACAACGTCCTATTAATTGATTATTTGATAACAAGTCCATAGTTTTTGTGTCTTCGTATCGTATCAACTTTACATATGTAGTTTCTTTAGTATTTTTTTTAATAATTTATTAGGGTTCCGTATGCCAAAAGGTAAAAATGAAAACTTTATAGGGTCACATTGTTGGCCCTCTGTCAAGCCATTTTTTTCGAGATCAAGTGGAGGTATCAGACTGATATCAGTATTCAATTTTCATACCTATGGTTTCTTTTAAATACAAAAAGATCAAGCTTCTAAATTATCACAGACATAAAATTCGGTCATTTGTACATCGTTTTTACTGCATTTTATATAAAATTCACTATTTAATGAAAACCTTGAAGATATGAAAATAAGCACAAATTTAGAGCCTGAAATACAAATAGGGGAAAATATATGAAAAGTAAAATTTATATAAAATAAAATAATTACTGCCATATAAATGTAGTTTTAGACTTTCAAAATAAACATAAATATCTTTCACATACACAATTAATGCATAAAACCGCAAATTTATATTTATTAGTTTTTATGATTAGTGCTTGCTGTTACCTGTAATCTTAAAATTGTTACAGAACTATCGGTAGGCGAGTGGACACACACTTGACCAGTATTTTTTTAAATAGAGTCACTATTAAAAAATATAAACTATTTAAAGAAAATTTAAGCAAGAGTTTATTACATGACAAATATTTGCGCCCTTTTCGCCGCCGTCCCACTACATTTGTAAACCCACACTTGCTTTATTTGTTTCAATGAAAAATATAACTTTCTTAGAACAAACCCACACTGCTATACGAAAATAAATCATTCACCTTTTTTATATTATGTAAAGATGATTAATAGGAAATAGACTATATTTATAACATACTTCTAATGACCAATCAATATAAAATATATTACAAAAGCTCACAAAAGATAGTAATTTATGATCGCGTGCCAATATAAGGATACATAAATAACTTTCAACATGAAACCGTGATGATTGGAAATAACGGAAATTACTCCACAGTCTTTAGAAATGTACCACTATAGAAATTTCATATTAATTATAGTATATTTTAAAATTAGAAAATACATAATTAAATTGTATAAACAATTTATTATTGTGTCCTTTATTTAACTTTTCGCTGTTGCTTTTAAGATATTTCTTCGTAAAGAGGACGAGGAATTGAAAGTGTTAAGTATTTTATTTTCTTGAGTTAGAATCGAACTTACAATATGACGCGAGTACAGTCGCACGCTTGTGCCTATGTGTCACGTCACTGGACTCAAAGTTGAACTGACTGAATAGATTTAAACAAAAATATTATGTTAAAATAAAGTAATATTATTTTAAAAGAAGTATAAACGAATATCTATACATATATCAATATAAGCAATATGTTGCCTGGATGAAATGAGAATTACACATAACTTTACAAACTACAACGCGTTGAACTAAGACTTTAAGCTCTGTGTAATCTCCACTTTAAAATATTCGTCATACCATGTTATTATCAAAGTTACGTGATAGATTATAGTAATGATGAAGGATTTAAGTTTTCATATTTTAATCTCCTAGTTATAATTTCAACCCAAATATATTTTTTGTATTTTTTTATTAATTAAAAAATGGATTCCTTAAGTTAAACACACAGCCTTCCTAGTCATTTTTAAGGTACCAATTGCGCTACAATATCTATCTTTAAAATAAAGATATGAAAAAAAAAGCATTTAATAATATCTTACTTAAAATATATATTTTTTCAGTATAGTTATCACTAAATAAATCGTGTAATCACTAAATAAATGTGTATGTGTTCTATACAAAATTAAAAGAAATATTTCTTTAATATTATCGGTTGTTTTTCTTTATCATATAATCATCCTTAATACGATGAGGAAACTTTCTAGGAAATATTTTTCTTCCACCATTTTCAAGTTTCAAGATTAACTTGTAATTTGTACAAAAAAATGTTATTCATATCTTCTTAGGCCTCCTCACTTAGGCTAAGGATTAGCTTGAGCTTTCCCATGAATAAATTTGTATCATTTTATAATATTATGTTATTTTTGCATTTCGTTTGTAAAAAAATAAGCGTGGTATAGTATTTATTTTATAATAAAATAAGAAATAGTGTTTAAAATTTGAAGGTTAGGCAGAAAGAGAAGACATTTTATATTATACTATCTACCAAAATTTGGGATGTTATGTGTTGAAAGCCGAAACTTAACGCCATATTTTGTAAAATCAATAAATCAATGAAAAACAAAATGTATTTATACTCGTACGTTCCTAAATTCTTATATACATACACAGAATTCGAGTCTTGCTTACTATCAGTAGGTCTTAGAATAAATATTGACTTACGTTTACGCTTACTCTTCAAATATTTACGTTAGCTCCCAATTAGTGTAACTCTAATTCAATTTACCTTTCCTTCCCGTCTACATTGTATCTCGTGTTCCTTTTTTAGGTATTCTTATAAAGGATTTTTTTTAATGAATCGGCAGTTCACTTAAAAATTGACTCAACCTAAAAGTCGAGATTTTCTTAACGCTCTTGTAAGCTTCTTAATGAAAGTATTTTAAATTTCCTTTGCGTTATAAATAGCTAGCAACCCACCTGCAGGTTCGCCAGCTTAAATTACATGATTATTCATTTAGTAAACTAATCTACGTTTGTTTATTTGCATCGCATATATTCTGTATAAACTGATAATCATTTAAAATTGGTGAATATATTGATGCAGTGTGAATGATACATTTAACTCAATAGCCTTAATGCATAAATAATTAATTGGAAAAGGATTCATCAGGTTCATTTTATGATCACACTTCTTATTGAATAGAATGAAAAGAATAATATTTATTCTACAATAGCTGTTATAATTGGTTGTTGCTCAATTATTTTTTTAGAGTAGTTACGAGTAATTAATTTTTTAGATAAATATACTTTTAGTATTCACTAAAGCCATTCGGCTTATATTACATTAATATTCATTTAATAAACTAAATTACGTTTGTTTGTTTGCATCCCATATGTTCTGTATAAACTAATAATTATTTGAAACTGGCGAATATATTGATGCAGTGTAAATTAAATAGCCTTAATGCATAATTAATTAATTGGAAAAGGATTCATCAGATTCATTTTAGGGGTATGAATGATCACACTTCTTTTTGCTGAATAGAATAATATTTATTCTACAATAACTATTATAATTTGTTATTGCTCAATTATTTTTTTAGAGTAGTTACGAGTAAATATATATTTTTAGATAAACATTCTTTTAGTGAATGGCTATGGTGATGGCACAAATGTAAAAACAAGTTATAAGGCATTTTATTTTATACCATTTGTTAATTCTGGAGGCTAATAAATTCATATTTACAAAAATATTAGTCTCCCGTTAGGTTGCGTATTATTTTTATGGTTGTAGATCAAAGGAAAGAAAAACTACTTAAAGTTGACAAACTTTAATTTGAGTATGCACGATATATTTTTGTTACTCATTTTATCGATAAAAGAAGAGATTTCATACGGACACCCATCCACCAAAGCAAATAAACCTACATAGTAAATAAACGAGCTGTGCTAGAAAAAGTTGTGGAAATAATTTTACTTTTAATAGTAATCTCCTTAAACACAAGATTCCACAAACAAAAGTAATTCAGTTATACTAGCAATAAAAACACGAGGTAAGTATCATAAATTTTGTATGGCAAATCCGGCCGACCTTATTTTTGTCTACCTATGGTAGTTTAGTGTGATATCAAGTATAATAGAATAACTTAGCACACTCTTCTATACAACGCTCAATATATATTAAAATGTTTTTTATTATTATTTTTAACGTATATTTCTATCTTCTTTTATATAGATAGTAGGTTTAATTCCATAAATTCCATTTCTTAGATATTTGGAAGATATAGTAGCGTGCAGATATTCTAAAAGATTGTTTATAAAAAGAAAATTGACCACAACTTCATTTGCATGCACTTTTAAATTAGATTAAAAGTGTTTTCCACCTTCTTAAGCAAATATTTTATTAATATAATTATGTACATAAAATGAGAATTAAATTTTTGTGTGAAAATACCCAACTTTTTCCAAAACTGGTTTAGGTATATACCTAAAAATTTTTTCCAGATATTTTTATGTCTTTATAATGTCTCAATTCCAAACCCTGGTAGGCGCACCAGAGTAGAGAAGTACACATCCTTGTACAATCATACTCTATGCACAAACTTTTCATCTTTATAACATTACTTCAAGTTACCAAAATATGTATTCAATTTTTCAAGCATTATTTAAATTTATTTATTAACAAAAATAATAAATTTTCCCTTATTTCAAATATTGTACGAAACTAAAGCTGCCAACTGATGGCACCAGATATTGGGTTCGGTTTCCGTACAAAAGCAAATGAAGTATAAATCTTTCAATTAAATAAGAAAGATTTAGTAAATTTAGAAACAAAGACTTTGAAATGGAAAGCTTAATTACATTATCTCTTTATAAATAAATTTAAAAAGTATGCCTGTGATATTAAAATAACCTTGATTTTTTAAAATATTCACACGAACACCACCAAGCAATTTTATAAATGTTGTCTGTCTATCTATTATTCAGTTTGCTCCAATTAATATCAGACGCGGCTCAACTCATTTGTATGGGACTTATACTTATTCAGAAAACGTATATAAATGAGTTGAAATTAATAAAAATATTGTATGAGACTTGCGTCGACCGATAAGTAAGCTATTATGCACTTTTTACTCTGGAGTTGAGAGTGAATAAGACAGGAAGTTTTGACTCTCCCATCTTAGCGTATATGTGATAACAAAAATATTTGCCATTAAATACTGCAATTTTATAATAAAAGGATTTTTTTTTTCAAATAAATTACGATTTACCAAATGATTCTACAGGGTGGGCCTCGGAGTTTTGCGAATTTGAAATCGCCATAGCGTTGGAACGGGGGAGGGGGGTGGAGCGCGGGAGGTGGGGATCTGTAACTCGGGCCTTGGAAATTTAGTCGCAATGGAGCACTTCACGCGTGAACAGCGTGCGTTCTGTGTAAAAAATTATTACAAAAATGCTGATTCGTGCGTTATTGTTCGACGTTCATTTCGCTCCCACTATGGATTGCATGATTTAAAACAGTGTCCGAGTGAAAGTTTGATTAGGGCGTGGGTCAGAAAGTTCGAGGCTACCGGTTCGACCCTTAATCAGAAACCTAAGGGGCCCGAAAGGACGAAAAGGTCAGATAAAAACATAAACGAAGTCGGAGCTTCCGTACTACGCAATCCTGGGCAATCAACTCGCAAGCGATCAGCAGAGCTATCTGTATCAAGAACGACTTTGCGTCGTATTTTGAAGGAAGATTTAAAATTGCACCCGTATAAACTTCAACTAGTGCAAGATTTGAAGCCAAATGATCACAATTTACGACGTGATTTCGTCGAAACAATGTTTGAGCGGTTTCGGAGCTTCAACAATATTCTTTTTTCAGACGAAGCCCATTTTCACTTAAATGGGCACGTAAATAAACAAAATAGTCGTTATTGGGCCTCAGAAAATCCACAATTCAAACACCAAAAGCCTTTGCATTCGCCAAAAGTGACAGTTTGGGCGGCTATTTCAGCACACGGAATCATCGGACCCTTTTTCTTTGAAGACCAGCGAGGGAATTCTGAGACAGTTAATACTGAGCGATACACAGCCATGTTGCGCGATTTCTTTTACCCACAGCTGTCAGAATTTCGAGGGTACAATAGTTCGACATGGTTTCAACAAGATGGCGCCACTTGCCATACCTCTAACGAGAGTTTGGCAGCCGCAAAGGAGATGTTTGCTGGAAAACTCATTTCGCGCCGAGGTGACATTCCATGGCCACCGAGGAGTCCGGATTTAACTCCACCCGATTTTTTCTTGTGGGGCTACATGAAAAGTAGAGTCTACAGTAATAATCCGACCACGATTGCAAAGTTGAAGGCCAATATCCGCGAAGAAATGGCCGCTATTCCGCGTGCCATGTGCGAACGAGTTTTTGTCAATTTGAGGTCGAGATTCGAAGAATGTTTGCAGCGGGATGGTGCGCATCTGGATGATGTTATTTTTAAGAAATGATTTTCCCAAATGTTAACTTTAATTTAAAAATAAATTGGTTTTAATATTACTTTTGTTTTTTTTTTATGAATTTTTCAAATTCGCAAAACTCCGGGGCCCACCCTGTACTATACATAAAACCAACTTACTTAGCCTTACGCTGTATCCCGCACATGGCAGGGTGGGTGGAGGTAACAAGGAAACCTAGTGTTTTAGTGGAACACTGCGTTCCACTTCCGTTCTCCACTTTTCGCCGAATTTGGCATTGCATGATGGCTTGAAAGTCGGAACTCAACGGCCCCTTTACCTTGTTACCAGAGCGAAAAAATGAAAACTTTAAATATTTAATTTGAAAATATGAAATATTTTATTTTCTCGAGTGGCAATCGAACCCACAACCTGTCGTTTGCAATCACACGCTTGTGGCGACACGACAGCCACGACTACTTATTTTCCCTAAATATAAGTACTTCAATATTATAAAATCATATTAAAAAAGTAATTATAAATAAGAGCCGCTAGTGGTTAATAAACACACACACTATCCTTCTAAAGGGTCAATACGTATGCCATTTGGCATTTACTCCTGGCAGCTGTCAATGTTCCCAACAGTCATGTTTATTGTGAAAATGTAATCAAATATTCTCTAAAACAAACAGCCTTACTGTAATAAGCGCTATTTGTACAATTATTTTCTTCAATTACCATTTTATTGTACCCTATATAGCGTTTAATTGGACTTTGTTGAATAGTGTCTATTAACAAAATGTCGATAATATGACAGTTGAATATTTTATATCATTTTCAAGGCTTAGTACTGTTTGATATGTAAATATTTTATTGATTATTTATAATACTTTATTTTAACTGTCAGGATGTTTACAGCAAATACCAATCACTCTGTCACTCAGTTTTACGCCGTATTCCGCGCATGATAGGGTAGGCAGAGGAAACTTGTGAACCTAGTGTTAAGAGACTCAGGTCCACATCCTTTTCTCACTTTCCGGTGAATTCGCCAAAGTTTCGCCACTCAACACGCAATACTTCAAGGTATTGCATGTTGAGTGGCGGAACTCAAGGTGTTACCAGAGCGAAGAAATGAAAACATTAAAGATTTTATTTGAAAATATTAAATATATTTATCGTTTACAGTCACACGCTTGTGCCGCTGTGCCACTACAGGCCTGGATATACCGGAGTGCCTAATGCTAAAATATCCCGTTCTTTACTATGCGCTCCAGATGAAATTCGAATATAACTAGCGTATCAAACTTACACTTACTTTTAGACTTGATGATTGACTTTTGATACACAAATATGTATCATTTCATAATTTTACAGTATTTTCTTTTACTATTTAATATTAACTCCGAAATATTCAACCATATATAAGTAGTACAGAAAAATCAAGAAAAAGAAAATCTTATGCGAAAGTGATCTGCTTATAGCTCCCAATTGATGTTATTACAAATTATATTTATGTCAGCTGTCTTAATATAGTCTACCTCTTTTGACTTTATCTCTTCTCATCCTTCAAAGGGTTTATGTGATTATAGTGAGCAACGATTTCCATTTTAAATAGAATGTGAAACAATAGTCATTTTGCACTCAACGTATCTAAAATCGTTTGTTCTGAAAACGACGGAATTTTATTAGCTACGTGCTTGTGATGGCAAGCTTTAATGAAAATTCGCTGTAAACTGAATATCTCCAAACACGTCCCTATAGATATTAAGTTAGACAAAAGGTTCAACTTATTAGTAACAAGAGGATCATTATATTAGTAAAATATTAGAATTTGTCACGATCATTCAAGTAAACGTAAAAATATAAGAAGCTTCCAGTCAGAAAGGCATTAGTTTTTTTTTTTCTTTTTACATTTTTTCGGAACATATTCATTTAAGAAAATTTGGGTTTAACAAAAATAGAGTTGCTTCTTCTTAATGTGAATTATGTGGAATGTACAATACTTCTTAATCGAATGTTTACTCAACAACGAGCCTTGTAGACAACTATGTTATCGTTTTAATAAATAGGTCTTTAATATTTTTAATGTATCTAAATCAGATTTTGTAGAGGCCAAATTGTTATATACTCGTAAGTTGAAATTTAAATAATGTATAGCTTACTTCATATATTTATCTATATTATTACGGATTTTTAGTCATATTTGACTAAAGTAAAGTCTCGTTACAATGGTAGACAGGTGAAAAACGACAATAAATGAAAATAGTATAATCCATAATAAGTTAATTGTTCATTAAAATTTACGTTTTGTATATACTATGGTAATCTTACTTCACAATATAAAATTTTACCAGAATACGTGACACGCTCTCTTACAATATTAGCCGTCTGTTACGGCAAGTTGGGTTAGGTTAGGGTTCAGTATTAGCAATCTATATCTGATCTTCATGTCTCTATTCACTTAGAACACATAAAAAACCTAACTACAAGATAAATACAACCAAATGATACACGCTACGCACTTTAAATCGCTTGATTGCGTAAGAATTTACAATAAAAATAATGGTAAATATTTGGCCTGTCGTGGCGCAGCGGCACAAGCGTGTGACTGTAACCGACAGGTAGTGGGTTCGATCCTCACTCGAAGAAATTAAATATTTCATATTTTCAATTTAAACATTTAATGTTTTCATTTCTTCGCTCTGGTACAAGGCAGTACGCGGCGTTGAGTTCCGCCACTCAACACGCAATGCCTCAAATTTAGCGGTGAACGAAGTGGGGAACGGAAGTGAAACGGAGTGTCTTAACACTAGGTTCCCAAATTCCCTCTTCCTACCCTGCCATGTAAGGGATACAGCGTAAAGCTGAGTGAGTGAGGTAAATGTCTGAAATGTTGTACTTATTGGTAATCCATAGAAACAAACTTTTCCAAACTTATATTTATAGTTAATTTCATGAAATTTCAATGTATACGCCCACAAACTTAATTTGGCGCATTATCAAAAACTATTTCCAGTACTTATTTCATGATTGTAGATTTAAAGATATAATATTTGGTTAGAAGAGAGAATCTACAGTACAAATAAAGATGTTAACAACTATTACAAAGTTATAAATGTTTTTCATTTCACCAAATGAGAGCAGATATCTGCAAATTCAAGTTTGTTAAGTTTTATTGATTGCACTTCCCAATGATATACAATCCTGGCAAGTCCAGGATTGTATAGGGACCCTTAGTGGGTGAGTCGAACCTGATATTTTACATTTAGAAAGTCTTCCATTGGCGCAGACAATATACATTTTTCACATTAATAACAGTAAGTACAGCGGTATTATAATTTTCGTAAAGTATTTTATTACTTCTCATCAAGTGTTAAATCATATTTATGAACATGAAAAGTGCATAGATTGTTTTAAATAATATTTAAGTATCAAAATGACCGAGCTTTGCTTAGTTCTTTACCAAAAGATGATATTATATTTTCATTCAAATTACATGTAAAAAAGGAGAAAGAAAGAGATAAAATTAAAAAAGAGAAAAATAATTGGATTGGAACCATCTAGATTCGTCCCAAGGTCTTCAGGATCTAAGACCGCCTAATTTCTCCCAGGAGCTACTATAACATTGTAAATTGCAGCGAAATTTACATTATATTACCTGCGAATACCAACAAAGCCATTTTCTAAAAATGAAACCTGGCTAGATCAATATATCACTTTCAAAAAAATCCGACAATTTTAATAAAATCGTTTAATAAATCGTACAATTGCTCTGTTTTTGTGATAAAAATCCGTTATTTGCTATTTACTTTCATTACTTACCCCAGACGAAAGACAACGCAGTGATATATGGTAAAGTGGTGACATGTCAACAACGTAAGGGCGGAATCCGATCGCTTCGGATACTGGAATTTAATTCTACTTTAATAATGTATGTATGTCGTTGTAGAATTTTCAAATTAGTATACTAAAGCTTTTATTAAGCTTATTGAAAGGGGAATTTCAGTAACAGAGAATTTGAGTTTATGCTGCTCGGTAATGAGGACTTAAATTGAGTTATGTATTTTGATTTATACTGTTTATTTAAAGACAGTTATTAAATACTTAGTCCCAAAAACCACACTTTGCTAATTTGTCAGATTTTCTTGATTTGATCATTTATTTTAAGCTTAATTTATACTTGTACAGTTTGCTTCTAAATAAAAATAACGTATTTTTTTATATTGTTTTAAGTTCAGCCAGAACACTTTACAAATAGAAGCTCTAAATAGAGAACTACAAAAAGGAATTAACCAGGAATTCTTTATTAAACTATCAAAAGATAACGTTCCCATTAGATATTTATGCTTATTTGTCATATTTCTGAAATTTTCTAATATTTTTACGTTTACTTAGTATGATGACCACTAGAAATCCCACATGACGAGGTTGGCTTTTTAGCGTTAAGCCCTCCTTCTGTGCAAATTTATTGCTATAAATTGTGTACAGTCAAGAATAAATAAATAAAATAAATAGATTAACATAAGTTGGAGATTCGAGCAACCTACTGCAAGCAATATGTTAAATAAACATACCACACAGTCACATCTCGAACGTTTTCTACGTTCTAAAAAAGTATTAGGCCCATAGGCGAACTTTGCTACATTCACTAGTATTCCAGTACATTTACTAATTATACTCCAAGTCGTAGAACGTACGTACCGGGAACTGGTCACATCCAATAGTTCCTTATATATTTTTCTCATAATTTGATTGCATCAAATCCAAGGTAAGTATATATTGTTACAGTATTAAATTATCATATAGTATCATAACCTACATACCTTATTAATTAGTTTCTCTATGATTTCAATTCCATTGAATTTAATACTAGGATTTGAAACTTACCTTTGAAATTTCAGCTCAAATATTCCAAACAGTCCGAGCAAGTGGATAGGTGGCATGTCAACAACGTAAGGGCGGAGTCCTATCGCGCGTGTCATTCCACATTGGGCTACCGGAATTCAATTGCTTGGGTCTACAATCTTGATACAATATCAACATATACATTGTAGATATTTGTTCTGTAGTATGTTGATGTATTGGAATACAGAAAAAAACTCAAGAAAGTAATATTTAAATTTGGTATATATTTGGTTATTCTTATTCATACAACTGTATTAGACGTACTGAAAAGAAATTTATAATTAATTTAATAATCTTGTCAATCATCTAATAAATTATAAGTTGTGTGATTTAAATAATATTATATTTTTCACATTAAAAAAACATTAAATGATATTTTAATAACCAAAACAAAACAAACCGCCACATACCATTATAATTACTACCATGACATTGTGAACTTCTGAATTCTTATTTTTCATTAATACGTAAAAAAAATGTTATACATTCTTTACAAATCTCTAATGGTAAACCCATTAGAACTTAATGGATTTTTAAGCTACAAAATAACGTGCAAATATTTAAGAGGTCCCCGAAGACGCTATACAAAACTTTTAAATCTAAACTTGGTCTGAAAAGCTAAGCCGATTTGTTTCAAAGCCTCCGCTATTGCTTTCGAACTAGAAGCTTTGAGCCCCTATCCGTAATGTAACCTAAGTATGAAGGTTAAAATATTTAAAACATAAATACAAATGTACGTACGTGTGAATCACATTTTCTTAATGCAATAAATTAATATTATTATTAGATTACTTGACGACTATTGAGCACAGTAGGTTGCAATGTTTATAATATAAATAGAAACTAATAAATTTGAGGCTTTGTTGTAGCGCAGGGGCACAAGCGTGTGACTGCAAAGAGTTTCGATAATAAGGCAAAGCGAGGCATTAAATTCTGTCACTCGAAACGCAATGCCTCAAATTCGGCGAAAAATGGGACGTAGCTCTTTAAAACTAGTTTTTTCTATCTACCTTACTTTACCTGCTGTGTCTGAGATATAGCATGAAGCTGAAAAAGAATGAGAATACAAATGTATAGAAAATGCAAGTTCTATGAGGGCTCTTTATAATAATTTCTATAAAAAAAATTATAGTGCTGAGAGACACGTGTCATTTGATTTCACTAACATGTATGTAAAATGGAAGAGAACACGAAAAAAAAGCAAATTTTCAATAAAAGATAAATTTCAATAAATAGTTACAAATACACATATATCACTAATTAATAATATATAGCTGGCCAGCCTTGTATAATGAGAGAGATAAATTTGGATGAAAAATAAGACCTATCGTGGATCAGGGGCATAAGCATGCGATTGTAAACGCGAAAGGTTGTAGGTTTAAACCACATCTATACTCGAGGAAATGATATATTTAACATTTTCATTATTTTCGCTTCCGAACGGGGCAAGCGTGCCGTTAAGTTTCTCTATTCAACACGAAATGTTGCTTAACACTACGTTCCCAAGTTCACTCTGCCTAATCTGCCCGGTGCAGGATACAGCGTGAAGCTAAAACAATACAATGATATTTTTACTATAACAATTTCTCATATATAAAATTTGTTAAAAGTTATTATAAAAATAAATAAATCTGCTACTTTAAAGAAATAAAATACATTGATAACAAATACAATCTAGAAGAAAAAAATAAGTTAGCCTTAGTTAAATTTAAAGTTTAGTATCTACTTATTACTTTCTTTTTAAATCAAATAAATTTATTACACATAAATCTCAACTACATCGCATACTTATACAGCCAATGTATTTGCATCGTGCTTCAAAGCGAATTTATCATCAATACAGGAAATAAATGAACCATTGAAGTCAAAGCGCCCCTTAATCAATCCCTGAGGTGAAGTGAGCACTATCTAAAGCGTTTGAAATATTCTCTTTGCAAATATAAAATAGTCATATCGTTGAAAATAGAAGTGCGCTTTATAATAAATTTTTATGGAAGTCTAGAAAGCTTCCTTTCCTTTCCTTGTTATGACATTCTTGAAAAATATTATGTTGATGATATTTAATAGTTATTAGTTTTGCCTTGTTACCAGAGCGAAGAAAATCAGAACATTAAATATTTAAATTGAAAATATTTCATTTCCTCGAGTGGGAATTGAACCTACCTATCGCTTTCAGTCACACGCTTGTGCCGCTACGCCACGACAGGCCTCAAGATAAATATAATTTTTTATTTTACTTACACTATTCATTTCTATTGTTGTGAAAAGTAGACACAAATAACCAATTGCAAAGACGCTGTTATGACTGCTCTTCATGTGCTTCAAAAAGATATTTAAATATTCTGTTATCTACTCATAGTAAGTGTTTATTATTATTTTATAAACTCACTCACTCACTCAGCTTCACGCTGTATCCCGCACGAGGTAGTACCCTAGGCAGAGGGAATCCGGGAACCTAGTGTTAAGACACTCCGTTCCACTTCTGTTCCCCACTTTCCGCCGAATTTGAGGCATTGCGTGTTGAGTGGCGAAACTCAACGCCGCGCCTTGCCCTATTACCAGAGCGAAGAAATGAAATATTAAATATTTTATATTCTATTCTTTTATTTCCTGGACCGGGGATCGAACCCAGAACCTGTCGGTTACAGTCACCCATTTGTGCGGCTACGCCACGACAGGCCTTATTTTATAAACATTTAGCAATGTTATAATTTTATACTAAAACAATTTCTAAGAAAGGTTATGGTGCAATGAAATTGTGCCTATCAAATATTGTATATTTATTTATGAGTTCAAGTGTTGTTATGATAATAAAAAGAAATTAAAAATATCATTAAATTATGAACACCTTCGAAAAATAAAACAGTGATATAATAGTTTGGAAATGCGATTTTCACGGGCCATTGGATAGCTAATAAATGCCGCCGGCCAGAGTTATTGCGGATATAACATTTTGTATGTAAATGCAAATCAATTATTTGGATACTAGTACTATGAGCTATTCATTATGGTATTTCTAGTTAATAAATAATGTTTTACTATTCAATTTCACGCTGTATCTCATATATGGCAGAGTAGGTACAGGGAACTTAGGAACCTAATTTTAAGACACTCCGTTCCACTTCCGTTTCGTAATAATTAGACATATTAAACAAGGAAACATCATTTCAAAGATTTTATTATTCGATTCTTGTTCAAGAGAACGATGTTATTGCACCCGCCAATACAAAAAGTGGACAACGTGATGCTCCATAAAACTAAAAATAATAAAGTTGCAACAATATTAAAAACAATCTAAAACATGGTAGCAAAAACTGCTACATCGTACAGTTCGCTTGTCTAGACGGTCTTTATAATAAGAAGTAGGCCAAGCGCACTCGGTGATGTATTTTATACACTCCAGTAACCTTTACGTTTTAATTTTTTAGTACTCTGACTAGGGCATGTCACGCTCAAAATAGACAGGCGAGAAATGAATATGTTGTATAGTATTGGTAATTTTATTATTTACAGCGTATTTCGGTGTCATATTTCATTATATTTCCTTTTCTACTTGTATATGTGTTTTTATTATATTTTCTTACGATTTTCACATTTTTGTTTTCGTGTAACATATGTCTCATATAGTAAACTCTGAATTCGTGTAGAAAATACAGAACAGAGTCACACACTGTTACGTTGGATTCTTTCTATATTTTTAGGTAGGTAGATTTAACTTAAGAACCTAGTGTTAAAACCCTCGGTTCGCTTCCCCACTTTCCGCCGAATTTAAGAAATTGCAAATTGGATGGCGGAGCTCAGCACCGCGTTTTGTCTTGCTACCATAACAAAGAAATGAAAGCATAAAATAATTTATTTCTTCGAGTGTGGATCTGACCCATAGCCGGTCGTGTTTACGTTTTGCAAAGACAGAGTACGAGGTCCCCATACGGCCCCTTGTAACATCAGAGGAGCTATAGGTGCATTGCCGGCTTTTAAGGTTGAGATGACGCGCTTTTTCAAGGTACCTATGTTTTATCGACCTGAGAATACTGTCGCACGCATGTGCTCCTATTGTATGACATATGCTGCTGCTTTGCTCTTTTTATGTAATCTGCTATATGCGAGATACAATAAAGAAAAAAAAATAAAAAACTAAGAATATTTACAAATAATAAATAATTTATTAATAGGTCAACTGAGGAAGGTTATTTAAGACCCTTGGTGGTGCAGCGCCAGTGCGTTCTAATTAAAATTTTTCATGATTTCGTTCTAATAAGGAGGCAAAGCCTGGCTATGGGTCCACCATTCAATGTACAATGCTTAAATAATTCAGTGGAAAGTAGGGACTGAGTGTTAATTATGAATTAATGATAGTTATGAAAATGAAAATGAAAACAATATATACTTTAGCCGTATGATTCCGGCTTAGAATATTATCACCCTGTTACTGATAGTGTCGTAAGAGGCGACTAAAGTAGGTGTGGGAAAGTTACGTTGTCAGCAATGGCAACATGCATGGGCCGACTCGACCGGATTATTACCACCACGCGAAGCCGAAGCCACTACTTAACGCCGGCATTTGATACCGGCGTTAAGTAGTGGCTTCGGCCGCTGTGTTTCGCATTGGGTAATGCCGGGCCCCGGTGCCCATCCACCTTATAGACCGGTAAAGCTCCTGTAGCTCCTCTGGTTCTACACGGAGTCGTGGCCGACGGTGATCACTTACCGTCAGGTGACCCGTACGCTCGTTTGCCGTGTCTCGTCCATAAAAAAAAACTCTCTAACGTTGACGTCCTATTACTATTCAGCTATCTAAGAAATTACCAACAAATAACTAAACCAATCAAGCTGAAAGAAGATCTTTTATGAGGCATTCTGTTTAGTAGAAGTTGTCTAACTACGAGAATTAACCCCCGAAATCTAACTATAAAAGATTCAAGGTAAATATCGCAAATTTTATGAGGTTTGACAAGCTGATTGTTTTGTTGACTGTTTTTATCTTAGTACGTTACATATCATCCTTATAAATTAGTATGTCAGTTAATAAGTTTCTTGTTATAATAATATGTTTCTAGCTAAGAAAGATTTAATAAAATCAAAACATTATAAAATGTAATGAGATCAAATTACCTTAGCCTCCCTACAGTCTAATACTCTTCTACTAAAATAAGATTTTTCAATTAAGACTAATAGTCTTCCTGAGATTAGCACGTTTAGTAAACATTGAAGCTTTACGTTATTAGATAGATTTATCATATTTTTATGATCTGCTATGAATCAATCACTGATAGCGTTTTTTTATTTAATTTGTACACATTTAAATTAATCGCTTAAAAAAATATAATTATATTTTTTTAGGTTAATAAAAAAAATATATAATTATATATTTTATAGGTTCTGGATTAGATCCCCAGTCGAGGAAATGAAATATTTAATATTTTCAGTTTGAATATTTTATGTTTCATTTCTTCGCTTTGGTATTAAGGTAAAGCGCGGCGTTGAGTTCCGCCACTCAACACGCAATGCCTCAAATTCGGTGGAAAGTGGGGAACGGAAGTGGAACGGAGTGTCTTTACACTAGGTTCCCGGGTTCCCTCTGCCTACCCTGCCTCGTGCGGGATACGGCGTGAAGCTAAAAAAATAAAAAATATTTTTTTCAGCCTCACGCTTCATTCCAAACATGGCAAGGAAGTCAGAGGGGTAGGCAGGGGAGACTTCAGAACCTCGTATTAAGATATCCGTTCCGTTCTCCTTTTTCCGCCGTAACTAAGGCATTACATTTTGAGTGGTGGTCCAATGCGAAGAAATATATATATATATATATATATATATATATATATATATATATATATATATATATATATATATATATATATATATATATATATATATATATATATATTATATATATATATTTATATATATATATATATTATATATATATATATATATATATATATATATATATATATATATATATATATATATATATATATATATATATATATATATTAAAAATTTAATTTGATAATATTTATTATTACATTTTCTCGAGTAGTGATCGAACTCACAATCTGTGGTGTTTACAGTCACGCGTTTGTGCCCCTGTCTCCCAACAAGCTTCATGATATTAATAATTTTCGATATATACAAAACATATGCTTGAAAACCCACCCATAAACTGTCAATCAACAATAAATAGTTGCGTGTACAGTTTCATTAGAAGGAAATACGTGAAAATTCACATTATCCGTCCCCATTTTGATACACTAATCGAGCTCACAGTTCTATAAGTTACAATTTTATTCAATTTTCATCCTTGTTACATAAACCGTAACACTTACGTAGACTCTATATTAATATTTGTTTTGTACTAAAATACTGAACTCAAAGAATTGCGTGCTAATGTTAAAAGAGGCTATTAATATTGTTGTAGTCAACAGCATTAGTATAATAATGTATAATCAAAGTATTGTAACCTTTTAGCTGTAAAGTATTTATCAAATACCTATGTAAAGTTGGAACGATGCGATCATTCCATTATTGCAATGGAATGATCGCATCGTTCCAACTTTACAGGTTTCAGAAACTAAAAGTTTTAGACTTGTATTGCATATATAAATTACAAATAGCTAACGATATCTTTGTTCTTCGTTTTTACCATGTGACTTTCGTCATTTTGATATTTGATCCCCTTACACTCGTTTTGATTGAAATACAAGTTTAAGGTTATATCACATTTGAAAATGAATTGAATACTTAGCTTCTGCTTTTACGAAATTAATATACAGTAAGATAAGAAAAATAAATTATCACGCTGTGACAGAATTCCTGAAACCTATTCCTTATTCATATTATGATACAATTGATTAATCAGTCGGATATTTAATATATTTTCATGCGACGCAATTTTTATAGGGTGCCGTTTTCTTTACGTTTAAAATAAACTTTCATATGTAATATACTTACATTTACATGATTTACATGTATGTATATAAACCTTTTTTCTTATATTAAATATTAAATTTCATTATATAGATTACGATGTGTTGTTTGTAATAAAATATTTTCAAAGAAAGTGGCCCTTGGTGAACAATCACAAGATTCTTTCGGCAGCTTCGCAGTGATATTACAAGAAACAATATTTCATGGCTAAGCTTATACAAACATTTTTTTACACATACTTGATTTTTTCTACAACTTTCCTAACGACAAGAAGTAAAAGTAATCTTAAGTAATCGCACTTACTCAGTTCCCAATTTCCTGTTTCTGTATAATTATTTATTTGCCACCGGCCCGATGGTCGAGTTTGATGGTCTTGTCAGCTTGAACTACATAATTATCAATGTATTAATCTGTATTGCTTTCGTTTTCTACTAACAATATCGTTAAAAAATAATATTTATACTTAGATTGAAAAATAAGATTTTAGCCAATTCAATAGAGCATTTATTTATAACCATTTTATCGAAGAATAATTTTATTAAATGACTATAACTTTCTTTTTTTAATTTAGCGCTGTATTCTGCATATAGAGACTATATAGCAGACTAGACAGGAATTTATTGTGAAGACATTCCGTTCCATTCCACTCTTACCACTATTGTTTGAGCTTATGCCCCTGCCACACGATAAGCACAAACTCAAAAGCAAAAACTCAAATTCAAACTTATAAACGGACTGAATTAAAACAAAACTTAGCAAGATATTAGGGAAAGCTTGTCATAATATCAATCAATTAGATACAATCAGATAAAATTAAAAAAAAAAATATATTTTCAGTCCAATTCCAGTACTTAGAAAAAATTATAAATTACTTTCTAAGTATTTTCTAATACTTTCTAAGTATTTTCTAATATTTTTTAAGTATTTTGAAACAACTGTAACAAAGACATATGTTTTATTTTTACATAACATATTTGTTTTTCAAGTTAAATAAAATTAAAAGTAAGAAGCGTAATTTATTATTCCTACTTATGTCATAAATGTTAAAGTTTGTGAGTATGGAAAATTTTACCACTTTCACGCATAAACTACTTAATGGTTTCTGTTAAAACTTTACAGTATTATAACTTATACATCAATATAACACAGACTATTTATTCGTATATATTTCTCATATAAATATATAATAAATAAAAGTAGAGTAGAGACACAAGCATCCTCCTTTAAACGTGTTGACTGTAGGTTTGAATGCCGCTTGCAACTAAAAATTTAGTATTTTAATTTTCCTCGCTCTGGTAACGAGGCTAAGAGTGGCGTTCTGTTTCACCATTCAACACGCAATGCCTCAAAAATTGAGCGGAGAGTGAGCGAGCATTATAGATTATAATTTTTGTGGGAACGGGATGTCCTAACACTAGGCTCCCCGTTTTACTACTCTGAAATGTGTGGGACATCTCTATATACCTAGCTTCACTCTTGAAGCTACATACATTTATATTTATTAGCATTTACTTACTGCGACCAAACTTTCGAAGTAAATGACAAACGCCAAGTCAATTACATCAAAAGCTATCTTCAAAGAGCATTAAATATATTGGTCTTAAATATTAAGTTAATTTTAAAATTAATTTCAGTTTGTATATTTGTTCATTTAATTATAATTGGTTTTTGAAGGTTAATTTTTGATTTTGATTAAACAAAATAAAACATATATATCTTATTAAGCTAACTACTTACTACTACTACTTCTAATTCTATTATTCAAATATATTTAACAATGAGAAACGTGATTAATTAAATGTCAAATTACATTAAATAACAAGCGTTTGATATATAAATGCTATAAACGCGACAAGTTGTGGATTTGTTTTTTTTTTTATCGATAAGCCCGCCATTGTTAACTGGCCTTTTATTTATTTTTTTATTTTGATATTACAAGCAATAAAGAAAATGTATAAATGTTGTACATTCCCGAGATCGAGTCGAAATCATATTCACCGCCGTTTTAGTTACAGAGACAGAGGATCTATGCCGCAACGACGGCCTCGAACATAAAAGAATCTAAATTTAACTTTCAAAGGAAATTATCATCTGATAATAGCGAGAAGCCCGCAAAATTACAGAAAATACTACCATGTTATAACTAAAGCAACTGCAGCAGCACATTTCGCATTCATAGTTTAAAACAACTCTGTTCGTTCGCCGCGATGTAGGAAACATTTCTTACGTTAGATAATGTCAGGTGAAACTTTATAAACTATTCGTATGCAGCTTATAATATATTTACCTATTAAGATTATAATAGCAATATGCATTTTCATAAAACTGTTATAAATATATACTACTTTCCTGAAACTTATGACATGACCGTGACTACTTATGACATGATATTTACTGCTTTTAAAAACCCATTTTTATTATTTTTAAACTGTTACTCCACACTTTTAGAATATATATAATAATTTGAACGTAGCTGGATTTGAACCTGCGCCTCTGGAATTGTATCGTAAGTCGATGAGAATGTATGGCGAAGCGGTCAGAGTACTTGGACGGATTCCAAGAGACGTGCGCGAGGGTTCCATTCCCGCTACGATGAAACTATTATACATTTTGTACATAAATATCTATTTAATATAACCAATGATCAAAAGATCACATGAAAAGAACAATTTTTGATTTCAACCATGATTTAAACCTGTCTAAGTCTAAGTGGATAAATTATGGTACCTTTTTATATATAATGTATGAATTTATTCGAAAAAAAAAATATTATGCATTATGAAACTTTTATCTGAATATTATTAAAATTATTAGGATATATATATTTGAACGTGCTTAAAATAAATTAGCCGCTGTCAGCAGTGACACGTATATTTGGAGTAATTGGTTCACTTGCGTAATAACTCGTAGCAGTCAGCTATAGTGCCTCTATACTCTAATATAATATAAAGAATAAGTTATCTCGAACTATAAAAATATAGTATTGATAAATAGTTAGGAAACTTATTTTCTTTAAGCTCAAAATCATGAAATTGTCTTAGTTCTCTTCTGCAATAGGCAAAGAACTGATCGACGTTCAAATATGCCCATGCGGTGTACATACACCGCATGGGCATATATAACCCTATATTACTCTTTGTCTTTCCAAAATAATTCACAACGCAACTTAATAAGCGCTACGGGCTATAAGTATCCAGTTAGGGATAAAGCGTGAAGCAAAAATAAATAACACCAAAATCAAAACGAGATTATACTTTAAACCTACAGGAATAAACAGAAATATTTTTTACAAATTTACGTAAAATTATTTTATATCAATTAAGTATTAAATTCTACGTAACTTATACCGTATACGTTATGTATATAAATCATGGCAATAGTTTTTATGACAAAATATCGTAACGTTATTTCCAAATTCAAACTGCTTTTAAAACTGACATGCGAATAACGTGATTTGTCTTAACTACACCACTTAGTAAACATTTTCACTTGAGCAAAACATATCCATTAAATTAATATTTGCTTTGATATCACATACAGAAGCTTAGTTAAATACAATTCCAAGAGCTACATTTAAAAATAATATTGCATTAAATTTTAATTGAAATAAGTTTCGTTTAGTAATATTATGTCGTACTTCAAACCAAAATTTACAGATATTTGTTTCGTCACACTTTAAAAGCTCATTCTGTGTAATTTACCGCCACATCCTCAACACATTACAAGAGCAATTAAAAATAATTGTCTCAGCAATTATTCGTCGAACACGTTGTCAAACTACCAAAGTCGTAATTGGTCATTACGCCACTGAAAATGCTTCTTTATAAAAGTGTATGTAAGTGTATGTTTTTTAAATTAGGTTGTAAGGTCAAAAGTTCACATTGACATTTTTGTTTTATCTCGTACAAGGAGTATAATGAAACACATTTCAATAACTTACGTCTCGTGTTCCTCATATTCTAATATCGCAAAGAAATGCAAAAGAAGGAAACTGTATATATTTTTCAATTATCATATAAAATACACAATTAATGAAGTTAATCCGTAGTTTCTATGTACTTTACAACATCTGTTTTAGACACACAAGCTCTCCAAACTTATGGGGTTGACTTTCGACTGCAGTCTATTTAGATCCCCTACTCTTACAAGCGTAACAAACTACTCGAAACATTTACCCTGGATAAGTCGGTAAGTGTGTATTAAATTATTATAGTAATATGTATTTTATTTATATCGCAATAAGGACTTAAATTGTTTATATTAAAATAGGACGCTTGTAGGCCTCTCATAACCACGTCGTGCACAATGTCAAACAGATGAGGGTCGAGTTTGTAAGTCGAACACTGATGGCATTTAATTTGGTGTTTGTTATTAATATTAAAATTATGTTATGTTCTTTAAGTTCAAGGTTTTTTAACACGCTTTTATTAGCTTGGGATGTATGTATGTATGTATATATGTATGTATGTATGTATGTATGTAATGGAATCTTTGAGCATGATTTTCAGCAATTTTCAGAAGTCGAATTAATTTGAAACTTTGCACACCTATCATGGACTGATGACGATGCAATAATATGAAAACAGTTTTCCATTATATGAGAATCGTCAGGATTAATAAATTCTGTTATGGATCCTTCTATCTGTCTTACTCCCGAAAAGTGATAGAGGTATCGCAGATGCGATACCTCTATCACCAGCTTAAAAGACTAAACGTGTTTTTTTAGTTTTTTTAAAACTATTTAACTCTATCATTCCAGTGACCACAATATACGTGACCGTATTAATTTTACAAGTATAAACAAATTATTGAAGATTTTTTTTCTTAGAATTAATAATGATATATAAAAAAAAACTATGTATTTCTATAATTATTCAATTTATGTTATGTTGTTAAATCTCGTGAAATTTTAATTTTGTTAAGTATTAAGTTGAGGGATGTTATGAAGAGCGTAATCTTTTTACCCTCGACACTGTAACGTTCATATAGCCTTAAATAAATTCAATCAGACAAGGGAATTCCCTGATCAACAAAATTCTGGCCTTGCCAATTCTATTGAAGTGCGACGGTGCAATGGTGCAGAATTTTATTGAAAATTAAATAATTATCAGCTTGATTCCTAATCAAGGGAATAAATGATTTATAATAAGCAAAATTTAGTTCCGTTTGAATTTGTCTTGAATGTGAAAGACAGTCAAGAGTCTTTTGACACGTTTCTCTTTGCCCTGCTACCTGAGGGTATTGTGGCTTTTGCGCTCTATAAAAGTATATCCTCAAATAAAAATCAAGCCCACAATACCATTTTAATATTTTCCAAATGCGCCGCAATATAATCTACATAATAAATTAAATATTGACAGACAAATTACAGTTCCATTACATACTCGTAGTTAATTCATTATAACATTACTTCGAAGGCGGCACGTTATACACACAAAATTTACAGGTACTTCGTATTCAATGTGATTGCGGAAGGTAAGACAGGTGAGCAGTGATGTATGAAAGCGCATGTAACACATGCGCTTTGTTCTAAATCGTGAAAATTCACAATTCAATTTTCTCACAACTTGCAAAGCGGTTGTGAATACTGAATGTGGAAAATTTTGACTGCAATCATATATACATTACCGTTTCCAAACCTTAGTTCATTTATATTTTTTCTTGAAATGTACGTATCGCTTTAATGCGATGTCACAAACATACATACATATACGTTGTATAAGAAAAACTGCGTAATAAGAACAAGAAGGCAAAAAATAATTTAACTATTTTCTAACGACTAACTTTTACTCTGTAAGACCGTTGTTACATAATGGAACGGCATCTGTCTGTCAACACAACGGTAGGGAGATCTTACCATACTCATAGAAAAAGTTATAGGCATCGATCCGTTCCTGTAAACAAAACACAGTGCTAGTCGCGCAATGTCTTAAAAAATGGCGGGAAAAATAAACTGTGTGACTCTGCTCTACGGGAATATGCGTGCTTTACTTTGACTTTGATGCATTGTTTTATAATAGCGAACACCCCGCAAAATTATAGACAATACTACCATGTTATAACAAAAGCAACTGCAGCAGCACATTTAAAAAAAAATATAATACCTCATCCTATAAAGTCAATGACAAAGGTAATTTTGGAGCTGAACATTAAATCTTGGAAACTAGTAAAAGATGACATTAATATTCACACTTAGAAATGCACCAATGCTTTCATATCTGCATTTCGATTCTCTTTGTTAAATAAAATAAACTTGTTTAAAAAAAATCCCGCATATAGCATAGGAAACTCGGAGTTATCATTAGATATAACACTCTCCGTTCAATCCTTACATTTCTTTTTATAGCGTAAATTAAAGTATTTCCTCGAGCACGGATCAAACCCAAAGTCAGAACGCCGTTTGCCTTAATGTAGACAAAATAAATTTATATAGTAAATAACTTACTACTTACTACCTTAGCTTTACAAACTTCGCCAAGTTAGAAATTGTTAATTTACTTATTAACTACTTAAATTTGAGATAAGAAGAGTCAATTCACAATTTACACATGAATAGTTTATATTCTGATAAGTTTATTTCATTCCCCTTCAGTCGCAAAGAATACAATTTGAATATATAGCATTACGAATCTTTTAATTTAATTGAGAAAGCACTTATATAAAAATGTATATATAATTGAAGGAGTTGAATCTGCGACGGTTGTAGGCAAATACATAAGTAACATATACAAATATATTAATAACGCAAAATACGTTACAGTATGTTAGGACGAAAATAACAAAACACAATATACTATTGCATAAAAACTACAAATTACAAATTCAAAAGTATTATTTTCTTTATTTTAATAATAACCAATATAATTGTAAGTTGTATAAAGCTCATACAAATAGTTATTAGTTAATAAGCCAAGCTAAGTTAAGTCCATTCACGAATAAACCAACGTTAAATTAAACAGGTTCAGCTTGTGGCGTCGAATTGTGTAAAATGTCCTCTCTAAACTTTAAAAATATACTAAAAGTACAAGTGAGTGTTAATATGATTATACTTGCAGAGTTGTTTATATATGTATAAGTAGCTTTCATTTCAGCTTGACAGAGCAGGCAAAGGAAATATAGGAGCATAACGTACTACCCATTTCCTTCCCCACTTTACGCCGAATGTGAAGCAGTAAGTTTTGAATGGCAGAACTCAACGCTTCGGTTTGCTTTGTTACCAGAGCAAATAAATGAAAATATAAAATATTTAATTTTTTCAAGTGGAAATGACACCCACACTCTTTCACTATTTACAGCCACACGCCATTGCCCCTGCGCCACGACAAGCTTCAATAAAAAATGGATAAGCTTAACTAGTGATATTAAAAACTACCTGTATGTCCTAATATTTGATTGATTGATCTGAAGCCTTATGCGTTATGATAAATAACGAGTAAAATCACTCCATCCTTACTTTTCTGAACATTTTCACACATTCCTGACCACCGACCACAGTTCACGGTAACCGTTGCAGGTAATTAATACTAACTATATGCGCTATAAGCATATTATAATATTAAGCACAAAATCAAAAATCATTGTAAAATCGATACCATACATGTCGATGACATACCTTCGTCTATCGAAGCCAAATAAGGCATTACATGCAGGACTATAGTACAAATAGATTTCCCGTCGTAAATCTGAAGCACGCTTTTCATACAGCATAAATCAAGTCACTAGCGCTAGTATTAATAACTGTGGGAGCTCATGTTGACTTGCTTGGCGAAGTGAATATGATAGAGGAATTTGAAAAATTTCATATTATACTAACTTGAATGTAACTGAAAAATTTTCTAATATACATTTTTATATCTATTAAGAAAATAGCTCTTGTAATAGAATGAATTTTATTTTAGATTTTAGGTATATCATATCTATAAGACAATTTAAATTCTACAATTTACTAAATCGATGAATAACTAAGAAAATAATTAACTGCGTAATAACTTTTAAAAAGCTTTATAACACCAACTAACAATTCTTTTAATATCGAGAAACTTCGATATTAAAATAATTTGTAGTAGACGAGGCCGTCATTGCACATGTGTTTACAGTCACACGTTTGTGCGTCTGTCGCCACGATGATTGGGGGGTTTGATTCCGTTCGGGAAAATGAAATATTTAATATTCTCTTTTTCTTTAGTAATTTGGCGGCAAGTGTCCCCACGGTAACGGAACGGAAAGGCGGAAGTGACTTAAGTAGGAACCCAGCATTTTCATACTCAATTCTCATGGTCCCTATGCCTACTCCGTTATGCGAGGGAAAGAAAAACAATAATTATTCAAAATTATATCAAAATTAGGTTAATTATACACTATGTAAGGTGCTGCTATATATTAGCTTATATACAATAACAGCATGGTAATGTGCCTAGCAGTAAAACGATAGAGTTTCGTCTTAATGGAAATATAAGGTGACTTGTGAAATCCTAGAATGCCTGATTTCACAAGTCACCTTTTAATTTCATCACACGATATTGAACTTTTAATCGTTGCATTTCTCTTAACAAATTATGTGATTTTAACGCAGCATGTTTTTAGCTATAATATTAGCAGTATTTTTACTATGTTTTAAAGTGTTATTCCACACTTAGGACAGAAAATACTAAACTTAAATTTAAAAAGCGTATAAAAATTTTGAACGAAGCAGGATTTGAACCCGCGCCTCTGGAATACCGTTCCAGCGCTCTGACCAACTAAGCCATTCGTTCTCACCGAGCTCCGTCCAAATTCGGAGCTCGGTGAGAACGAATGGCTTAGTTGGTCAGAGCGCAGAACAACATAAATAAGTTGTAACAAGCGTATAAGAATTTGGACGGAGCTCGGTGAGAACGAATGGCTTAGTTGGTCAGAGCGCTGGAACGGTATTCCAGAGGCGCGGGTTCCCTTCGTTCCCTCTGCCTACCCTGCCTAGTGCGGGATACAGCGTAAAGCTGAAAAGAAAAAAAAATTATATACATCATTATATAAGACACATCGAATCGAATCATTTATATTCACTTATTCTCAATTAAGTAGAACATCAATTCTATACATGTATAAATATATATATATATATATATATATATATATATATATATATATATATATATATATATATATATATATATATATATATATATATATATATATATATATATATATATATATATATATATATATATATACATACATACATACATACATACATATATATATATATATATATATATATATATATATATATATATATATATATATATATATATATATATATATATATATATATATATATATATATATATATATATATATATATATATATAAAGACTTAATATTTTAAAAAGATCTGTGGTTTTTCTAGTTTAGAGATTTACTAAAAGCTCAATTATTTATTTCCCCTCTATTTCTGTTTCTTTCCCTCTGTATATAGAATGGGTCGGCCAGCCACGTACAGGTAGCCACAACATATGGATTTAAAAGAAGTTCATGTTTAGCTTTGAGACAAGAACTAATAATAAAATAAAACATTTATTTTTTCCTATTGGAAACCGAATCCATAAACTTGCACATTTACAGTTGAAATATTCACCACAACTGGCCTTTCTACGCATTTGTATATAATTAGCAGTAAAATTGACGTTAATTAAACATTATTTATAACAAAAAATTACGCATCAAAATCTTTCTTAGGTTCTTCCAAAACTTGTAATATATCGAATATAAGTCCAAAAGGCCCAACATTTTACGCAAATTAAAAAAGTACTGCCAATAAATGGGACATTAATGTGAGGAAACAAAAACGTGTCGTATTGTGACTCCCGCGTGTGTAATATCAGTCGTCCCATAGACAAGCAACGCCATTATCCACTCTTAGTGTTCCCAGAGAGACTCAAAACTGCATCATCAATCCGAACTAGCTTTAATTTACACTGTTAGTTCATTTCTACACTATTTTTATAAAAAAAATGCCGCTATTCTTAAATATATTGATGAATGATCTATATAAGTACTTGTTTATCTATTGGTTTATTTAATTGCGAGTTGATATTTTCAATCACTGGAATGGAATTAAATTTTTGTAAATATCATATAGTAGCGACAGCTTCGCCCACTCGCTTTTTTTTAACTTCACGCTGTACTCCTAGCGGGGTAGCCAGAGATGACGATGCTCAATACGCCACGGCTTCTATCTCTTTCAGCTCATCCGATGTCATCAACTCGTCCATGCCGGAGGTTGTCACAATTTTGATGTGACCTTTATATCAGCAACCCTGTATTTTCGAACTCGAACTCCCCCTATCTCTCTTACTACTCAATTTTCCTTCATAAATCTTTTTTGCGTGGCAATAAAATGTATTGCCACTCATTCGCTTGGCTGGCCGTCGTAATAATTTTGTAACAGTAATTGTCAAAAGTTTTCTTTATTATTTTTTCATTCATATTACACATTTTCTATCGATGAACCGCATTAGTTTGGTACTCAATAAATATTATAACATTTTTATTTGAAACGTCTCCAGGAAGATTAAAGACTATAATATCTTATTTAATATGCGCAATCCGCCACGTTACAAACAAATTCCGATAAGCAAAAAAACATATTCATTACTAAGGAAATTTAGCAAAATCAATTTATAACGTGACATATTACACAAACAGTATATAAAACACGATCGTATTCAACATCACGGATTTATCGGATATATAGAAGCCTCCAAAGCCTTTCAATCAGGACGTTTACATAATTGTGTACTCGTGTCCTGGGGACACGTGCGGACGTGTTTGTCAACGGCTAAATCTATAGATGTCTACCTTTTAGAAAATTTTGTAACATTTAATCAATAGTTCAGCGTCGGATTGTATAAAAGGTGGTTGTATGTTCGGACTCTACTCGGACGAATTACTGTATTAAAATATTTTTACTTTCACGCTCTGGTTAAAACAGACCGCCGCGATGATTTCCTCCTGCTCAACATACAATACCTCTGAAATCTAGGCGGAAAGAGAGGTTTGCTCCAACTTCTAAGTTTCACAAAAAGTATGTATAGCCGTTTTTTTATGGAAGGCTAATAATTTTTTTATAGTATTTAGAACTTTTAGTACCTCACTTTCAAAGTGCAGCATTGAGCTCCACATACCAAATATCTAAAATTCACGGAAAGTGAAGAACGAAAGCTACGATAGCATTCGAAATAATTAAATATTATACTAAACAAGGTGAACATCTAAATAAAATCTGATAATGGATGCTAATTATACTTCTGTTTATTACTTAAAACAGGTTCCCAGTACAATTGCAAAACTACATTAATTAGTTTTATTGTTCATCTAACAGTGTAATAAAATAAGTGAATTGCGAATTAAGCCATAAAGCTTGTTAAAATTTTCTTCCTAAGTTAAAACAACAATTAGGTGAATGTTTTCGCTGCTATTTTACTGTCACTGCGCTTTCGTACAACATTAAAATGTAGATGTTCAGTGAAGCTATTTGTTTGATTTACTTTATTTAAAAGCGACCATCGTGGTACAGTGGAATTATTTTTGGCCGTCAATATTTCAAAATTGAAGGAGGAGAGTGAAGAACGAAGTGTCATAATAACTGTTATTAATTTTCTGAGAAGAAGTTGCCTCGATATTATAATAGTGAACATTCGTTGTTAACCATTTATTTTACAATGAGAAATGCTTTCACGCATATCGTTCATGCTCAGAACATATATGTTTACAAACGGAGAGTATTGTGGGATTCATCGAAAAAAAAATCAATACTACCCACTAAAACCCAGCGGCAACCTGTCCATCTACGTAAGACATCACAGGATCGCTAACGCATGCCACTTCGACACCTCGGTGGTGGCTGGTCTTGAATAAGGCCCACCTAAAGCTCTTTTTGACTTACAGCCTCGATGGTTACATGTAAGTAATAAGACAGTTCCAGCTAGGAGACGATGTACTTCCAATGACAGGTTGGGTCTGTGATCGCGTTTGACTCACAAGCCCACTCCGCGGTCTCCTAGACGTGTTAACATTCACAATGTGTCGAAATAAAAAAGCATAGAATGAAATGCATTTTCTTTAAGAATAAATGACATAAATTATTCAAAATAAAATATATGTCTATATACATTCATATTATTTCTTTTAAAATTACAACTTGTCGTCACTTATACAACATTTATTTTGTATATACTACAGACAATATGAAACTTATGCTCGTTGTAAATATAAAACTAGTTGGGTGAGAATCAGAGTTCTATGATTGTGTGGTCTCATCAACTGAGTTACTTATAATTGAACTGCAAGTTTAATTGATTTTCGCTTAAAGCTATCTCGAACTAATTCTAACTAACTAGTATTGTAATTTTGTACTGTAAAAATATGTATTTGTCTGTTTTTATTCACACTAAGAAATGTTTGTTTTTATTTTGCGTAAGACAGAACGTGTCGTCGTGTTCCGCCACGCAATGTCTGAATATCAGTGATTCACACTAGATGCTCCATATCTATCATGAAGTTATCTCAACCAATTAAGTTATCGATATTTACCTAAATATTTAAATAATTCTTTGGAACTTTCCAGTTATTCTAGTTGAGATTATAGAAAATTATATTATTATTAATTTAAAATTATATAGACTAAAAGGTATTATTGAATAATATTGATCATTTACGTCGCCGATAGGGAGCTCTAAGCATCAAACTACGGGATACATTTTATTCGCTTGTTTTTTGCACAGCGCTAGTTTTGAACCAACTTGTAAAATGTTTGACCAAACTTCGGTTAAAATTCAACAGCTGCCGACCAAAATTGTACTTTTATTTTGTTATAAACAAAACCTTGTTGAGTTGATGTTTAAAACATACACATTTTATATCGCTTGAGAATATATTTTGGGTTTTAAGAGAATACAATACGAAACCCGCATGGAATAAATATTTAATGTTATTTAAAAACAAAAAAAAAAAACATATTTTTCAGCTTCACGCTGTGTGCTACACGTAGCAAGGAAGGTAGAGGGAACTTGGAAATCTAGAAATTCAAAATCAAATACTTTATTCAAGATAAGATGTATATTACATTGTTATTTTGTTCAATGCCAAAAAATTTACCACCGGTTCACTAATACTTCTGCCTCTGACAAAGAACTATAGCAATTTTTTTTTTCAAATACTCAACGGTGAGCTTTGTTAGTTACCAAAGCGAAGAAATGAAAATATTAAACTTTTCATTTCCTCAATAAGGGATAGAACTCGCAATCTGTCGCATTTATAATAACGTTTGTGCCCCTGCGCCACGACATGACTTAATATTTCTATATCTAATCAAAATAACAATAGTTCCAAGTGCTAGTTTGTCCAGAAATCTTTTGGGGATTAGAGTTTTTAAGCCAAAATGAAGTCTGATAAAAAGAATTAAGGCATGGACGCTCTTAATTACGTTACCGAGGCCAAAACTATTAGAGCTATGAAAAACGATTTTATACGTAAAGAAGCTTAATTTGTAGACTGACTTTGTTTTTACTTTATATTTCGTAATAACAAATTGTAATAAAAATTTTATGATTGAGAATCGATAGATATGATATAGCTGTTATCATAAAATTTTAACGTAGATTATTTTTTCATGAATACATGTACCAAAACAATTAAAGCAGTTCTCATATTAGTTTCATTAACAATGACATTATTACAGTGCCAAATAAATACTATATAAGTAAATTTAAATGCATATATAAATAAATGTATAACTGTATTACATCATTAAGAAATATAGTAGAAATTTTCCTGAAAATAGGAATAGGATTAAAGCTCAATAACAAGACCGGATACTCTCAAAATAAACGAATATCAAGCTTGTTTATATAAACAACCGCACTATTTCCGCAAATTGGCCGTCGTGGAGAAATGTAGTCCATTTGTTGTGTTCAACTAGGCAAAAAGAACTCCATACGATCTAAAAGGAAAATAGAATGATCTTTATAATTTTCATATTAACTCGAGTTCTATAATAATTGGCTCTCAGAGGATTCATTAATTGTATTTTCATTTCTCCTTGGTAAATTAAATGTAAGTTTGTTACTCACTGGATATACAAAGTAAAATAAATTTTATTTTAACGTTTGCTTCTTCAAATCAATTTATTTCTTATTCAAGTAGCGAAACAACACAATTACGTTTTATTTAAGGAAGAAGGCAACTAAATTGTCTTGACTGGCTTTCCAGGTGTAATACCTGAAACCGCAATTTAAAGGAATTCGATACGCCCGCCACAAGGAATTTATTGAAATGAAGGTTTGTGTGCATAGAACTCAGCTTGCATACTAGTTTTGTACGTATATGGATAATGAACATTAATAATATATTAGAGGTTTTATACGCAATTAATTACTTTAAAATGTATATATAGTTTGTAATTTAATTATTTTTTAAATATAATGTCTGTATAATATTTTTTGGTGGATCGCGCCTATATCAGGAAGTTGAAACTCAAAAAAATCTCTTTTATGGTTTTTACTTTTATAATGTTGGATAGACCATTTATCAAAGAAGACTATAATGAAGTCATGTTAAATCACTTTAATCGATTCATCTGGACAGAAATACCTCGAATACGTTGAATGTGTCATTCCACCCTCAATCGCTTAGCATTTATTTAAACAAAATATGACACTATGATTATCTGTATGTGAAACAGAAAAATGTAAATCATAATTTTAAAATTTTGACTTAATCCTAAGAATTATATTATAAACATGATTAAGAAGTTTTGACATGAGCGGTCCAAATCCGAGTGGGGCCAAAGTTTACAAGCTCAGCGCCGTATATCTTAATTTTCACCCCCGGGCCGCGCTCGTGTGTAATGGACAACAAAAATAACAGCTTCACTTTTATATTTCACCGACATTACTTATCGAATTAGGCCGGCTGAATGTCAGTGCGTACGTGACTGACAGCCTCTCCGATCCTCTTTGAGGATGATCCTCCGAATCTGTGAGGAATTTTCTAAATATTTCACTGAATTTAATACTGCCCGTGTTCTATTGATCGTGTGAAGGATCATGACACTATGTTAGACAATTGTTTCTATATTTTATTGGCTTCAACTGTCAGTTACAATAAAATATTCAAGTATTGACTCAGTTTGTCAAGAAAAAGCCTACTAAATAATGTATGTAATTCAGAGAGGCTACTATGACACAGAGTCCAGCTTTAAACGGCGTAGTTATGAGTTTAATTTGCATTCAGAGGGCAAGAATTGTATTCTTTATGACAAAATACGATAATAAGTTTCACTAAACGTCACTAAACGTGCTCCACGTGGAAATCTAGATCATTCATTTGTTAAATGAATGACAGAATGTATCGACGGTAGGTCTTCTCTGCTCACCTTGATATATTCGAAGATAAGCATCATGGATCATCAACGATAAATCAAATTTTATTGCAATATAACAAAAAAAATATGAATATTTCACAACTATTACTTTATTACTTTTATTTTCCTAGCTTTGAAGCTACAAGGTATATAATAAAACTTTCCCTTAGTTTCATTAAATATAATAGCAAGAAATACTGGCAGTATCGTGTATCTCAGATAGCAATACTTGCCTTTAACTGCGCAATAAACATTTGTTTCCCTGACCTCGTTTATTTGGAACTGCTCGAATCTTCTCACCTTCTAATGCTACCTTTACACTGATCCTGACCAAGATCAACCAATAACAAATCTATACCGCTACATGTTGGATTTAGACTATCTTGGTACTTTGACAAGGTACGTGTAGCGATTACTTTAGAGTCGTCTTTAAGTCACGATTTTATCTTACAACTGAAAGAGGGTTTTACTTATTACTGCAAAGAATTTATTTAAATACTATCTCTAGATAATTATGTATATGTAGTAAAGCTGTTATTGACACAGATTTTTGTTGGTTTCCTGCCTATATTAATATACATATAAAATATTGATTAACCTGATATGTTTAAAAGCATAAGGTTGTTTAAGGACTTTATCATTTATTATTTTATTGTATAGGATTGTGATGTTTATATGCATGTATATATATATATATATATATATATATATATATATATATATATATATATATATATATATATATATATATATATATATATATATATCGTCTTTAAAAAATTACTAGTAAAGAATGCCTTTATGTAATAAATATAATCACACCACATTTATTTTTAAATGACATTATGCCAGATTGTTATATTATAAAACTATTTTGCCATTTTCTTTTAGAGAAATAGTTTGATTACTTTATAACTGAAAACAGTTCAGTAATACGCCAAATTTATATAATTTGATGACAAATTAGAAAGTAATAGCAAAGTATCTTGTACGGTTAAAGTAGACTCGTTAAATTCATAAGATATTGAGTATCGTAGGATATCAAAGTTATTAAATACTTGAAAGTCATAAGTATTAAGTTTTCTGATTTTTGCGATTATTATACATTTTATTTGAAACAAATTTAACAAGTTTAATAGAGTTTAAAGAATTATAGAAATTTTTGGAAACAATATTCATGTTTCACAAGAAAGTGGGCCAATTCTTGAGCCTAGGGAAAATTAATTTTCATTTGCAATGTGCAAGCCTATACAAACTTGATTATGACCGTGACTTATCATACATGTATTGCTCAAAAAAAGGGAAGCATCGATGTTAGTGTGATGGAACACATCTACGATTCACTCTTGATGAATAAGCATGTATCAAAGTCAGCAGTGTGAGCATTCGGCGAATAACTCGAACCCTGATGACAGGTCTGATACACCTCACATCCTCGCTATGGAAAACAGATATATAAACAGAATCCGCGAGGCTACTAAAATACAAATATCCCAAATTTAATAGAGGAGATGGTTAAAATCATTCTACCACCTAGAACCAAGTCATAAATAAATTTATGACCTCCACACCAGAGGACAAGATATAGTAAGCTCATTCTGTAAGAATTCTAGGCATTACGCCATTAGTTTTATATCATTATTATGTCAACTAATAGATGGACAGCAAAGTGTTCGAAACGTTGGGTTTCCAAAAATGTCTGAATATTTTGAATATTATTGGTAATTTTATTTTTTACAACGTATTTCGGTCTCATATTTCATTATAAATACTCGTATATGTGTTTTTATTACATTTTCTTACGTTTTTCACATTTTTCTTTTCGTGTAACATATGTTTTATATCGAATACCCCGGATTCTTGTGGGAAATACAGAACGTATACGTTGTATTCTTTCTATATATTTTTTCTTTTTTCAGCTCCGCGTTATATTCCGACCATGGCAGGGTAGGCAGAGTGAACCTAAGAACCCAGTGTTAAAACGATCAGTTCGCTTCCCACTTTCCACCGAATTTGAGTCCTAGCGAGTCGGATGGCGGAACTCAACGCCGCGTTTTATCTTGCTACGACAGCAAAGAAATGAAAGCATTAAATATTTAATTTCTTTGAATGAGAATATAACCACAACCGATCGTGTTTACGTATCGCAAAGACAGGGTACGAGGCCTCCATACGGTCTCTTGTGACATCCGAGGGTATAGGTGATAGTACCTATGTTTTAACTGGGAATACTGTCGCACGCATGTGATCCTACTCCATGACATGCTACTGTTCTGCTCTTTTTATATAATTTGCTATATTCGAGATACATTGAAAAAAAAAATGTTATTAACAAACTAATAACGAGGCAAAGCCTGGCTATGGAGCCACCATTCAATGTACAATGCTTAAATAATTCAGAGGAAAGTAGGGGCCGAATGTTAATTGTGAATTATTGATTTTTATGAAAACAATATATACTATCTAACGTTGACTTCCTATTACTATTCAACTATCTAAGAAAATCCCAATGAATAACTAAACCAATCAAGCTCAAAGAAGATCTTTTATGAGGCATTCTCTTTATTGTAGAAGTTGTCTAACAACAAGAATCAACCACGTGAATCTAACTATAAAAGATTCAAGGAATAAATATATCGTAAATTTTATGGGGTTTGACTAGCTGATTGTGTTGTTGACTGTTTTTGTCTTAGTACGTTACATACAATCCTTATGAATTAGTATGTCAGTTTATAAGTTTCTGGTTATAATAATATGTTTTTAGCTAAGAAAGATTTAAAAAAATCAAAACGATTAATAAAATATAACGAGGTCAAACTACCTCAGCCTTCCTACACTCTAATACTCTTCTACTAAAATAAGATTTTTCAATTAAGACTAATAATCTGTCTGAGATTAGCACGTTTAATTAACATTTCAACTGTACAATATTAGTAGATATAGATTTATCATATTTTTATGATTTGCTATGAATCAATCACTGATAGCAATTTTTTATTTAATTTGTACACATTTACGTTAATCACTTGGAAAATTATAATATAAATATTTTATCTTTTTTTCAGCCTCAGGCTTCATCCTAAACACGGCAAGGGGTAGGCAGGGACGACTTCAGAACATAGTATTAAGATATCCGTTCTGTTCTCCTTTTTCCGCCGAAATTGAGGCATTACGTGTTGAGTGGTGGTCCAGAGCGAAGAAATATAAATATTGAAATTTTAATTTTATAATATTTAATATTTCATTTTCTCGAGTAGTGAACAAACCCACAACCTGTGGTATTTACAGTCACGCGTTTTCGTCCCTGTGTCCTGACAGGTCTCATAATATTAATAATATTCGATATATACAAAACATATGCTTGAAAACCCACCCATAAACTGCCAATCAACAGTAAATAGTTGCGTGTACAGTTTCATTAGAAGGAAATACGTGAAAATTCACATTATCCGCCCCCATTTTCATACACTAATCGAGCTCACAGTTCTATAAGTTACAATTTTATTCAATTTTCATCCTTGTTACATAAACCGTAAGACTTACGTAGACTCTATATTAATATTTGTTTTGTACTAAAATACTGAACTCAAAGAATTGCGTGCTAATGTTAAAAGAGGCTATTAATATTGTTGTAGTCAACAGCAATAGTATAATAATGTATAATCAAAGTATTGTAACCTTTCAGCTGTAAAGTATTTATCAAATACTTATGTAGAGTTGGAACGATGCGATCATTCCATTGCAATGTTTTAGAAACTAAAAGTTTTAGATTTGTATTGCATTTATAAATTACAAATAGCTAACAATATCTTTGTTCTTCGTTTGTACTATGTGACTTTCGTCGTTTTAACTTTTGATTCCCTTACACTCGTTTTGATTGAAATATAAGTTTAAAGTTATATCACATTTGAAAATGGAATGTATACTCAGCTTCTGCTTTTACGAAATAAATACACGGTAAGATAAGAAAAAAATTATCACGCTATAACAGAATTCCTGAAACTTATTCCTTATTCTCGAAACTTCCATATTATGATATAATTGATTACTCAGTCGGATATTTTATATATTTTAATGCGACGCAATTTTTATAGGGTGCCGTTTTCTTTACGTTTAAAATATACTTTATATGTAATATACTTACATTTACATGATTTATATGATTGACATGTATGTATTATATACACCTTTTTTCCTATATTAAATATTATATTTCATTATGTAGATTACTTCACTCTCACTCAGCTTCACGCTGTATCCCGCACGACCGCACGCGGGGCAGTGTAGGCAGAGGGGACCCGGGAACCTAGTGTAAAGACACTCTGTTCCACTTCCGTTCCCCACTTTCCGCCGAATTTGAGGCATTGCGTGTTGAGTGGCGGAACTCAACGCTGCGCTTTGCCTTATTACCAATGTATCTAATAAAATATTTTCAAAGAAAGTGGCTCTTTGTGGACGATCACAAGATTCTCAATCCAAAAATATGAACGACACTGTATTTCATGGCTAAATGTATACAAACATTGTTTTATATATACTTGATTTTTTATCATTGACAACTTTTTTTGCAAGGAGAGGTAAAAGTAATCTAAAGTAATCGCATTTACTCAGTTCGCAATTTCCTGTTTCTGTATAATTATTTGTTTGCCACCGACCCGATGGTCGAATTCGACGGTCTTGTCAGCTTGAACTACATTCATACAATACAATTATCAATGTATTATATAGTAATTACCCTTTATTGCTTTCGTTTTCTACTAATCTTGTGAACAAATAATCTATTGTTATCAAATGACTATAACTTTCTTTTTTTAATTTAGCGCTGTATCCTGCATATAGAGACTATATATAGCAGACTAGACAGGAATTTATTGTGAAGACATTCCGTTCCGTTCCACTCTTACCACTATTATTTGAGCTTGTGCCCCTGCCACACGACAAGCTTCAAATTCAAACTTATAAAGGGACTGAAATAAAACAAAACTTAGCAAGATATTAGGGAAAGCTTGTCATAATATCAATCAGTTAGATACAATCAGATAAAATAAAAAAAAATATATTTTCAGTCCAATTCCAGTACTTAGAAAAAATTATAAATTACTTTCTAAGTATTTTCTAATACTTTCTAAGTATTTTCTAATATTTTTTAAGTATTTTGAAACAACTGTAACAAAGACATATGTTTTATATTTTTACATAACATATTTGTTTTTCAAGTTAAATAAAATTAAAAATAAGAAACGTAATTATTCCTACTTATGTCATAAATGTTAAAGTTTGTGAGTATGGAAAATTTTACCACTTTCACGCATAAACTACTTAATGGTTTCTGTTAAAACTTTACAGAAATATAGCTTATACAAATTACGTTTGCGGCAGTCGAGAGGTTGAGAAAAACCGAATAGTTTTTAATTATCTATTAATTCTATATGAATAATATAATTATCTTAAAACTAATGACTACTTTATTCGAAGTGGGAACAAAGAGTGATCTAAAAAATTTTGTTATATAATATTTTAGAGATGAGCCCGCCATTGATAAGTTGCCTTTAATTTTTTTATGTTGTTATTACAAGCAATAAAGAATACGTATAGAAGTAGTTCATTCCCGAGATCGAATCGGAACCCTTAGTTGAAGACAAAGACGGGTCTGTGCCACAACGACAGCCCCGAACATAAAAGTTTACTTTCAAAGGAAATTATCATCTGATAATAGCGAGAAGCCCGCAAAATTACAGAAAATACTACCATGGTATAACTAAAGCAACTGCAGCAGCACATTTCGCATTCAGAGTTTAAAACAACTCTGTTCGTTCGCCGCGATGTAGGAAACTTTTCTTACGTTAGATAATGTCAGGTGAAACTTTATAAACTATTCGTATGCAGCTTATAATATATTTACCTATTAAGATTATAATAGCAATATGCATTTTCATAAAACTGTTATAAATATATACTACTTTCCTGAAACTTATGACATGACCGTGACTACTTATGTCATGATATTTACTGCTTTTATAAACCCATATTTATTATTTTTAAACTGTTACTCCACACTTTTAAAAAATGTATAATAATTTGAACGTAGCAGGATTTGAACCTGCGCCTCTGGAATTGTATCGTCGGTCGCTGAGAATGTATGGCGTAGCGGAAAGGGTGCTTGGTCGGATTCCAAGAGACGCGCGCGAGGATTCCATTCCCGCTACGATGAAACTATTATACATCTTGTACATAAATGTCTATTTAATATAACCAATGATCAAAAGATCACATGAAAAGAACGATTTTTGATTTCAACCATGATTTAAACCCGTCTAAGTCTAAGTGGATGAATTATGGTACCTTTTTATATATAATGTATGAATTTGAATGAGGCCTGTCGTGGCGCAGCGGCACAAGAGTGTGACTGTAACCGACAGGTTCTGGGTTCGATCCCCAGCCGAGGAAATGAAATATTTAATATTTCATTTCTTCGCTCTGGTAATAAGGCAAAGCGCGGCGTTGAGTTCCGCCACTCAACACGCAATGCCTCAAATTCGGCGGAAAGTGGGGAACAGAAGTGGAACGGAGTGTCTTAACACTAGGTTTCACTTCCGTTCCCTCTGCCTACCCTGCCTAGTGCGGGATACAGCGTGAAGCTGAGAGAGAGAGAGAGAAAAATGTATGAATTTATTCGAAAAAAAAATATGATGCATTATAAAACTTTTATCTGAATATTATTAAAATTATTAGGATATATATATATATATATATATATATATATATATATATATATATATATATATATATATATATATATATATATATATATATATATATATATATATATATATATATATTTGAACGTGCTTAAATCAAATTAGCCGCTGTCAGAAGTGACACGTATATTTGAAGTAATTGGTTCACTTGAGTAATAACTCGTAGCAGTCAGCTATCGTGCCTCTATACTCTAATATAATATAAAGAATAAGTTATATTGAACTATATAAATATAGTATCGCGTAGAATTTGGAATATGAAGAAAATTGATAAATAATTAGGAAACTTCTTTTCTTTAAGCTCAAAATCATGAAATTGTCTTAGTCTCTTCTGCAATAGGCAAAGAACTGATCGACGTTCAAATATGCCCATGCGGTGTACATACACCGCATGGGCATATATAACCCTATATCACTCTTTGTCTTTCCAAAACAATTCACAACGCAACTTAATAAGCGCTACGGGCTATGAGTACCCAGTTAGGGATAAAGCGTGAAGCAAAAATAAATAACACCCAAATCAAAACGAGATTATACTTTAAACCTACACGAATAAACAGAAATATTTTTTAAATATTTACGACAAATAATTTTATATCAATTAAATTTTAAATTCTACGTAACTTATACTGTATATGTTATGTATATAAATCATTGCAATAGTTTTTATGACAAAATATTGTAACATTATTTCCAAATTTAAACTGCTTTCAAAACTGACATGCGAATAACGTGATTTGTCTTAACTACACCACTTAGTAAACATTTTCACTTGAGCAAAATATATCCATTAAATTAATATGTGCTTTGATATCATGTACAGAAGCTAGCTTCGTTAAATACAATTTCAAGAGCTACATTTAAAATAAATATTGTATTAAATTTTAATTTAAATTAGTTTCGTTTAGTAATATTATGTCGTACTTCAAAACAAAACTTACAGATATTGGTTTCGTCTTACTTTAAAAACTCACTCTGAGTAATTTACGGCCAAATCCTTAACACATTACAACAGCAATTAAAAATAATTGTCTCGGCAATTATTCGTCGAACACGTTGTCAAACTACCAAAGTCGTAATTGGTCATTACGCCACTGAAAATGCTTCTTTACAAAAAATGTATGTACTCGTATATTATTTAAATTAGGTTGTAACGTCAAAAGTTCACATTGACATTTTTGTTTTATCTCGTACAAGGAGTATAATGAAACACATTTACTTAATTTACGTCTCGTGTTCCTCATATTCTAATATCGTAAAGAAATGCAAAAGAAGGAAACTGTATATATTTTCCAATTATCATATAAAATACACAATTAATAAGGTTAATCCATAGTTTCTATGTACTTTACAATCACATCTGTTTTAGACACACAAGCTCTCCAAACTTATGGGGTCGACTTTCGACTGCATTCTATTTAGATCCCCTACTCTTACAAGCGTAACAAACTACTCGAAACATTTACCCTGGATAAGTCGGTAAGTGTGTATTAAATTATTATAGTAATATGTATTTTATCTATATTGCAATAAGGACTTAAATTGTTTATATTAAAATAGGACGCTTGTAGGCCTCTCATAACCACGTCGTGCACAATGTCAAACAGATGAGGGTCGAGTTTGTAAGTTGAACACTGATGGCATTTAATTTGCTGTTTGTTATATTGTATTTAAATTGTGTTGTGTTTTTTAAGTTTAAGGTTTTTAACACGCTTTTATTAGCTTGGGTTGTGTATGTATGTATGTAATGGAATCTTTGAGCATAATATTCAGCAATTTTCAGGAGTCGAATTAATTTGAAACTTTGCACACCTGATAGGTGTCATATGGATCAGTCCATGATTGGACTGATGATAATGCAATAATATGAAAACAGTTTCAGATTATAATTATGAGTATCGTCAGGATTAATAAATTCTGTTTCGGATCCTTCTATCTCTCTTACTCCCCAATCCCAAAGTTTTTGTATATATTTATTTTTATGTATAATTAATATGGCAACAGTTTCATAATGAATCAGTTTCTTTAATTTTGTTGAATTTTAATTTTCTTAAATCTCCTCCATTAAGTACTAAGCTGAGAGATGTCATTAGGAGCGTAATCGTTTTCTCCTTGACATCGTAACGTTCATATAGCCTAAAATTAATTCCATCAGACAAGGGAATTCCCTGGTCGTCGTAGGGAATAACTTTATTAAAAATTTAATAATGGTGGGATCGATTTCTAATCAAGAGAATGAATTATTTGTATACATCCTTATAATAGGCAAAATTTAGTTCTGTTTAATGTGAAAAACAGAGTCTTTTGTTACCATGCTCTCTGTCTTCCCTGTAACCTGAGGATAGTGTAGAGCTTTTGCACGCTACAAAAATATATCCAAATGCGCCGCAATATAATCTACATTATAAAATTAATATTGCCAGACAAATAACAGTTCCATTACATACTCCTAGTTAATTCATTACAACATTACTTCGAAGGCGGCACGTTATACACACAAAATTTACAGGTACTTCGTATTCAATGTGATTGCGGAAGGTAAGACAGGTGAGCAGTGATGTATGACTATTACATGCGCTTTGTTCTAAATCGTGAAAATTCACAATTCAATTTTCTCACAACTTGCAAAGCGGTTGTGAATACTGAATGTGAAAAATTTTGACTACAATCAAATATACATTACTGTTTCCAAACCTTAGTTCATTTATAGTTTTTCTTGAAATGTACGTATCGCTTTAATGCGATGTCACAAACATACATACATATACGTTGTATAAGAAAAACTGCGTAATAAGAACAAGAAGGCAAAAAATAATTTAACTGTTTTCCAACACCTAACTGTTACCCTGTAAGACCGTCGTTGCACAATGGAACGGTATCTGTCTGTCAACGTAACGGCACGGAGATCTTACCCTACTGTTAAAACTTATGGACATCTCTCCGTTCCTGTAAATACATTGCTAGTCGAGCAATATCTTAAAAAATGGGGGGAAAAATGGGAAATAAAGTGTTTTCATCCTTTCACGTCTTCTGTACCTACTCTGCTCTATGGGAATATGTGTGCTTTATTTTGAATTTGAAGCATTGTTTTATAATAGTGAGAAGCCCGCAAAATTATATAATACTACCATGTTATAACTAAAGCAACTGCTGCAGCACATTTAGAAAAAAAATAATACTTCATCCTATAAAGTCAAAGGCAAAGGTAATTTTGAAGCAAAACATTAAATCTTGGAAACTAGTTAAAGACGACATTAATATTCGCACTTAGAAATGCGCCGATGCTTTCATATCCGAATTTCAATTCTCTTTGCCACTGCTGGAGGATGGTCTTAATCCCGCCGTTCCTATTTAAATTAAATAAACTTGTTTAAAAAAACTCCCGCATATAGCACAGGAAACTCAGAGTTATCATTAGACATAACACTCTCCGTTCAATCCTTACATTCTTTTTATGTAGCGTAAGTTAAAGTATTTCCTCGAGCACGGATCAAACCCAAAATCACAACGCTGCTTGCCTTAATGTAGACAAAATAACTTTATATAGTAAATAACTTACTACTAACTTAGTTTTACAAACTTCGCCAAGTTAGAAATTGTTAATTTACTCATTAACTACCTAAATTAGAGATAAGAAGAGTCAATTCACAGTAAACAGATGAGTAGTTTATATTCTGATAACTTTATTTCATTCCCCTTCAGTCGCCAATTGAGAATACTATTTGAATATATAGCATTACGAATCACTTAATTTGATCGAGAAAGCACTTATATAAAAAATGTATATATACTTGAAGGACATGAATCTGCGACGGTTGTAGGCAAATACATAAGAAACATATACAAATATATTAATAACTCAAAATATTTTACAGTATGTTAGGACGAAAATAACAAAACACAATAAAGTATCGCATAAAAATTACAGATTACAAATTCAAAAGTATTATTTTCTTTATTTTAATAATAACCAAATTGTAAGTTGTATAAAGCACATACAAATAGTTATTAGTTAATAAGCCAAGCAAAGCTTAGTTTCTATCTGCATAATGAAATCTATTCCTCATATATATGAAGCATAACAGCTTTAGTTGCTTAAGTGCATTCACGAATAAACCAACGTTAAATTAAACAGGTTCAGCTTGTGGCGTCGAATTGTGTAAAATGTCCTCTCTAAACTTTAAAAATAGACTAAAAGTACAAGTGAGTGTTAATATGATTATACTTGCAGAGTTGTTTATATATGTATAAGTAGCTTTCATTTCAGCTTGACAGAGCAGGCAATAGGAAATATAGGAGCACAACGTACTCTCCATTTGCTTCCCCACTTTACGCCGAATGTGAGGCAGTGAGTTTTAAGTGGCAAAACTCAACGCTGCGGTTTGCCTTGTTACCAGAGAAAATAAATGAAAATATTAAGTATTTATTTTTTTCAAGTGGAAATGACATCCACACTCTTTCACTATTTACAGCCACACGCCATTGCCCCTGCGCCACGACAAGCTTCAATAAAAAATGGATAAGCTTAACTAGTGATATTAAAAACTACCTGTATGTCCTAATATTTGATTGATTGGTCTGAAGCCTTATGCGTTATGATAAATAACGAGTAAAATCACTCCATCCTTACTTTTCTGAACATTTTCACACATTCCTGACCACCGACCACAGTTCACGGTAACCGTTGCAGGTAATTAATACTAACTATATGCGCTATAAGCATATTATAATATTAAGCACAAAATCAAAAATCATTGTAAAATCGATACCATACATGTCGATGACATACCTTCGTCTATCGAAGCCAAATAAGGCATTACATGCAGGACTATAGTACAAATAGATTTCCCGTCGTAAATCTGAGGCACGCTTTTCATACAGTATAAATCAAGTCACTAGCGCTAGTATTAATAACTGTGGGAGCTCATGTTGACTTGCATGGCGAAGTGAATATGATAGAGGAATTTGAAAAATTTTGTTTTATACTAACTTGAATGTAACTGAACAATTTTCTAATATAAATTTTTATATCTATTAAGAAAATAGCTCTTGTAATAGAATGAATTTTATTTTAGATTTTACGTATATCGTATCTATAAGACAATTTAAATTCTACATTTTACTAAATCGATGAATAACTAAGAAAATAATTTACTGCGTAATAACTTTTAAAAAGCTTTATAACACCAACTAATAATTCTTTTAATATCGAGAAACTTCGATATTAAAATAATTTGTAGTAGACGAGGCCGTCATTGCACATGTGTTTACAGTCACACGTTTGTGCGTCTGTCGCCACGATGATTGGGGGTTTGATTCCGTTCGGGAAAATGAAATATTTAATATTTCATTCTCCCATTTTTCTTTAGTAATTTGGCGGCAAGTGTCCCCACGGTAACGGAACGGAAAGACGGAAGCGACTTAAGTAGGAACCCAGCATTTTCATACTCAATTCTCATGGTCCCTATGCCTACCCTGTTATGCGAGGGAAAGAAAAACAATAATTATTCAAAATTATATCAAAATTAGGTTATATACACTATGTAAGGTGCTGCTATATATAAGGTTATGTACAATAACAGCATGGTAATGTGTCTAGTAAAGTTTCGTCTTAATGGAAAGATAAGGTGACTTGTGAAATCCTAGAATGCCTGATTTCACAAGTCACCTTTTAATTTCATCACACGATATTGAACTTTGAATCGTTGCATTTCTCTTAACAAATTATGTGATTTTAACGCAGCATGTTTTTAACTATAATATTAGCAGTAGCCTGAATATTAGTTTCTTATAACTTAATTAAGAAAGCATTTTTAAATACAATATAGCATGGCACCTTCGATCAACTATTCATAGATTAAGTGTCACACTCCAAAAACGGCCCGACAAATAAGAGCACTAACAGTATTGTGTTCTTATTCGTTTTTAGTATGTTCCAACCATAGCCAATGTGCGGACGTGACAAAATGCCTCCGTGTGCTTATAAAAATTGTGTAAATAACCATCGCAACAGTAAGGTTTCAGAAGGAATATCTTTCTTTCGGTAAGTACACGTTAGAATTAATTTTAAAATACTTAAAAATCAATATTAGACAATTAAATAACAATATTCCGTCGTTTGACCAATATTGGCGGTAACACTACCAACGATTTCGTGAAATAACGGTAAGTTTGGGCTAAGAAATGCATAGAGAGATGTTTAATTTTTTTTTATTATAAAATAAATATATAAAAATATATATTTACTTTATATATATATTTTTGTATTATAGTTTTCCTACAGACTCATTTCGCTGTGCATAATGGATATCTATTGTCGCCTAAGAAAGAAGAGAAGAATACTCAACGGCGTAGATTGGTAAAAATGGCGATTCCAAAATTGCAAGTATAATTAATAAATTAAAAAATGTTTTTTTTTGTTTACATATACAGAATACACAAAATAAAAAATATATATTATAGGCTGCATCTTTAATTCTAAATGATACCAGAATCAAGACAATGGCTGTCTCCGTCAGCTCTAATTCTTCTACTACTTTACTATCGGACATTACATCTTTGCATGATACTCCAAGAAAAGGATACTTAAAAAACAAATAATCGTATCACACTAAATAGTACTTACTAAAACGAAACAAATTGATAATTTAAATAAAATTAATAAACATATTAAGAAAAAAAAGTCTTCGTTAAAAAATATTATGTATATTTTTTGAATTAATAGTGCTTAAAAATAAAAAAAATCCGTCGATGACTCAGTATTATTAGATCGATTGAAAAATGTAGAAGTAGCGGAACTTTTTAACGAAATGTATATTGTAGTATTAAAACAAAAAAAGACGTTTCAAGATTACAATTACTTTTATTTTTAATAAAATGTACATAAATTATCAATTTATTATCAATAAAGTGACTCCATTATTTCTATTTTCTATTTTCTTACAAGTACTTACAAAGCGACGAAGATGACGTGAAATTAAATGTCTTATATCTATTACGCGCTAGTCGAAACTAAACCTTAAGTTACGAGAATAAGGTATGATTTTATTAAATAGTTTTTTGTCATAAGTCTATATGTAATAATGTTCGGCATTTGTGTTTATATTGTGTGGTGCCACTTTTTTGAGCCGTATTTGTATGCAACGCTTAATCTAGTGAATAGTTGATCGAAACAAGGCACATTTAGAACTATACTTACGCTTGGCCAACTTTATGCTTAGTTATAGGTGAAATTTCATTTCACGAAGAGAAATGTTGGTCAGCACTCTACTCAGCTTCACGTTGTATCCCGCACACGGCAGGCAGGTAGGCAGAGGGAACATGGAAACCTAGTGTTAAGACACTCCGTTCCACTTTGGTTCCCCACTTTCTATCGATTTTGAGGCATTGTGTGTTGAGAGTCGGTACTCAACGCCGCGCTTTATCTTATTACCACATCAAAGAAATGAACACATTAAATATTTAATTATATAATATTATTTTTTTCATTTCATCGAACCTACAACTAGTCGTTTACAGTCACACGCTTGTGCCGCTGCGCCACGACTTGCCTCACATTATTCAGTAAAAAGGTTAATATATTTTTTCTCTTCTGGCTGTGCAAATGTCATTTTTTTATTCCATTAGGCAACACGCAATGTCTGTCTGCAAGATACGAAAAGTTGAAAAGAGAGCGTTGTATGATTTTTTTATATATTAATAATAAAAAATATATTTTGGAAACTGCTCTATTGCTTTTTATATATGTATGTAAAGAGTTATTGGTAAGGTTTTTCGCAGACTACTGTGTATACAGATAGTCACTTATAATTTGTGTACGTGATATCTTATAAATAATTATATACATCATTATATAAGACACATCGAATCGAATCATTTATATTCACTTATTCTCAATTAAGTAGAACATCAATTCTATAAAGATTATTCACGATTTTAAAATGCTATCTTAGCTTCCCAGGTACAGCTACCGTAAGTCAAATGCAGTAGACTATTCATCATGTTAGGAGTTAGAGCCGAAATATCGTAGACTTTCCATGATATACGGATTCAAAATCATAGTTTATGTACGTCCGACGTACAAAGCATGGTCACAAGATATTGATTATATATATATTAAGACTTAATATTTTAAAAAGACCTGTGGTTTTCAGTATTATTTCATATTTTAAATTAAAATGTTTGAAGTAGAATAACTGTATTTTCTCCATAATGATTACTCACATACATTCTGTAATCTAGTTTAGAGATTTACTAAAAGCTTAATTATTTATTTCCCCTCTATTTCTGTTTCTTTCCCTCTGTGTATAGAATGGGTCAACCAGCCACGTACAGGTAGCCACTACATATGGATTTAAAAGAAGTTCATGTTTAGCTTTGAGACAAGAACTAATAATAAAATAAAACATTTATTTTTTCCTATTGGAAACCGAATCCATAAACTTGCACATTTACAGTTGAAATATTCACCACAACTGGCCTTTCTACGCATTTGTATATAATTAGCAGTAAAATTGACGTTAATTGAGCATTATTTATAACAAAAAATTACGCATCAAAATCTTTCTTGGGTTCTTCCAAAACTTGTAATATATCGAATATAAGTCCAAAAAGCCCAACATTTTACGCAAATTAAAAAAGTACTGCCAATAAATGGGACATTAATGTGAGGGAACAAAAACGTGTCGTTTTGTGACTCCCGCGGGTGTAATATCAGTCGTCCCATAGACAAGCAACGCCATTACCCACTCTTAGTGTTCCCAGTGAGACTCAAAACTGCATCATCAATCCGAACTAGCTTTAATTTACACTGTTAGTTCATTTCTACACTATTTTTATTAAAAAAATACCGCTATTCTTAAATATATTGATGAATGATCTGTATAAGTACTTGTTTATCTATTGGTTTATTTAATTGCGAGTTGATATTTTCAATTACGGGAATGGATTTAAATTTATGTAAATATAATAAAGTAGCGACAGCTTCGCCCGCTCGCATTTTTTTAACTTCATGCTATACTCCTAGCGGGGTAGCCAGAGATGACGAAGCTCCATACGCCACGGCTTCTATCTCTTTCAGCTCATCCGATATCATCAACTCATCCATGCCGAGCGGGAGGTTGTCATAATTTTGATGTGACCTTTATATCAGCGACCCTGTATTTTCGAACTCGAACTCCTCCTATCTGTCTTAATACTCAATTTTCCTTCATAAATCTTTTTTGCGTGGCAATAAAATGTATTGCCACACATTCGCTTGGCTGGCCGTCGTTATAATTTTGTAATAGTAATTGTCAAAAGTTTTCTTTATTATATTTAACACATTTTCTACCGATGAACCGCATTAGTTTGGTACTCAATAAATATTATAATATTTTTATTTGAAACGTCTCTAGGAAGATTAAAGACTATAATATCTTATTTAATATGTGCAATCCGCCACGTTACAATTAAATTCCGATAAGCAAAAAACATATTACTAAGGAAATTTAGCAAAATCAATTTATAACGTGACATATTACACAAACAGTATATAAAACACGATCGTATTCAACATCACGGATTTATCGGATATATAGAAGCCTCCAAAGCCTTTCAATCAGGACGTTTACATAATTGTGTACTCGTGTCCTGGGGACACGTGCGGACGTGTTTGTCAATGGCTAAATCTATAGATGTCTACCTTTTAGTAATTTTTGTAACATTTAATCAATAGTTCAGCGTCGGATTGTATAAAAGGTGGTTGTATGTTCGGGCTCTACTCGGAAGAATTACTGTATTTAAAGTATTTTTTTTTTCACGCTCTGGTGAGAACAGACCGCCGCGTTGAGTTCCTCCTGCTCAACATACAATACCTCTGAAAACTAGGCGAAAGGAGAGGTCTGCTCCACCTTCTAAGTTTCACAAAAAGTATTTGTAGCCGTTTTTTTATGGAAGGCTAATATTTTTTTTTTATAGTATTTAACTTTTAGTACCTCACATTCAAAGTGCAGCATTGAGTTCAACATACCAAATATCTAAAATTCACGGAAAGTGAAGAACGAAAGCTACGATAGCATTCGGAATAATTAAATATTATACTAAACAAGGTGAACATCTAAATAAAATCTGATAATGGATGCTAATTATACTTCTGTTTATTACTTAAAACAGGTTCCCAGTACAATTGCAAAACTACATTAATTAGTTTTATTGTTCATCTAACAGTGTAATAAAATAAGTGAATTGCGAATGAAGCCATAAAGCTTGTTAAAATTTTATTCCTAAGTTAAAACAACAATTAGGTGAATGTTTTCGCTGCTATTTTACTGTCACTGCGCTTTCGTACAACATTAAAATGTAGATGTTCAGTGAAGCTATTTGTTTGATTTATTTTATTTAAAAGCGACCATCGTGGTACAGTGGAATTATTTATGGCCGTCAATATCTCAAAATTGAAGGAGGAGAGTGAAGAACAAAGTGTCATAATAACTGTTATTAATTTTCTGAGGAAAAAGTTGCCTCGATATTATAATAGCGAACGTTCGTTGTTAACCATTTATGTTACGATGAGAAATGCTTTCACGCATATCGTTCGTACTCAGAACATATATGTTTACAAACGGAGAGTATTGTGGGATTTATCGAAAAAAAAAAATAATACTACCCACTAAAACCCAGCGGCAACCTGTCCATCTACGTAAGACATCACAGGATCGCTAACGCATGCCACTTCGACACCTCGGTGGTGGCTGGTCTTGAATAAGGCCCACCTAAAGCTCTTTTTGACTTACAGCCTCGATGGTTACATGTAAGTAATAAGACAATTCCAGCTAGGAGACGGTGTACTTCCGACGACTGATTGGGTCTGTGATCGCGTTTGACTCACAATCCCACTTCGCGGTCTCCTAGGGTTGTTAGCATTCAGAATGATTCGAAATAAGAAACCATAGAATGAAATGCATTTTCTTATATAATAAGTGACATCAATAATAAAAAAATAAAATATATTCATATTCATATTATTTCTTTTAAAATTATAACCTGTCATCACTTATACAACATTTATTTTGTATATACTACAGACAATATGAATCTTAGGCTCGTTGTATGTAAATATAAAACTAGTTGGGTGAAAATCAGAGTTCTATGATTGTGTGGTCTCAACAACTGAGTTACTTATAATTGAACTGCAAATTTAATTGATTTTCGCTTAAAGCTATCTCGAAGTAATTCTAACTAACGCTAGTATTGTAATTTTGTACTGTAAAAATAAAAATATGTGTGTTTTTTTTCACACTAAGAAATGTTTGTTTTTATTTTGTGTAAGACAGAACGTGGCGTGGTGTTCCGCCACGCAATGTCTGAATATCAGTGATTCACACTAGATGCTCCATATCTATCATGAACTTATCTCAAACAATTAAGTTATCGATATTTACCTAAATAATTAAATAATTCTTTGGAACTTGCCAGTTATTCTAGTTGAGATTATAGAAAATTGTATTATTATTAATTTAAAATTATATAAACTAAAAGGTATTATTGAATAATATTGATCATTTACGTCACCGCGAGAGAGCTCTAAGCATCAAGCTACGTATTACATTTCATTCATTTGTTTTTTGCACAGCGCTAGTTTTGAACCAACTTGTAAAATGTTTGACCAAACTTCGGTTAAAATTCAACAGCTGCCGACCAAAATTGTACTTTTATTTTGTTGTAAACAAAACCTTGTTGAGTTGATGTTTAAAACATACACATTTTATATCACTTGAGAATATATTTTGGGTTTTAAGAGTAACAATACGTTACCCGAAGGGAATAAATATTTAATGTTATTTAAAAACAAAAAAAACATATTTTTCAGCTTCACGCTGTGTGCTACACATACCAAGAAAGGTAGAGGGAACTTGGAAACCTCGAAATTCAAAATCAAATACTTTATTCAACATAATATGTATATTACATTGTTATTTTGTTCAATGTCAAAAAATTTACCACCGGTTCGCCAAAACTTCGCCTCTGACAAAGAACTGTCGCAATTTTTATTTTTCATATAATCAACGGTGAGCTTTGTTAGTTACCAAAGTGAAGAAATTAAAATATAAAACTTTTCATTTCCTCGAGAAGGGATAGAACTCGCAATCTGTCGCATTTATAATAACGTTTGTGCCCCTGCGCCATGACATGACTTAATATTTCTATATCTAATCAAAATAACAATAGCTCCAAGTGCTAGTTTGTCCAGTAATCTTTTGGGGATTAGAGTTTTTAGGCCAGCATGAAGTCTGATAAAAAGAATTAAGGCATGGACTCTTAATTACGTTGCCGAGGCCAAAACTATTGCTATGATTTTATAGCTTGATTTGTATTGACGAATGAAGCTTAATTTGTAGACTGACTTTGTTTTTACTTTATATTTTGTAAGAACAATATTGTAATTAAAATTTTATGACTGAGAATCGATAGATATGATAAAGCTATTATAATAAAGTTTTAACGTAGATTATTTTTTAATGAATACATGTATGTACTAAAACAATTAAAGCAGCTTTCAAAATTAGTTTCAGTAGGAATTAAATTATTACAGTATCAAATAAATACTATAAAGTAAATTTGGATACATATATAAATATCCGTATAAATATAAAAACTTCTAACAAAATAAGAAATGTAGTAGAATATTTCCTGAAAATAGGAATAGGATTAAAGCTCAATAACAAGACCGGATACTCTCAAAATAAGCGAATATCAAGCTTGTTTATATAAACAACCGCACTATTTCCGCAAATTGGCCGTCGTGGAGAAATGTAGTCCATTTGTTGTGTTCAACTAGGCAAAAAGAACTCCATACGATCTAAAAGGGAAATAGAATGATCTTTATAATTTTCATATTAACTCAAGTTCTGTAATAATTGGCTCTCAAATGATTCAAATTGTAATTTCATTTCGTCTTAGTAAATGAAATGTAATTTTGTTACTCACTGAATATATAAAAGTAAAATAAATTTTATTTTAACGTTTGCTTCTTCAAATCAATTTGTTATTTCTTATTCAAGTAACGAAACAACACAATTACGTTTTATTTAAGGAAGAAGGCAACTAAATTGTCTTGGCTGGCTTTCCAGGTGTAATACCTGAAACCACAATTTAAAGGAATTCGATACGCCCGCCACATGGAATTTATTGAAATGAAGGTTTGTGTGCACGGAACTCAGCTTGCATACTAGTTTTGTACGTATATGGATAATGAACATAAATAATTTATTAGAGGTTTTCTACACAATTAATTACTTGAACAAGTAGTTTGTAATTTAATTAATTTTTAAATATAATGTCTGCATTATATCTTATATACCTATCTCAATAACATTTATTTGTTTGGTGGATCGCGCTTATATCAAGAAGCTTATCTCAAAAAATTATGTTATATTATTTTTACTTTTATAATGTTGGACACACCATTTATCAAAGAAAACTATAATGTAGTCATGTTATATAACTTTAACCGATTTAAGTGGACAGAAATACCTCGGATACATTGAATGTGTCATATCACTCTCAGTCGCTTAACATATCTCTAAACAAAATATAAGATAATTACTATCTGTATTTGAAACTGAAATATGTAAATTATTATTTTTTAATTATTAGTATAGTCCTAAGAAAATGAAACAAAGGATTATGAGATTTACAGGAAAATTCTATTATAAACATGATTAAGAAGTTTTGACATGAGCCATCCAAATCCGAGTGGGGCAAAAGTTTGCAAGCTCAGCGCCCTATATCTTAATTTTCACCCCGGGGCCGCGCTCGTGTGTAATGGAAAACAAAAATAAGAGCTTCACTTTTATATTTCACCGACATTACTTATCGAATTAGGCCGGCTGAATGTCAGTGCGTACGTGACTGACAGCCTCTCCGATCCTCTTTGGTTAATCTGTGGGGAACTTTCTAAATATTTTACTGAATTTAATACTAGCCCGTGCTTTATTGATCGTGTGAAGGATCATTACACTATTGTTATACAATCATCTCTATTCTGTTAGTTTCATTAAATATGATAGCAAGAAATACTAGCAGTATCGCCGTATCTCAGCTAGCAATACTTGCCTTTAACTGTGCAATAAACATTTGTTTCCCTGACCTCGTTTATTTGGAACTGCTCGAATCTTCTCACCTCTAATGCTACCTTAACATTGATCCTGACCAAGCTAAACCAATAACAAATCTATACCGCTACATGTTGGATTTAGACTATCTTGGTACTTTAGCAAGGTACGTGTAGCGATTACTTTAGAGTCATCTCTAAGTCATGATTTTATCTTACAACTGAAACAAGGTTTTACTTATTGCTGCAAAGAATTTATTTAAATACTATATTTAAATAATTGAACACAAAATGATTGACACAGTTTTTTACCGGTTTTCTGCCTATATTAATATACGTATAAAATATTTATTAACCTATGTTTCAAAGTATTATTAAATTGAAATAATAGTTTTTATTGCATTTTTTTTAAACCATATTGTTAAAGGATTATGATTTAAATAAGTATTTTATATTTTTTTATTAGAAACGAACAATGGCGATATGAGTTTGATTTTTCCTTCAATGGTGCTATAGTAGAATGTTTTGGAATAGCATAAGTTTTTTATATTTAAAAACACTATATATATATATATATATATATATATATATATATATATATATATATATATATATATATATATATATATATATATATATATATATATATATATATATATATATATATATATATATATACATATATATATATATATATATATATATATATATATATATATATATATATATATATATATATATATATATATATATGTATATATATATATATATATATATATATATATATATATATATATATATATATATATATATATATATTGTTCAAATTATGATGATCTTTAGAAGGTCTATGTATTTAATACTTCCACGCGCTCTCAAGTCTGATGGTCTTGACAGATGGACAGACTAAACGCAACCCTAATGGAAGACAAACACTGACAAATAGATAAGAACATAAAAGCTTATTTAATACACGCGTTAGATTAATAAAAATATCAAAAAATCCACAATATAAAACCTCTAACAGACGTTCTAAGCCCACTGTTAACATGGAAATAATTCATTTTCAAAATAATTACTTTGATTTTGCTTTACAGTCACATATTTCATAATAGGCGTAGGCCCCTCGACCACGGTCACGGCTCACTCGTTTATTGCATTATGTTTCAAGTAACAATATTTTTAACTAATTTAGTTAGCAGCTGCTTTTGACAGTCTAAAATATATGTAAAATTGTTAACAGTTATAATATTTATTATTCAATCTCTTAGCTTTTGTTAAAAATATATTAATTAAGGTGAGTTCAAGCTATAAGAGAATATATATTAAATATTAAAAACTGTATTTAGTCTAGGTATATATCAATATCCTTAACTTATAAGTTTCCTGACATATATCCATAAATATTACTTCTTACGCACAAAATTGTGTATTTATTACTTTCGCATTTTATCTCACATATAGTAGAGGAAACCCGGTATTAAGAGAATCGTTTCTCTGATTTCCAAATAAATTTGTGACATAGCATATTGAAGGATTTCTGACTAACTCTACGCTTTATTTTAACCAAACGTAGAAATAAAAATTATTTGATAATTTAACTATTATTGGAGATTATTTTTCGTATGCCTCATAATGACATCGAATTAAAAATATAATAATCATACAAAAGTTATGTCATTTACTAAAGTTAACTCTTACATTATCAATAAAACTGTTTCAATAGATTGTCTTACTTAAATAGTACTATATTCTAACAGAGTCTAGAACAATACCTTAATTAGTATTTTTTGTCTTCTTAAACAAAATGCATATATGTATGTACGTGTTGCTACGTATTCAGTAGGCTAAGCATTATAATGTAATATTTACATTCTATTATCAAAACTTTCCTGCGACCTAATAACTATCTATGGTCATATTGTGGGGATCAAACCCGTCGCGTATACGCACGCCTGTGCGTTTTCTCCACTACAGACCTTGAAATAAATGATGATTTATTAAATCTATAAGTCCCCCTTTACATACTTAACTAAGTTGAAATTAAAACAAACATACAACAACATCATAACTTTTATCCTTTTATTTTTAACAATTAATAACGTTTAATTTAGTAAATAGCGGTTACATTGTAAACGTGTAGACTATCGGTTCGATTCCTGCTCACGGAAAAGAACTATTTCATCGAATATACTGGAAGATGTTGCATCCCCTGCAAACAAGAAAAATGGACAACGTGATGTTAAAAATAATAAAGTTGCTACAATATTAAAAACAATCTAAAACATGGTAGCAAAAACTGCTACATCGTACAGTTCGCTTGTCTAGACGGTCTTTATAATAAGAAGTAGGCCAAGCGCACTCGGTGATGTATTTTATACACTCCAGTAACCTTTACGTTTTAATTTTTTAGTACTCTGACTAGGGCATGTCACGCTCAAAATAGACAGGCGAGAAATGAATATGTTGTATAGTATTGGTAATTTTATTACTTACAGCGTATTTCGGTGTCATATTTCATTATATTTCCTTTTCTACTCGTATATGTGTTTTTATTATATTTTCTTACGTTTTTCACATTTTTGTTTTCGTGTAACATATGTTTCATATCGAAAACTCGAAAATTCGTGTAGAAAATACAGAACAGAGTCACATTCTTTCTCTATTATTAGTTAGGCATATTTAACTTAAGAACCTAGTGTTTAAACGCTCGGTTCGCTTCACCACTTTCCACCGAATTTAAGAAATTGCAAATTGGATGGCGGAGCTCAACACCGCGTTTTGTCTTGCTACCATAACAAAGAAATGAAAGCATAAAATAATTTATTTCTTCGAGTGTGGATCTGACCCATAGCCGGTCGTGTTTACGTTTTGCAAAGACAGAGTACGAGGCCCCCATACGACCCCTTGTAACATCAGAGAAGCTATAGGTGCATTGCCGGCTTTTAAGGTTGAGATGACGCGCTTTTTGAAGGTACCTATGTTTTATCGACCTGAGAATACTGTCGCACGCATGTGCTCCTATTGTATGACATATGCTGCTGCTTTGCTCTTTTGATGTAATCTTCTATATGCGAGATACATTAAAGAAAAAAAAATATAAAAAAACTAAGAATATTTACAAATAATATATAATTTATTAATAGGTCAACTGAGGAAGGTTATTTGAGACCCTTGGTGGCGCAGCGCCAGTGCGTTCTAATTAATTTTTTTCATGATTTCGTTCTAATAAGGAGGCAAAGCCTGGCTATGGGTCCACCATTCAATGTACAATGCTTAAATAATTCAGTGGATAGTAGGGACCGAGTGTTAATTGTGAATTAATGATATTTATGAAAACGAAAATGGTAACAATATATACTTTAGTCGTGTGATTCCGGCTTAGAATAGTATCACCCTGTTACTGATAGTGTCGTAAGAGGCGACTAAAGTAGGTGTGGGAAAGTTACGTTGTCAGCAATGGCCACACGCCGGATTATTACCACCACGTGTGGCCGAAGCGACTACTTAACGCCGGCATTTGATACCGGCGTTAAGTAGTGGCTTCGGCCGCTGTGTTTCGCATTGGGTAATGCCGGGCCCCGGTGCCCATCCACCTTATAGACCGGAAACGCTCCTGTAGCTCCTCTGGTGATCACTTACCGTCAGGTGACCCGCACGCTCATTTGCCGTGTCTCGTCCATAAAAAAAACCTCTGTAACGTTGACTTCCTATTACTATTCAGCTATCTAAGAACATACCAACAAATAACTAAACCAATCAAGCTGAAAGAAGATCTTTTATGAGGCATTCTGTTTAGTAGAAGTTGTCTAACTACGAGAATTAACCCCCGAAATCTAACTATAAAAGATTCAAGGTAAATATCGCAAATTTTATGAGGTTTGATTAGCTGATTGTTTTATTGATTGTTTTATCTTAGTATGTTACATATAATTCTTATAAATTTAAATGAAACACTTTTAAACGGATTAATCGCGTATATTGAATTGTAAACATTTTTGGGAAACCCGACGTTTCGAACGCTTTACAGTAGTCCGTGGTCACGGGTAGACTGAGGTGGCATTTGTCTGTCAGTTGATATAATTATTATATCAAACTACCGCCAACGATTCCTTAATTGCTTCGCGTACTGCCCTGGATTCTTGCAGAATGAGCTAACTGTATCTGGTCCTCTAGTGTGGTGTGCTGGGGATTTTAATTTTTTTAATAGTGGGTCCCAGGTGGTGGAAAGTTTCCAACCATCTTCTCTATTGAAATTAGGATGTTTTTGTATTTCAATATCGCGGATCATTCTATCGCGGATCATTCTAGGGATAAATCTATTCTCCCTAGCGAGTATGTGGGGTTTATCAAACCCGATGTAATGGTTGGATTTGTTCGATGTATGCTCACACACAGCTGACTTTGATACATGCCCATTCTTGACATCGGAGATGTGTTCCTTCACCCTAACACCGATGCTTCTCTTTGTTTGACCTATATATGATAAGCCACAGTCACAATCAAGTTTGTATACACCTGCACACTGCAAAGGAATATTACACTTCACTGGTCTCAAGAATTGGCTCACTTTCTTGTTAGGCTTGAAAATAGTTTTAATAGAAGCTCTTCTTAAGATGTTGCCGATCCTGTCTGTAACTCCCTTTACATATGGTAAAAGTGCTGGTTGCCTCTCAACTGTGGGTGGCTTGTTGGTCTTCTGACAATGCTGGCGGGGAACTGGCAGCTTGTTCTAATGAAGAGCAGTCTTCACCTGTCGAAGCTCGTCCCCTAGGTGTTCAGCATCGCAGAGGTGGTGGGCTCTCTGAAACAAAGATTTGCCAACGGTAGATAACTGTGTAGGGTGGTGGTGAGATTCACCATTGAGGTATCTATTGGTGTGCGTGGGTTTCCTATATACTGTGTGGCCTATTGTGTCATTAGAATTCTTTATGACTAAAACATCAAGGAAAGCTAAAGAATTATTTGCCTGTAATTCCATTGTAAACTGAATATTATTATTAATAGAATTAAGGTGGTTTAAGAATATATAAACTTTCCACCACCTGGGACCCACTATTAAAAAAATTAAAATCCCCAGCACACCACACTAGAGGACCAGATACAGTTAGCTCATTCTGCAAGAATCCAGGGCAGTACGCGAGGCAATTAAGGAATCGTTGGCGGTAGTTTGATATAATAATTATATCAACTGACAGACAAATGCCACCTCAGTCTACCCACTACTGTAAAGCGTTCGAAACGTCGGGTTTCCCAAAAATGTTTACCATTCAATATACGCGATTAATCCGTTTAAAAGTGTTCATTTAAAATGTATAACAATCGCGAAAATCAAAGACATAATCATCCTTATAAATTAGTATGTCAGTTTATAAGTTTCTTGTTTTAATAATATGTTTCTTGCTAAGAAAGATTTAATAAAATCATAACATTATAAAATGTAATAAGATCAAATTACCTCAGCCTCACTATACGCTAATACTGTACAACTAAAATAAGATTTTTCAATTAAGACTAATACTCTTCCTAAGATTAGCACGTTTAATTAACATTCAAGCTTTACAATATTAGTAAAGATAGATTTATCATATTTTTATGATCTGCTATGAATCAATCACTGATAGTGTTTTTTTATTCAATTTGTACACATTTAAGTTAATCGCTTAAAAAATTATAATATAAATATTTTATTTTTTTACAGGCTCACGCTTCATCCCAATCATAGCAAGGAAGTCAGAGGGGTAGGCGGGGGAGACTTCAGAACCTAGTATTAAGATATCCATTCCGTTCTCCTTTTTCCGCCGAAACTGAGGAATTACTTTTAATATATAATAATTTATTATATTTATATAAATAATTAAAATTTAATTTGATAATATTTATTATTACATTTTCTCGAGTAGTGATCGAACTCACAACCTGTGGTGTTTACAGTCACGCGTTTGTGTCCATGTGCCACAACAGGCCTCATAATTTACTTATTTTATTTATTTATAACTTTATTTTTACACCACATACTTAACAAACTGACAGGGATTCACAACTTATGAGAGACAATGTACATAATATTAATAATATTCGCTATATACAAAACATATGTTTGAAAACCCACCCATAAACTGCCAATCAACAGTAAATAGTTGCGTGTACAGTTTCATACAGTAATCGAGCTCACAGTTCTATAAGTTACAATTTTATTCAATTTTCATTATTGTTACATAAACCGTAAGACTTACATAGACTCTATATTAATATTTGTTTTGTACTAATATACTGAACTCAAAGAATTGCGTGCCAATTTTAAAAGAGGCTATTATTATTGTTGTAGTCAACAGCATTAGTATAATAATGTATAATCAAAGTATTGTAACCTTTTAGCTGTAAAGTATTTATCAAATACCTATGTAAAGTTGGAACGATGCGATCATTCCATTGCAATATTTCAGAAACTAAAAGTTTTAGACTTGTATTGCATATATAAATTACAAATAGCTAACGATATCTTTGTTCTTCGTTTGTACTATGTGACTTTCGTCGTTTGTTTGATCCCCTTACACTCGTCTTGATTGAAATATAAGTATAAAATTATATCACATTTGAAAATGGAATATATACCCAGACTACGATACGTTTATTCACTCTCACTCAGCTTCACGCTGTATCCCGCACAACCGCACGCGTAGGGCAGGGTAGGCAGAGGGGACCCGGGAACCTAGTGTAAAGACACTCTGTTCCATTTCCGTTCCCCACTTTTTGCCGAATTTGAGGCATTGCGTGTTGAGTGGCGGAACTCAACGCCGCGCTTTGCCTTATTACCAATGTGTCTAATAAAATATTTTCAAGGAAAGTGGCCCTTTGTGGATGATCACAAGATTCTCAATCCAAAAATATGAACGACACTGTATTTCATGGCTAAGTGTATACAAACATTGTTTTATATATACTTGATTTTTTCTACAACTTTTCTTGCAGGGAGAGGTATAAGTAATCTAAAGTAATCGCACTTACTCAGTTCGCAATTTCTTGTTTCTGTATAATTATTTGTTTGCCACCGACCTGATGGTCGAGTTCGACGGTCTTGTCAGCTTGAACTACATTCATACAATACAATTATCAATGTATTACCCTTTATTGCTTTCGTTTTCTACTAATCTTGTGAACAAATAATCTATTGTTATTAAATGACTATAACTTTCTTTTTTTAATTTAGCGCTGTATTTTGCATATAGAGACTATATATAGCAGACTAGACAGAAATTTATTGTGAAGACATTCCGTTCCGTTCCACTCTTACCACTATTATTTGAGCTTGTGCCCCTGCCACACGACAAGCTTCAAATTCAAACTTATAAACGGACTGAAATAAAACAAAACTTAGCAAAATATAAGGGGAAGCTTGTCATAATATCAATCAATTAGATACAAACAGATAAAATTAAAAAAAAAATGTTTTCAGGCCAATTCCAGTACTTGGAAAGTATTATAGAATACTTTCGAAGTATTTTCTAATACTTTCCAAGTATGTTAAAACAACTGTAACAAACACATATTTTTTTACCACTTTCACGCATAAATTACTTAATGGTTTCTGTTAAAATTTTACAGTACTATAACTTATACATCAACATAACACAAACTATTTATTCGTATATATTTCTCATATAACAATAAATAAAAGTAGAGTAGAGACACAAGCATCCTCGTTTAAACGTGTTGACTGTAGGTTGGAATGACGCTTGCAACTAAAAATTTAGTATTTTCATTTTCCTCGCTCTGGTAACGAGGCTAAGAGTGGCGTTCTGTTTCACCATTCAACACGCAATGCCTCAAAAATTGAGCGGAGAGTGAGCGAGCATTATAGATTATAATTTTTGTGGGAACGGGATGTCCTAACACTAGGCTCCCCGTTTTACTACTCTGAAATGTGTGGGACATCTCTATATACCTAGCTTCACTCTTGAAGCTACAAACATTTATATTTATTAGCATTTACTTACTGCGACCAAACTTTCGAAGTAAATGACAAACGCCAAGTCAATTACATCAAAAGCTATCTTCAAAGAGCATTAAATATATTGATCTTAAACATTAAGTTAATTTTAAAACTCATTTGAGTTTGTATATATGTTCATTTAATTATAATTGGATATTGAAGGTTAATTTTTGATTTTGATTAAACAAAATAAAACATGTATATCTTATTAAGCTAACTACTTACAACTAATGCTTCTAATTCTAATATTCAAATATATTTAACAATGAGAAACGTGATTAATTAAATGTCAAATTACATTAAATAACAAGCGTTTGATATATAAATGCTATAAACGCGACAAGTTGTGGATTTGTTTTTTTTTTTATCGATAAGCCCGCCATTGTTAACTGGCCTTTTATTTATTTTTTTATTTTGATATTACAAGCAATAAAGAAAATGTATAAATGTTGTACATTCCCGAGATCGAGTCGAAATCATATTCACCATCGTTTTAGTTAAAGAGACAGAGGATCTATGCCACAACGACGGCCTCGAACATAAAAGAATCTAAATTTAACTTTCAAAGCAAATAATCATCTGATAATAGCGAGAAGCCCGCAAAAATACAGAAAATACTACCATGGTATAACTAAAGCAACTGCAGCAGCACATTTCGCATTCATAGTTTAAAACAACTCTGTTCGTTCGCCGCGATGTAGGAAACTTTTCTTACGTTAGATAATGTCAGGTGAAACTTTATAAACTATTCGTATGCAGCTTATAATATATTTACCTATTAAGATTATAATAGCAATATGCATTTTCATAAAACTGTTATAAATATATACTACTTTCCTGAAACTTATGACATGACCGTGACTACTTATGACATGATATTTACTTCTTACAAATATCCATTTTTATTAATTTTAAAGTGTTACTCCACACTGTTAGAAAATGTATAATTATTTGAACGTAGCGGGATTTGAACCCGCGCCTCTGGAATTGTATCGTAAGTCGATGAGAATGTATGGCGTAGCGGTCAGAGTGCTTGGACAGATTCCAAGAGACGCGCGCGAGGGTTCCATTCCCGCTACGATGAAACTATTATACATTTTGTACATAAATATCTATTTAATATAACCAATGATCAAAAGATCACATGAAAAGAAAAATTTTTGATATCAACCATGATTTAAACCCGTCTAAGTCTAAGTGGATGAATTATGGTACCTTTTTATATATAATGTATGAATTTATTCGAAAAAAAAAATATAGTACATTATAAAACTTTTATCTGAATATTATTAAAATTATTAGGATATATATATTTGAACGTGCTTAAAACAAATTAGCCGCTGTCAGCAGTGACACGTATATTTGAAGTAATTGGTTCACTTGCGTAATAACTCGTAGCAGTCAGCTATAGTGCCTCTATACTCTAATATAACATAAAGAATAAGTTATATTGAACTATTAAAATATAGTATCGCGTAGAACTTGGAATATGAAGAAAATTGATAAATAGTTAGGAAACTTCTTTTCTTTAAGCTCAAAATCATGAAATTGTCTTAGTCTCTTCTGCAATAGGCAAGGAACTAATCGACGTTCAAATATGCCCATGCGGTGTACATACACCGCATGAGCATATATAACCCTATATCACTCTTTGTCTTTCCAAAATAATTCACAACGCAACTTAATAAGCGCTACGGGCTATGAGTACCCAGTTAGGGATAAAGCGTGACGCAAAAATAAATAACACGAAAATCAAAACGAGATTATACTTTAAACCTACACGAATAAACAGAAATATTTTTAAATATTTACAACGAATAATTTTATATCAATTAAATTTTAAATTCTACGTAACTTATACTGTATATGTTATGTATATAAATCATTGCAATAGTTTTTATGACAAAATATTATAACATTATTTCCAAATTCAAACTGCTTTCAAAACTGACATGCGAATAACGTGATTTGTCTTAACTACACCACTTAGTAAACATTTTCACTTGAGCAAAACATATCCATTAAATTAATATTTGCTTTGATATCATATACAGAAGCTTAGTTAAAAACAATTCCAAGAGCTACATTTAAAATACATATTGTATTAAATTTTAATTTAAATTAGTTTCGTTTAGTAATATTTGTCGTACTTCAAACCAAAATTTACAGATATTTGTTTCGTCTCACTTTAAAAGCTCATTCTGTGTAATTTACGGCCAAATCCTCAACACATTACAACAGCAATTAAAAATAATTGTCTCAGCAATTATTCTCCGAACACGTTGTCAAACTACCAAAGTCGTAATTGGTCATTACACCACTGAAAATGCTTCTTTATAAAACATATATGTACTCGCATGTTTTTTAAATTAGGTTGTAAGGTCAAAAGTTCACATTGACATTTTTGTTTTATCTCGTACAAGGAGTATAATGAAACACATTTTATTAACTTTCGTCTCGTGTTCCTCATATTCTAACATCGTAAAGAAATGCAAAAGAAGGAAACTGTATATATTAATGAAGTCAATCCGTAGTTTCTATGTACTTTACAACATCTATTGTAGACACACAAGCTCTCCAAACTTATGGGGTTGACTTTCGACTGCATTCTATTAAGATCCCCTACTCTTACAAGCGTAACAAACTACTCGAAACATTTACCCTGGATAAGTCGGTAAGTGTGTATTAAATTATTATAGTAATATGTATTTTATATATATTGCAATAAGGACTTAAATTGTTTATATTAAAATAGGACGTTTGTAGGCCTCTCATAACCACGTCGTGCACATTATGCACAGATGAGGGTCGAGTTTGTAAGTCGAACACTGATGGCATTTAATTTGGTGTTTGTTATATTATATTTAAATTATGTAATGTTCTTTAAGTTCAAGGTTTTTTAACACGCTTTTATTAGGTTGGGTTGTGTATGTATGTATGTAATGGAATCTTTGAGAATGATTTTCAGCAATTTTCAGGAGTCGAATTAATTTGAAACTTTGCACACCTGATAGGTGTCATATGGATCAGTCCATGATTGGACTGATGATAATGCAATAATATGAAAACAGTTTCAGATTATAATTATGAGTATCGTCAGGATTAATAAATTCTGTTACGGATCCTTCTATCTCTCTTACTCCCCAATCCCAAAGTTTTTGTATATATTTATTTTTATGTATAATTAATAGCAACAGTTTCATAATGAAACAGTATCTTTAATATTGTTGAATTTTAATTTTGTTGAATCTCTTCTATTAAGTACTAAGCTGAAAGATATCATGAAGAGCGTAATCGTTTTTCCCTTGACATTGTGACGTTCATATAGCCTACTATAAATTCCATCAGACAAAGGAATTCCCTGGTCATCGTAGGCCATAATTTTATAAAAAAAATTAATAATTGTGGGATCAATTTTTAATCAAGAAATAAAGAATGAATTATTTGTATATATCCTTATAATAGGCAAGGTTTAATTCTGTCTTAATTTGGCTTGAATGTGAAAAACAGAGTCTTTTGTTACCATTCTCTCTGACTACCCTGTTACCTGAGGATAGTGTAGAGAAAATCGAGCCCACAATACCATTTCAATATTTTCTAAATGCGCCGCAATATAATCTACATAATAAATTAAATATTACCAGACAAATTACAGTTCCATTACATACTCCTAGTTAATTCATTACAACATTACTTCGAAGGCGGCACGTTATACACACAAAATTTACAGGTACTTCGTATTCAATGTGATTGCGGAAGGTAAGACAGGTGAGCAGTGATGTATGACTGTTACATGCGCTTTGTTCTAAATCGTGAAAATTCACAATTCAATTTTCTCACAACTTGCAAAGCGGTTGTGAATACTGAATGTGGAAAATACAATAAAACGGCGGGAAAAAAGGAGAAATAAAGTGTGTGACTCTGCTCTACGGTAATATGCGCGCTTTACTTTGACTTTGGTGCATTGTTTTATAATAGCGAAAACCCTGCAAAATTATAGACAATACTACCATGTTATAACTAAAGCAACTGCAGCAGCTTATTTCGAAAAAACAAAATACCTCATCCTATAAAGTCAATGACAAAGGTAATTTTGGAGCTGAACATTAAATCTTGGAAACTAGTTAAAGATGACATTAATATTAATTTAACTTAACTTAACTTAGCTTCACGCTATATCCCTAGCGAGGTAGGCAGAGAGAACGGAGCGCCAAACGCTACGGTCTCGGCATACCTCTTTCGCCTCGTCCACTGTCATCAACCTCTTCATACATGCCCTCCGGGGGGTCCTCATGCTTTTTACGTGACCTTCCTCCAGTATCGTCGATACTGTGTTTTCGAAGATCAACCGAGGTCTCCCCCTCCCTCTCTTACCACTCACTTTTCCTTCATAAATCTTTTTTACCATTCTTTCTTCACTCATACGCTCGACGTGCCCAAACCACCTGAGCACGTTCTTCTTCATTCTCACTGTGACATCCACGCTAGTACCTGCCATTCTGTGTATTTCTTCATTGGACATGCGATCAGATAAACTGATTCCGCATATCCGACGAAGAGATCGCATCTCTACAGCAATCATCTTTCTTACATTCTTCTTCTGTAATACCCACGTTTCGCTGCCGTATAACCGTGTCGATACCAACACTGCATTGTGTACGGCCAAACGCGCAGCTATGCTGACGTTTCGCCGTCTCAACAATGCAGCTAAGGCACCGTTAACTCTGTTACCGGCAGCAATACGCCTTTCCACATCCATTTCGTATCTACCGTCTCTGCTAAACATACTTCCCAGATATACTACCTCATTCACTTGTTCTAATATCTTATCATTTACACTGACCTTGCAAACTGTTCTTTCTTCATTTCTTTCAAATACCAGAACCTTCGTCTTATTCGCATTCAGGCTTAGACCATTATTCGCGCATCCTTCTTTCAGAGTGGTAACCAATGCCTGCAACTCGCTTTCTGATGATGCAATAAGCACTGCATCATCTGCGTACAGCAGGCAATTTATATTCGAGGTACCTACTTTCACTCCCATGTCACTTTGTCTCACTCCATGAAGACAGCTGTCCAAATACAAATTGAACAACCAAGCTGACATGGCGCAACCTTGTTTAACACCCGATTGGATGTTAAACCAAGGCGACATGCCAGCTCCTACTTGCACGCAGGCTGAGTGATCTCTGTAAAGAGACTTTACAGCCTGCAGCAAGGGTCCGCTCACATTGTACCGGGGCAGTATCTCCCGTAATCTCTTTCTTACAACCCTGTCAAACGCCTTTTCCAAGTCCACAAAAGCACAGAAAACTTTTTGGTTTACTGCCAAAAATTTTTCCGTAATCATGCAGAGGGAAAAGATCTGATCCATACAACCTCTTCCAGGTCTAAAGCCTCCCTGGGCCTCCCACAACAGCCTTTCAGATCTATCTTGCATTCTTCTCGCTAATATTTTAGCATACACTTTACTACCTAAGCTAATCAAACTGATAGCCCTATAGCTTGCGCAATCTATCTGTGAACATTTGCCTTTATACAAAGGCACGATGACTGCACCTCGCCAATCGTCTGGGACCTCCCCGGATTTCCAGCATAAATTGCACAGAAACCAGAACAGGTCCAAGACGCGTGGCCCACCATATTTGATCATCTCGGCAGTAACTCCATCTGCTCCCGCTGCCTTACCACATTTCAAACTTCGTATGGCACTCTCAACTTCTTTTATACTGATTTCGTCGTCCGCTACATCAAGACTCAGCGTTTCGCTGTTACTTGAGGCAGAGGCGTCATCACGTTCATACATCTCCTTGTAAAATTCCGCCCATCGCTGCAAAACCTGTGGTTGTTCAGTTAAAAGTTCACCGTCTTTCGAAAACACCCCTTTCATTCTACAGGTTAGCGAGCAACTCCGGGAACCACTCACTTCTCGCCAGAAAAGCTTTGTGTTTTCCCGAAAGTTCGTTAACCTTTCATCTCTTTCTTTCTCAGAGTTTTCACGCTTCATCTTTATCAGTACTTTCGTTTGGTGTTTTTGCAGCTTATACTCTTTCTTTCTTATCTCTCTCATGCTTTTATCCTTACCCGAGGCTTTATAATCCTGCCATGCTTTCCTCTTTTTTCCTACTGCATCTTTCACTTCATCATCCCACCATTCATCTCGCTTTTTGTTAAAGCCTCTTTTCCCTTTACCACATACCTCTGCCGCTATTTCCGTCATACAATTCCTTAGGTTCTGCCAGTATACTTCGATATTTTCATCTCCAGATTCGCAGCTGTCTAACTTTTTGGAAACTCTTTCTTGATATTCCTCTCTGACCGGTGGATCTTGAAGCTTCCAGCTTCTTATGCGATGATTCGTAGCCAAGCTTGGACAACCGGTGCGGCTGCGCCAACCTGCGAACAGACCCCTTATCCTAGCTACGACTAGATAATGGTCTGTTCCCAATTCAGCACCCCTAAACACTCGCGTGTCCATAACTTGGCTACGAATACGCTGATCCACTAGGAATAGATCAATCATACTTTTCTCTTCCGTTCGCTCCCACGTATACATGTGAATTTGTTTGTGGTCAAACATCGGGTTTGCCACAAACAAATTCTTTTCCTTGCAAATTTCCAATATAAGCTTCCCAGCCTCGTTCATTCTCTTATCACCGTACTTCCCTAGCACTCCTTCGTAACCGCTACGCGCAGTTCCGACCCATCCGTTCAAATCACCGCATATTATTACTTTTTCATTCTCTCTAACACTACCTAGAACGTCCCTCACACTCTCCCAAAACTCTTCGAGTTCGCATAATGGAGCTGAGGATACCGGCGCATACGCCGCTAACAAAAAAACTCTTGTTATCCCCAGCTTGAAGCGCACCCAAAGCAGCCTCGAGTTGATCGCCTTGTATTCTATCATTGCACTAACCAACCGAGAAGACACTAACACGCCTACACCTCGACTCCCTCGCTCGCTCTCTGGTACGCCGGCCCAGAGAGCGATCCGGTTGCCAGGTAAATCGGCCGTGTTAGTGTCTTCTCGGTTGGTCTCAGTCACACAAATAACATCCAGATCTCTGTCTTCCATCACATCTAATAATTCATTCATCTTATCTTCCATCCCTCCTCTTACATTCCACGTAGCTATTTGTAGCTCCGTCCTTCACTTCCCGCCGCTCCGGACATGGCGTGCTGGGTGGCGGTCCCCAACGCCGCATTCGTCTCCACTTGTCGCACCAGCGGGGACGCACTCGTGCGCGTCGCCTTGGGGGGACGCCCTATCAGTGCGCGCTCGTGTGGTGCACATTGTGGTTGATGGAACGTTGCAGCCCTCTAGAGGGCTGGCAGGGGTCGCTACGGGCAAGCCTTCCATCGTGACATTAATATTCACACTTAGAAATGCACCAATGCTTTCATATCTGCATTTCGATTCTCTTTGTTACTTCTGGAGAATGGTCTTAATCCCGCCGTTTCTATTTAAATGAAATAAACTTGTTTAAAAAAAATCCTGCATATAGCATAGGAAACTCGGAGTTATCATTAAATATGACACTCTCCGTTGCTCACTCTCCGTTCAATCCTTACATTCCTTTTTTATGTAGCGTAAGTTAACATCACCAAACCAAACCAAAAATCACAACGCTGCTTGCCTTAATGTAGACAAAATAAATTTATATAGAAAATAATCTTAGTTTTATAAACTTCGCTAAGTTAGAAATTGTTAATTTACTGATTAACTACCTAAATTTGAGATAAAAAGAGTCAATTCACAGTTTACAGATGAGTAGTTTATATTCTGATAAGTTTATTTCATTCCACTTCAGTCGCAAATTAAGAATAGTATTTGAATATATAGCATTACGAATCACTTAATTTGATCGAAAAAGCACTTATATTAAAAATGTATATATACTTGAAGGACATGAATCTGCGACGGTTGTAGGCAAATACATAAGAAACATATACAAATATATTAATAACTCAAAATATTTTACAGTATGTTAGGACGAAAATAACAAAACACAATAAAGTATCGCATAAAAATTACAGATTACAAATTCAAAAGTATTATTTTCTTTATTTTAATAATAACCAAATTGTAAGTTGTATAAAGCACATACAAATAGTTATTAGTTAATAAGCCAAGCAAAGTTTAGGTTCTATCTGCATAATGAAATCTATTCCTCATATGTATGAAGTATAACAGCTTTAGTAGCTTAAGTGCATTCACGAATAAACCAACATTAAATTAAACAGGTTCAGCTTGTGGCGTCGAATTATGTAATATGTCCTCTCTAAACTTTAAAAATATATTAAAAGTACAAGTGAGTGTTAATATGATTATACTTGCAGAGTTGTTTATATATGTATAAGAAGCTTTCATTTCTGCTTGACGCTGTATGCGTGGCAGAGCAGGGAAAGGAAATATAGGAACATAACGTACTAACGTACAGCCACACGCCATTGCCCCTGCGCCACGACAAGCTTCAATAAAAAATGGATAAGCTTAACTAGTGATATTAAAAACTACCTGTATGTCCTAATATTTGAATGATTTGTCTGAAGCTTTATGCGTTATGATAAATAACGAGTAAAACCACTCCATCCTTACTTTTCTGAACATTTTCACACATTCCTGACCACCAACCACAGCCCACGGAAACCGTTGCAGGTAATTAATACTAACTATATGCGCAACAAGTATATGATAATATTAAGCACAAAATCAAAAATCATTGTAAAATCGATACCATACATGTCGATGACATACTTTCGTCTATCGAAGCCAAATAAGGCATTACATGCAGGACTATAGTACAAATAGATTTCCCGTCGTAAATCTGAGGCACGCTTTTCATACAGTATAAATCAAGTCACTAGCGCTAGTATTAATAACTGTGAGAGCTCATGTTGACTTGCATGGCGAAGTGAATATGATAGAGGAATTTGAAAAATTTTATATTATACTAACTTGAATGTAACTGAAAAATTTTCTAATATAAATTTTTATATCTATTAAGAAAATAGCTCTAGTAATAGAATGAATTTTATTTTAGATTTTACGTATATCATATCTATAAGACAATTTAAATTCTACATTTTACTAAATCGATGAATAACTAAGAAAATAATTTACTGCGTAATAACTTTTAAAAAGCTTTATAACACCAACTAATAATTCTTTTAATATCGAGAAAATTCGATATTAAAATAATTTGTAGTAGACGAGGCCGTCATTGCACATGTGTTTACAGTCACACGTTTGTGCGTCTGTCGCCACGATGTTTGGGGGTTTTGATTCCGTTCGGGAAAATGAAATATTTAATATTTCATTCTCCCATTTTTCTTTAGTAATTTGGCGGCAAGTGTCCCCACGGTAACGGAACGGAAAGACGGAAGTGACTTAAGTAGGAACCCAGCATTTTCATACTCAATTCTCATGGTCCCTATGCCTACCCTGTTATGCGAGGGAAAGAAAAACAATAATTATTCAAAATTATATCAAAATTAGGTTATATACACTATGTAAGGTGCTGCTATATATAAGGTTATGTACAATAACAGCATGGTAATGTGTCTAGTAAAGTTTCGTCTTAATGGAAAGATAAGGTGACTTGTGAAATCCTAGAATGCCTGATTTCACAAGTCACCTTTTAATTTCATCACACGATATCGAACTTTAAATCGTTGCATTTCTCTTAACAAATTATGTGATTTTAACGCAGCATGTTTTTAACTATAATATTAGCAGTAGCCTGAATATTAGTTTCTTATAACTTAATTAAGAAAGCATTTTTAAATACAATATAGCATGGCACCTTCGATCAACTATTCATAGATTAAGTGTCACACTCCAAAAACGGCCCGACAAATAAGAGCACTAACAGTATTGTGATCTTATTCGTTTTTAGTACGTTCCAACCATAGCCAATGTGCGGACGTGACAAAATGCCTCCGTGTGCTTATAAAAATTGTGTAAATAACCATCGCAACAGTAAGGTTTCAGAAGGAATATCTTTCTTTCGGTAAGTACACGTTAGAATTAATTTTAAAATACTTAAAAATCAATATTAGACAATTAAATAACAATATTCCGTCGTTTGACCAATATTGGTAACACTACCAACGATTTCAAGTAAGTTTGGGCTAAGAAATGCATAGAGAGATGTTTAATTTTTTTTTATTATAAAATAATTATATAAAAATATATATTTACTTTATATATATATTTTTGTATTATAGTTTTCCTACTGACTCATTTCGCTGTGCATAATGGATATCTATTGTCGCCTAAGAAAGAAGAGAAGAATACTCAACGGCGTAGATTGGTAAAAATGGCGATTCCAAAATTGCAAGTTTAATTAATAAATTAAAAAATGTTTTTTTTTTTTGTTTACATATACAGAATACACAAAATAAAAAATATATATTATAGGCTGCATCTTTAATTCTAAATGATACCAGAATCAAGACAATGGCTGTCTCCGTCAGCTCTAATTCTTCTACTACTTTACTACTTTACATTACATCTTTGCAAGATACTCCAAGAAAAAGATACTTAAAAAACAAATAATCGTTTCACACTAAATAGTACTTACTAAAACGAAACAAATTGATAATTTAAATAAAATTAATAAACATATTAAGAAAAAAAAGTCTTCGTTAAAAAATATTATGTATATTTTTTGAATCAAATGTGCTTAAAAATAAAAAAAATCCGTCGATGACTCAGCATTATTAGATCGATTGAAAAATGTAGAAGTAGCGGAACTTTTTAACGAAATGTATATTGTAGTATTAAAACAAAAAAGACGTTTCAAATTTCAAATTCAAATTCAAATATTTTTATTCAAAATAAGAAGTTACAAGCTTCGTTTTTTGAACGTCAAACAATTTACCACCAGTTCACTAAAGTTACTACCTCAGACCTGAGAAGAACCGGCGAAAGAAACTCAGCGGGACATGTCTTTTTTTTTTAATCAACTTTTACATCATATAATCAATTGTGACAATGATACATTTGAAATAGCCTGGAGCGAGCATTTTATTCCCAAGGCGTGTTATCATTTTTATAAGAATAATAATAAGAATAATAATATATTTATTCAAGTGACCAGTGACTCATTTTAGTTAGTACACAATATTTCTTACAGACTATGTTAATATTATAACAAGTTTCTTTTTTTTTTTTTACACACAGATCACTGCTGCATCATCCCATTTGCAATGCAACAGCAGTGATTTATGTATATGCAATCTAGCCTATTAGAAATCATGCTCAGAATTCTGTTGGCACTACCCCGTATGCGACGCACCAGAGACCCGCATCTTTTTCTCATGAGGGCATAAAAACAATCAACACGGCTTTCAGCGAACATCCCCGAGGCGCTGCAGCATCGAGGCAGCCCCAACAGCACCCTGAACGCGTTGTTGTACTGAACGCGGAGAGCATTATAGGATTTCTGAGTATATCCCGCCCACAGGCTGCACGTGTAAAAAGATGTACAATATGCTCTAAACAAGGTTATTTTGACATTGGATGAACTACGTGCAAACCTACGAGCAAGCATATTCGCTCTTACCGACAATGCCCTCCGCTCCCGTTCAATATCAGTATCGTCTTTTAAATCAGAAGTCAGATAGTGACCAAGATATTTAAAATTATCCACCCTATCTAGTGTACAATTATTTAATGATACCGGTGGTATCTCTTTCCGACACATGCCTCGGACGTTAAACACCATCGTTTTTCTCTTTTTAACATTATAAATTAAGCCATGTGTCTAAGCATACGACTCACATACAGACAATAATTTTCTTATACCGCAGACAGATGCACTCAGCAGTACCATATCGTCAGCGTAGCTAATATTGTTTACACATACACCGAATAATATTGTTTACATTCTTTATGAAATCGTTAATTTGGTAATAACCTTTAACACACAAACGTCTTTTCACAACCTTTTTAAATTGTGAAATAGAAAATTCTCTGACGTTTTCTGGGATCCTATTGTAAAAGCGTACACCCTGACCCATAAAAGAATTACGGACTCGATTCAATCGAGTTATAGGTGCACTAAGATTAAACTTATTTCTAGTATTAATATTATGTATATCCCTTATCTTGGTAAATTCATTAATATTTTTCTTAACATACATAATATTTTCAAAAATGTATTGCGATGCAACGGTCATTATATTGATTTCTTTAAATTTTTCCCTTAAAGAATCTTTAGGGCCTAATTTATAGATTGCACGTATAGCTCGCTTCTGCAAGACGAAAATTGATTGAATACCGGCTGCATTACCCCAGAGTAAGATGCCGTAGGACATAATACTGTGAAAGTAGCTAAAATAAGATTACAATTACTTTTATTTTTAATAAACTGTACTGTTTCAAGATTACAATTACTTTTATTTTTAATAAACTGTACATAAATTATCAATTTATTATCAATAAAGTGACTCCATGATTTCTATTTTCTATTTTCTTACAAGTACTTACAAAGCGACGACGATGACGTGAAATTAAATGTCTTATATCTATTACGCGCTAGTCGAAACTAAACCTTAAGTTACGTTACGTTAAGAACCTTAAGTTACGTTAAGAATAAGGTATGATTTTATTAAATAGTTTTTTGTCATAAGTCTGTGTGTAATAATGTTCGGCATTTGTGTTTATATTGAGTGGTGCCACTTTTTTGAGCCGTATTTGTATGCAACGCTTAATCTAGTGAATTTGGCACATCGGATCGAACACACATTGGATCGAAGCATGGCACATTTAGAACTATACTTACGCTTGGCCAACTTTATGCTTAGTTGTAGGTGAAATTTCATTTCACGAAGAGAAATGTTGGTCAGCACTCTACTCAGCTTCACGTTGTATCCCGCACACGGCAGGCACGTAGGCAGAGGGAACATAGAAACCTAGTGTTAAGACACTCTGTTCCACTTCGGTTCCCCACTTTCTATCGATTTTGAGGCATTGCATGTTGAGAGGCGGTACTCAACGCCGCGCTTTATCTTATTACCGCAGCAAAGAAATGAACACATTAAATAATTAATTATATATTTTTTTTATTTCATTTCATCGAACCTACAACTAGTCGTTTACAGTCACACGCTTGTGCCGCTGCGCCACGACTTGCCTCACATTATTCAGTAAAAAAGTTAATACATTTTTTCTCTTCTGGCTGTGCAAATGTAATTTTTTTATTCCATTAGGCAACAGGCAATGTCTGTCTGCAAGATGCGAAAAGTTGAAAAGAGAGCGTTGTATGATTTTTTTATATATTAATAATAAAAAATATATTTTGGAAACTGCTCTATTGCTATTTATATGTGTATGTAAAGAGTTATTGGTAAGGTTTTTCGCAGACTACTGTGTATACAGATAGTCACTTATAATTTGTGTACGTGATATCTTATATAATTATATACATCATTATATAAGACACATCGAATCGAATCATTTATATTCACTTATTCTCAATTAAGTAGAACATCAATTCTATAAAGATTATTCACGATTTTAAAATGCTATCTTAGCTTCCCAGGTACAGCTACCGTAAGTCAAATGCAGTAGACTATTCATCATGTTAGGAGTTAGAGCCGAAATATTGTAGACTTTCCATGATATACGGATTCAAAATCATAGTTTATGTACGTCCGACGTACAAAGCATGGGCACAGGATATTGATTATATATATATTAAGACTTAATATTTTAAAAAGACCTGTGGTTTTCAGTATTATTTCATATTTTAAATTAAAATGTTTGAAGTAGAATAGCTCTGTATTTTCTCCATAATGATTACTCACATACATTCTGTAATCTAGTTTAGAGATTTACTAAAAGCTTAGTTATTTATTTCTCCTCTATTTCTGTTTCTTTCCCTCTGTATATAGAATAGAATGGGTCAACCAGCCACGTACAGGTAGCCACTACATATGGATTTAAAAGAAGTTTATGTTTAGTTTTGATACAAGAACGAATAATAATATAAAACATTTAATTCTTCGTATTGGAAACTGAATCCATAAACTTGCACATTTACAATTGAAATATTCACCACAACTGGCCTTTCTACGCATTTGTATATAATTAACGTTTAAAAGCAGTAACGTTTAAAGCAGTAAAATTGACGTTAATTAAACATTATTTATAACAAAAAAATACGCATCAAAATCTTTCTTAGGTTCTTCCAAAACTTGTAATATATCGAATATAAGTCCAAAAAGCCCAACATTTTACGCAAATTAAAAAAGTACTGCCAATAAATGGGACATTAATGTGAGGAAACAAAAACGTGTCGTATTGTGACTCCCGCGTGTGTAATATCAGTCGTCCCATAGACAAGCAACGCCATTATCCACTCTTAGTGTTTCCAGTGAGACTTAAAACTGCATCATCAATCCGAACTAGCTACACTGTTAGTTCATTTCTACACTATTTTTATTAAATAAATACAGCTATTCTGAAGTATATTGATGAATGATCTGTATAAGTACTTGTTTATCTATTGGTTTATTTAATTGCGAGTTGATATTTTCAATCACTGGAATGGATTTAAATTTATGTAAATATCATATAGTAGCGACAGCTTCGCCCGCTTGCATTTTTTTAACTTCACGCTATACTTCTAGCGGGGTAGCCAGAGATGACGATGCTCCATACGCCACGGCTTCTATCTCTTTCAGCTCATCCGATGTCATCAACTTGTCCATGCCGGAGGTTGTCACAATTTTGATGTGACCTTCATATCAGCGACCCTGTATTTTCGAACTTGAACTCCCCCTATCTCTCTTACTACTCAATTTTCCTTCATAAATCTTTTTTGCGTGGCAATAAAATGTATTGCCACTCATTCACTTGACTGGCGGTCGTAATTATTTTGTAACAGTAATTGTCAAAAGTTTTCTGTATTATATTTAACACATTTTCTATCGATGAACCGCATTAGTTTGGTACTCAATAAATATTATAATATTTTTATTTGAAACGTCTCTAGGAAGATTAAAGACTATAATATCTTATTTAATATGCGCAATCCGCCACGTTACAACCAAATTCCGATAAGCAAAAAAACATATTACTACGGAAATTTAGCAAAATCAATTCATAACGTGACATATAACACAAACAGTATATAAAACATGATCGTATTCAACATCACGGATTTATCGGATTTATAGAAGCCTTTCAATCAGGACGTTTACATAATCGTGTACTCGTGTCCTAGGGACACGTGCGGACGTGTTTGTCAACGGCTAAGTCTATAGATGTCTACCTCCTGCTCAACATACAATACCTCTGAAAACTAGGCGGAAAAAGAGGTTTGCTCCAACTTCTAAGGTTCGCAAAAAAGTATGTGTCCGTTTTTTATGGAAGGCTAATATTTTTTTTATAGTATTTAGAAGTTTTACTATCTCAATTTCATAATAAAGCAAAGTGCGGCATTGAGTTCCACATACCAAATATCTAAAATTCACGGAAAGTGAAGAACGAAAGGTACGATAGCATTCGATTAACTAAACATCTAAATAAAATCTGATAATGGATCCTAATTATACTTCTATTTATTACTTAAAACAGGTTCCCAGTACATTTGCAAAACTACATTAATGAGTTTTATTTTCCATCTAACAGTGTAATAAAATAAGTGAATTGCGAATGAAGCCATAAAGCTTGTTAAAATTTTCTTCCTAAGTTGAAACAACAATTAGGTGACTGTTTTCGCTGCTATTTTACTGTCACTGCGCTTTCGTACAACATTAAAATGTAGATGTTCAGTGAAGCTATTTGTTTGTTTTAGTTTATTTAAAAGCGACCATCGTGGTACAGTGGAATTATTTATGGCCGTCAATATCTCAAAATTGAAGGAGGAGAGTGAAGAACAAAGTGTCATAATAACTGTTATTAATTTTCTGAGAAGAAGTTGCCTCGATATTATAATAGCGAACGTTCGGTGTTAACCATTTATTTTACGATGAGAAACGCTTTCACGCATATCATTCGTGCTCAGAACATATATGTTTACAAACGGAGAGTATTGTGGGATTCATCGAAAAAAATCAATACTACCCACTAAAACCCAGCGGCAACCTGTCCATCTTCGTAAGACATCACAGGATCGCTAACGCATGCCACTTCGACACCTCGGTGGTGGCTGGTCTTGAATAAGGCCCACCTAAAGCTCTTTTTGACTTACAGCCTCGACGGTTACATGTAAGTAATAAGACAGTTCCAGCTAGGAGACGATGTACTTCCAACGACGGATTGGGTCTGTGATCGCGTTTGACTCACAAGCCCACTCCGCGGTCTCCTAGACGTGTTAACATTCACAATGTCTCGAAATAAAAAAACATAGAATGAAATGCATTTTCTTAAAGAATAAATGACATTAATTATTCAAAATAAAAAATATATGTATATATATTCATATTATTTATTTTAAAATTACAACTTGTCGTCACTTATACAACATTTATTTTGTATATACTACAGACAATATGAAACTTATGCTCGTTGTAAATATAAAACTGGTTGGGTGAGAATCAGAGTTCTATGATTGTGTGGTCTCAACAACTGAGTTACTTATAATTGAACTGCAAGTTTAATTGATTTTCGCTTAAAGCTATCTCGAACTAATTCTAACTAACGCTAGTATTGTAATTTTGTACTGTAAGAATATGTATTTGTCTGTTTTTTTTTTTCACACTAAGAAATTTATTTTATTTTATTTTTATTTTATTTTATTTTATTTTTTATTAGGGAAACAGACAGAACTTATTATACACAAACATTAAATTAATATAAAATTCTACACAATCCAACAAAGTTTCCACACAAAAATAATTAAAAACATAAAGAGCAAATATATACATATATACACACATATACATACACACATACATACATACATATATACATACATACATATATACATAGATACATATATACATATACACATACATATATATACATATACATAAGTAAAAAGATAGCTGAGAATTACACACAATTAAAAAATAAGAGTTAACATAAACCTAATAAATTATGATATAAATCAAATATAGATATAATTTTTTTAAAAAATAATGGTGTTATTTAAACTTTTCATAATTTTGTTTTTGAATACAATTACGTTCCTGGCCGCAAAAATATCAATATGAATAAACAGTTTATTATAACTGGCGCAGGCTCTGTTGACAAAGGTATTTTGTGCATGCTTACTTCTATTAATAGGTAAATAAAATAAATGTTGGTTACGCGTAAATTTTTGAGAGCATCTGAAATTAATACAATTTAAAAGATAAGGGGAATTAACGAGATTTTTTATTATTTTGAACAAGAACAATTGGTCCTTAATTGATCTTCTATCAGCAAGTGATAACGTTTTAAAACAGTCACCAGATCCATTCAGAATTTGTTTTTTGAAGCGTACAAATTTAATGAATTTGTTTTGAACATTCTCTAACTGGTTAACATAAGTCTTGTAATGTGGATTCCAAACAGTAGACCCATACTCAAGGATAGGTCTAACAAAAGAGTTATACAAAAGTATCAAAGTACTAGGTTTTTTAAATCTCTGGAAATTCTAAAAATAAAGCCAAGCATTCGATATGCTCTAGCTATCGTTCTGTTAATATGTAGGTTAAAGGTTAGTTTATGATCTAGATATATTCCCAGGTCTCTCACCTCAGACACTCGTTTTATCTCAGCACCATCGAGGCGGTAGTCATATGCTAAAGGAAGACGTTTGCGAGTGAAGCTGATAACACTACATTTATTAATATTTAAAAATAAGCTATTATCGTTACAATAAAAGATTAGCTTGTGAAGATCTTCCTGTAAAAGTAAGCAATCAGATATCGATGAAATCCTTCTACAAATTTTCATATCATCGGCGTACAGAAGAATATATGAATGTTTTATAATATTGATGACATCATTTATGTATAAATTAAAAAGTAAAGGACCGGGATGAGATCCCTGGGGCACACCGGACGTAACAGAAACGAAAGATGAGCAATGGCCCTTGACTGTAACTGCCTGACTACGGTTATGAAGGTACGAACATAGCCACCTAAGTAGATCACCATGTATACCGACTTCTTTAAGTTTGTTTATGAGGTTCGTATGAGAAATTTTATCAAAGGCTTTAGAGAAGTCGGTGTACACAACGTCCACCTGAGAGCACTCATCCATGGATGAAGACAGTCGATTAACTAACTCACAGAGATTAGTTTCAGTAGATTTATGGTTCATAAAGCTGTGTTGTTGTTCTATTATGACAGTACGCAATAAAGGAAAAATAGAGTCATAAATAATCTTTTCAAAAATTTTTGCTACGACACACAGCTTAGAGATTGGTCTGTAATTCTGTATATTATGTCTGTCACCGGACTTAAATACAGGTACCACATAAGATCTCTTCCAAATTGAAGGCATGACTCCAGTAGAAAATGATTTGCTAAATAACAAGTAAATAGGGTATGCTAAAGTTTTAGAACATGATTTCAAAAATAAGGGAGGAAGACTATCGGGGCCACAGCCCTTATTTATATCAAGATCATTTAAATACTTCTCGACTACATTTCGAGTTATGTTTACAGTATTGATATTTATATTAGAACATGATGAAGTAACAAAGTCATTCACACGGCAAGAAGAAGCTGGAAGATAGACTGAGTTAAAATAATTACTAAAAAGTTGACAAATATCATTACCTCCGGCTGCTAAGACGTCATTATGAAACATAGTGTCAGGGAAACAATTGGATGATACTTTTGATTTCACGTTTTTCTGCAATATTTTTTTTTAAAGAATTAGAATACCAAAAAGGATAACGTTTACCACTAATGTTTTTTTTGGGAATCATTTTACTGATTATTTCATTGATGGTATCATAAAATAAATCCACTGCATTTACAATGTCAGATTCATCAAGCAAATCAAACCAATCTATTTCAGCCAAAACTTTACTAACTGCTTTATAGTCTGCAGTATGAAACATGCGCACAGCACGAGAAGGAATAGAAATTTTATGAGATATATCACGGATCCTTTGCAAAATATTCAAAGTAGGATGATGTGTATCTTCAGGTACCAAAGGGTCACTGCGCCTGGTAACTGAACATTCACAGTTACTGATAACTAGATCTAGATATCTGTTATTAACGTTGCATATGGTATTGAATTGTTCAAAATTATTAAAATTAAGAAAATGATAAATGGAGTCTACAAATGAGTTATTACTACCAACATTTTGGAGATTCATCCTATTGTCGAAATATTTCCAATCCGCACTAGAAATGTTAAAATCTCCAACTATTAAGAAATAATCGTTTGGATAGGAAACAATATCCGAAGACACCAGTTCATAAAATTCACATAATGATACGTAATGATTTTTTCCATGAGGAAAATAACAACAGTAAAGATGCAACAATCTTGACGAAGGGGATAAGTGGAGCGAGATAGAGACTCTGACTACATCGGCAACCGAGTTTGACAATTTGACGATTGATGATGAATGAATATGAAGGTATGAACGAATTGCAATCAAAACACCACCTCCGAGGGAGTCCCCACGCGAAGAGTAGTCACGGTCACCTCTATAAACGGAATAACGGGTATCGAAGTATTCATGGTCAAATATGGAATCATTTAACCACGTTTCACTAAGACAAATTATATCACAGTCAGTGTTCAAAAGATTTCTATAAAAAATATTACTTTTAGACCGAAGTCCCCTTACATTTTGATATAGAATGCAAAAATCACTAGCCATAGAGGATACTGTAGCTTAAAGAACATAAGATATATACATATTCATTTACATACATAAACACATATACACATACATACCCATACATATACATACGTAAGAAAGATGTAACACGTACAATTTCAGCGCACAAGAAGCATTTTATAACTATACATAAAAATAAGTGAGATATAAAGATGTATGATAACCATTTCATAAACAGATACCCCACAAACAATGAAGATACATATATCCTTATTATAAATACCAAAGCAGCAAAAAATATCTTATGTAAGTAAAATCCAACAAAATAATAAAAGTCTATCAGAAATAAATAAAAAAAAAATATGTTAATAAACAGCTAAATCCAGTAAATACAAAATTATACAAATTAAAATTAAAAAAAGCAATTTGTGATAAAACAAAAGTGCACTAAGCAAGTGGTGATAACACTTAAGCAATTTTTTTTTACATCATTAGAATTAATAATATGCAAGACTGGACTGGTATCATTACGGCGCACCATAATACTACAGTTTTTAACCCATACATATTTATAAAACTTATCCTTAGCAGTCTTTTTCACTACTTGAAGTAATTGTTTATTAGAGCTGGTCAGATGATCGTTGAAGTAAATGTTGGTATTATTATTAGACACAAATCCTATATCATTAATTTTCAGCTTAAGTTTCCTGACACGAGATAGAAAATCATCTTTTTTCCAACGGCAAAGAAATTTTACAATTATAGGTTTATTTTTCTTTACATTTCTATCCTTAGCTGCAACTCTAGTCATAAAATCAATGTCTGTATCGACGTTAAGATTAAATTCTGCCTTATCAGCAAGATTTTTAATAATTGTGCTTAAATTTTCATTCTTTTTTTCGGGAATTCCATATATTTCAACATTAGTAATGGAGGAAATGATGATTTAAATTCAGATCTTAAAATTGTAATTTCCGATGCTATTATGAGCCTTACTTGATCCAGGAAAGATTGACTCTCAGATTTACAGGGCGAGTCCGTTTCACAAGATGAGGCTCCTCTTAGTAGGGTAACATTCTCACTATAATTAGTTTTTGAAACATGACCTCGAATTGGCGTGTTGTCATTATTAATTTGTCTGGGTAAAGCAAGTTTGCAATCAGGGCAGATCCAATTGATTCTGTCAAGTGTGGTTGTCTTTTTTGCAACTGATGGATTCAAGCAGTTATAATGATATTTAAGTCCACATTTACTACACAATAGTCCATCTGAAGCATTACCAGCCATAGATTTGCAACAAGCATACTTCATTGTGTATTTTAATATACCAAAAAAAAAAAAATGTAACGAAAAAAAAAAGTAACAAATAAAAATATATATATATCGTGAGGTTCGAACTAAGGATGCACACTTCTCAATCTTATAGGACAGCCGTTAGGCCAGTAAAGCGTTCATTTACATTAGCAAAATAGCAGATTAGTTAAGGCGTGTAAGCTAAAATGCACAGGTAGCTGGGACCGGTTTTGTTGGCCGACAGCGTAACGGATCGTATGCACTCAATGTCACACAATGTCACTTTTTATAAAACTAGTAAATTTAACTGATTAAAATACAGCAATACACTGATATTAAACTGCACTTTGTTCGTATTTAAGTTCAAATTTTAACAGAAAAACTTTTATGAATAAATATACTAATTTAAGTTTTAAGAGGGTGTTGCTTTTATAAACAAGCTATCTGGGAGCTCGGACACAAACAATATTGCATCTGCTCTTATTGGAGGCACGTACGCGACTGGTGAAAATGTTTGTTTTTATTTTGTGTAAGACAGAACGTTGCGTTGTGCTATATATATATATATATATATATATATATATATATATATATATATATATATATATATATATATATATATATATATATATATATATATATATATATATATATATATATATATATATACATATATATATATATATATATATATATATATATATATATATATATATATATATATATATATATATATATACATATATATATATATTTATATATATATATATATATATATATATATATATATATATATATATATATATATATGTATGTATGTATGTATGTATGTATGTATAAAATGGGAACGTGGGAATCTAGTGTAAAGACACTCCGTTCCAGTTCCAGTTCCCCATATTCCACCGAATTTGAGACATTGCGTGTTGAGTGGTGAAACTCAACGCCGTATTTTGCCTTGTACCAGAGCGAAGAAAAGAAAACATTTAATATTAAATTAAAAATATTAAATAAAACCAGTTACATTATTTAGTGATTCTCGCCACTGCATTTTCACTGAGAAATAAAACTATGTTTTATTAGTTCATAAGAATTCACGGCAATCAGGAACTTACTTTTTATCTTGGTGTCTTTACACATATTTAAAAATTATCCCACACATTTTTTTTGCTTTCCTCAGAGACATATATAATAAGCTCATTCTGTAAGAATTCTAGGCATTACGCCATTATTTTTATATCATTATTATGTCAACTAATAGATGGATAGCAAAGTGTTCGAAACGTCAGGTTTCCAAAAATGTCTGAATATTTTGAATATTATTGGTAATTTTATTTTTTACAACGTATTTCGGTCTCATATTTCATTATAAATACCCGTATATGTGTTTTTATTACGTTTTTCACATTTTTCTTTTCATGTAACATATGTTTCATATCGAATACCCCGGATTCTTGTGGGAAATACAGAACGTATACGTTGTATTCTTTCTATATATTTTTTCTTTTTTCAGCTCCGCGTTATATTCCGACCATGGCAGGGTAGGCAGAGTGAACCTAAGAACCCAGTGTTAAAACGATCAGTTCGCTTCCCACTTTCCACCGAATTTGAGTCCTAGCGAGTCGGATGGCGGAACTCAACGCCGCGTTTTATCTTGCTACCACAGCAAAGAAATGAAAGCATTAAATATTTAATTTCTTTGAATGAGAATATAACCACAACCGATCGTGTTTACATTTCGCAAAGACAGGGTACGAGGCCTCCATACGGTCTCTTGTGACATCCGAGGGTATAGGTGATGGTACCTATGTTTTAACTGGGAATACTGTCGCACGCATGTGATCCTACTCCATGACATGCTACTGTTCTGCTCTTTTTATGTAATCTGCTATATTCGAGATACATTAAAAAAAATGGTATTGACAAACTAATAACGAGGCAAAGCCTGGCTATGGAGCCACCATTTAATATACAATGCTTAAATAATTCAGTGGAAAGTGGGGGCCGAATGTTAATTGTGAATTATTAATATTTATGAAAACAATATATACTATCTAACGTTGACTTCCTATTACTATTCAATTATCTAAGAAAATCCCAATGAATAACTAAACCAATCAAGCTCAAAGAAGATCTTTTATAAGGCATTCTCTTTATTGTAGAAGTTGTCTAACAACAAGAATCAACCACGTGAATCTAACTATAAAAGATTCAAGGTATATATCGTAAATTTTATGGGGTTTGACTAGCTGATTGTGTTGATGACTGTTTTTGTCTTAGTACGTTACATACAATCCTTATGAATTAGTATGTCAGTTTATAAGTTTCTTGTTATAATAATATGTTTTTAGCTAAAAAAGATTTAAAAAAATCAAAACGATTAATAAAATATAACGAGGTCAAACTACCTCAGCCTTCCTACACTCTAATACTCTTCTACTAAAATAAGATTTTTCAATTAAGACTAATAATCTTCCTGAGATTAGCACATTTAATTAACATTTCAACTGTACAATATTAGTAGATATAGATTTATCATATTTTTATGATTTGCTATGAATCAATCACTGATAGCAATTTTTATTTAATTTGTACACATTTACGTTAATCACTTGGAAAATTATAATATAAATATTTTATCTTTTTTTCAGCCTCACGCTTCATCCTAAGCACGGCAAGGGGTAGGGGCGACTTCAGAACCTCGTATTAAGATATTCGTTCTGTTCTCCTTTTTCCGCCGAAATTGAGGCATTACGTGTTGAGTGGTGGTCCAGAGCGAAGAAATATAAATATTGAAATTTTAATTTTATAATATTTAATATTTCATTTTCTCGAGTAGTGAACAAACCCACAACCTGTGGTATTTACAGTCACGCGTTTTCGTCCCTGTGTCCTGACAGGTCTCATAATATTAATAATATTCGATATATACAAAACATATGCTTGAAAACCCACCCATAAACTGCCAATCAACAGTAAATAGTTGCGTGTACACTTTCATTAGAAGGAAATACGTGAAAATTCACATTGTCCGGCCCCATTTTCATACACTAATCGAGCTCACAGTTCTATAAGTTACAATTTTATTCAATTTTCATCCTTGTTACATAAACCGTAAGACTTATGTAGACTCTATATTAATATTTGTTTTGTACTAATATACTGAACTCAAAGAATTGCGTGCTAATGTTAAAAGAGGCTATTAATATTGTTGTAGTCAACAGCATTAGTGTAATAATGTATAATCAAAGTATTGTAACCTTTCAGCTGTAAAGTATTTATCAAATACTTATGTAGAGTTGGAACGATGCGATCATTCCATTGCAATGTTTTAGAAACTAAAAGTTTTAGATTTGTATTGCATTTATAAACTACAAAAAGCTAACAATATCTTTGTTCTTCGTTTGTATTGTGTGACTTTCGTCGTTTTAACTTTGGATTCCCTTACACTCGTTTTGATTGAAATATAAGTTTAAAATTATATCACATTTGAAAATGGAATATATACTCAGCTTCTGCTTTTACGAAATAAATACACGGTAAGATAAAAAAAAATATCACGCTATAACAGAATTCCTGAAACTTATTCCTTATTCTCGAAACTTCCATATTATGATACAATTGATTACTCAGTCGGATATTTTATATATTTTCATGCGACACAATTTTTATAGGACCGTTATGCCGTTTTCTTTACGTTTAAAATAAACTTTATATGTAATATACTTACATTTACATGATTTATATGATTGACATGTATGTATTGTATACACCTTTTTTCCTATATTAAATATTATATTTCATTATGTAGATTACGATGCGTCGTTTCACTCTCACTAAGCTTCACGCTGTATCCCGCACGACCGCACGCGAGGCAGGGTAGGCAGAGGGGACCCGGGAACCTAGTGTAAAGACACTCTGTTCCACTTCCGTTCCCCACTTTCCGCCGAATTTGAGGCATTGCGTGTTGAGTGGCGGAACTCAACGCTGCGCTTTGCTTTATTACCAATGTATCTAATAAAATATTTTCAAAGAAAGTGGCCCTTTGTGGACGATCACAAGATTCTCAATCCAAAAATATGAACGACACTGTATTTCATGGTTAAATGTATACAAAACATTGTTTTATATATACTTGATTTTTTATCATTGACAACTTTTCTTGCAAGGAGAGGTAAAAGTAATCTAAAGTAATCGCATTTACTCAGTTCGCAATTTCCTGTTTCTGTATAATTATTTGTTTGCCACCGACCCGATGGTCGAATTCGACGGTCTTGTCAGCTTGAACTACATTCATACAATACAATTATCAATGTATTGCTTTTGATTTCTACTAATCTTGTGAACAAATAATCTAATGTTATTAAATGACTATAACTTTCTTTTTTTAATTTAGCGCTGTATTTTGCATATAGAGACTATATATAGCAGACTAGACAGGAATTTATTGTGAAGACATTCCGTTCCGTTCCACTCTTACCACTATTGTTTAAGCTTGTGCCCCTGCCACACGACAAGCTTCAATTCAAACTTATAAAGGGACTGAAATAAAACAAAACTTAGCAAGATATTAGGGAAAGCTTGTCATAATATCAATCAGTTAGATACAAACAGAAAAAAATAAAAAAAAAATGTTTTCAGTCCAATTCCAGTACTTGGAAAGTATTTTCTAATACTTTCGAAGTATTTTCTAATACTGTCTAAGTATTTTAAAACAACTGTAACAAACACATATTTTTTTACCACTTTCACGCATAAATTACTTAATGGTTTCTGTTAAAATTTTACAGTACTATAACTTATACATCAACATAACACAAACTATTTATTCGTATATATTTCTCATATAACAATAAATAAAAGTAGAGTAGAGACACAAGCATCCTCGTTTAAACGTGTTGACTGTAGGTTGGAATGCCGCTTGCAACTAAAAATTTAGTATTTCATTTTCCTCGCTCTGGTAACGAGGCTAAGAGTGGCGTTCTGTTTCACCATTCAATACGCAATGCCTCAAAAATTGAGCGGAGAGAGCGAACATTATAGATTAAAATTTTATGGGAACGGGGTGTCCTAACACTAGGCTCCACGTTTTACTACTCTGAAATGTGTGGGACATCTCTATATACCTAGCTTCACTCTTGAAGCTACAAACATTTATATTTATTAGCATTTACTTACTGCGACCAAACTTTCGAAATGAATGACAAACGCCAAGTCAATTACATCAAAAGCTATCTTCAAAGAGCATTAAATATATTGGTCTTAAATATTAAGTTAATTTTAATACTAAGTTGAGTTTGTATATTTGTTCATTTAATTATAATTGGTTTTAGAAGGTTAATTTTTGATTTTGATTAAACAAAATAATTCATATATATCTTATTAAGCTAACTACTTACTACTAATACTTCTAATTCTAATATTCAAATCTATTAAACAATGAGAAACGTGATTAATTAAATGTCAAATTACATAAAATAACAAGCGTTTGATATATAAATGCTATAAACGCGACAAGTTGTGGATTTGTTTTTTTTTTTATCGATAAGCCCGCCATTGTTAACTGGCCTTTTATTTATTTTTTATTTTGATATTACAAGCAATAAAGAAAATGTATAAATGTTGTACATTCCCGAGATCGAGTCGAAATCATATTCACCATCGTTTTAGTTAAAGAGACAGAGGATCTATGCCGCAACGACGGCCTCGAACATAAAAGAATCTAAATTTAACTTTCAAAGGAAATAATCATCTGATAATAGCGAGAAGCGCGCAAAATTACAGAAAATACTACGATGGTATAACTAAAGCAACTGCAGCAGCACATTTCGCATTTAGAGTTTAAAACAACTCTGTTCGTTCGCCACGATGTAGGAAACTTTTCTTACGTTAGATAATGTCAGGTGAAACTTTATAAACTATTCGTATGCAGCTTATAATATATTTACCTATTAAGATTATAATAGCAATATGAATTTTCATAAAACTGTTATAAATATATACTACTTTCCTGAAACTTATGACATGACCGTGACTACTTATGACATGATATTTACTGCTTTTAAAAACCCATTTTTATTATTTTTAAACTGTTACTCCACACTTTTAGAATATGTATAATAATTTAAACGTAGCTGGATTTGAACCTGCGCCTCTGGAATTGTATCGTAAGTCGATGAGAATGTATGGCGTAGCGGTCAGAGTGCTTGGACGGATTCCAAGACACGTGCGCGAGGGTACAATTCCCGCTACGATGAAACTATTATACATCTTGTACATAAATGTCTATTTAATATAACCAATGATCAAAAGATCACATGAAAAGAACGATTTTTGATTTCAACCATGATTTACACCCGTCTAAGTCTAAGTGGATGAATTATGGTACCTTTTTATATATAATGTATGAATTTATTCGAAAAAAAAAATATGATGCATTATAAAACTTTTATCTGAATGTTATTAAAATTATTAGGATATATATATTTGAACGTGCTTAAAACAAATTAGCCGCTGTCAGCAGTGACACGTATATTTGAAGTAATTGGTTCACTTGCGTAATAACTCGTAGCAGTCAGCTATCGTGCCTCTTTACACTAATATAATATAAAGAATAAGTTATATTGAACTATATAAATATAGTATCGCGTAGAATTTGGAATATGAAAAAAATGATAAATAATTAGGAAACTTCTTTTCTTTAAGCTCACAATCATGAAATTGTCTTAGTTCTCTTCTGCAATAGGCAAAGAACTGATCGACGTTCAAATATGCCCATGCGGTGTACATACACCGCATGAGCATATATAACCCTATATCACTCTTTGTCTTTCCAAAATAATTCACAACGCAACTTAATAAGCGCTACGGGCTATGAGTACCCAGTTAGGGATAAAGCGTGACGCAAAAATAAATAACACGAAAATCAAAACAAGATTATACTTTAAACCTACAGGAATAAACAGAAATATTTTTTAAATATTTACGACAAATAATTGTATATCAATTAAATTTTAAATTATACGTATTTTATACTGTATATGTTATGTATATAAATCATTGCAATAGTTTTTATGACCAAAATATTGTAACATTATTTCCAAATTCAAACTGCTTTCAAAACTGACATGCGAATAACGTGATTTGTCTTAACTATACCACTTAGTAAACATTTTCACTTGAGCAAAACATATCCATTAAATTAATATTTGCTTTGATATCACATACAGAAGCTTAGTTAAATACAATTCCAAGAGCTACATTTAAAATACATATTGTATTAAATTTTAATTTAAATTAGTTTCGTTTAGTAATATTATGTCGTACTTCAAACCAAAATTTACACATATTTGTTTCGTCTCACTTTAAAAGCTCATTCTGTGTTATTTACGGCCAAATCCTCAACACATTACAACAGCAATTAAAAATAATTGTCTCAGCAATTATTCGTCGAACAAGTTGTCAAACTACCAAAGTCGTAGTTGGTCATTACGCCACTGAAAATGCTTCTTTATAAAACATATATGTACTCGCATGTTTTTTAAATTAGGTTGTAAGGTCAAAAGTTCACATTGACATTTTTGTTTTATCTCGTCCAAGGAGTATAATGAAACACATTTCATTAACTTACGTCTCGTGTTCCTCATATTCTAATATCGCAAAGAAATGCAAAAGAAGGAAACTGTATATATTTTCCAATTATCATATAAAATACACAATTAATGAAATCAATCCGTAGTTTCTATGTACTTTACAACATCTGTTTTAGACACACAAGCTCTCCAAACTTATGGGGTCGACTTTCGACTGCAGTCTATTTAGATCCCCTACTCTTACAAGCGTAACAAACTACTCGAAACATTTACCCTGGATAAGTCGGTAAGTGTGTATTAAATTATTATAGTAATATGTATTTTATTTATATCGCAATAAGGATTTAAATTGTTTATATTAAAAGAGGACGCTTGTAGGCCTCTCATAACCACGTCGTGCACAATGTCAAACAGATGAGGGTCGAGTTTGTAAGTTGAACACTGATGGCATTTCATTTGGTGTTTGTTATATTATATTTAAATTATGTAATGTTCTTCAGGTTTAAGGTTTTTTAACACGCTGTTATTAGCTTGGGATGTATGTATGTATGTATGTATGTAATGGAATCTTTGAGCATGATTTTCAGCAATTTTCAGAAGTCGAATTAATTTGAAACTTTGCACAACTATCAAAGACTGATGACAATGCAATAATATGAAAACAGTTTCCCATTATAATTATGAGAATTGACAGGATTAGTAAATTCTGTTACGGATCCTTCTATCTGTCTTACTCCCGAAAAAAGTGACAGAGGTATCGCATCTGAGCATGCTAAAAACACGTAAACAAAGTTAAAAGGGAAAAAATAAATAATAGCTTAAAAGACTTAGCGTGTTTTTTTTAGTTTTTTTGAAACTATTTAACTCTATCATTCCAGTGACCACAATATGTACGTGACCGTATTAATTTTACAAGTATAAACAAATTATTGAATTTTTTTTTCTTAGAAATAATAATGATATATTAAAAAAAAACTATGTATTTCTATAATTATTCAATTTATGTTATGTTAATTAATATGGCAACAGTGTCATAATCACTAGGTTTCTAAATCTCGTGAAATTTTAATTTTGTTAAGTATTAAGTTGAGGGTTGTTATGAAGAGCGTAATCTTTTTACCCTTGACACTGTAACGTTCATATAGCCTTAAATAAATTCAATCAGACAAGGGAATTCCCTGATCAACAAAATTCTGGCCTTGCCAATTCTATTGAAGTGCGACGGTGCGATGGTGCAGAATTTTATTGAAAATTAAATAATTATCAGCTTGATTCCTAATCAAGGGAATAAATGATTTATATATTTCCTTATAATAAGCAAAATTTAGTTCCGTTTGAATTTGTCTTGAATGTGAAAGACAGTCAAGAGTCTTTTGACACGTTTCTCTTTGCCCTGCTACCTGAGGGTATTGTGGCTTTTGCGCTCTATAAAAGTATATCCTCAAATAAAAATGAAGCCGACAATACCATTTTAATATTTTCCAAATGCGCCGCAATATAATCTACATAATAAATTAAATATTGCAAGACAAATTACAGTTCCATTACATACTCGTAGTTAATTCATTATAACATTACTTCGAAGGCGGTACGTTATACACACAAAATTTGCAGGTACTTCGTATTCAATGTGATTGCGGAAGGTAAGACAGGTGAGCAGTGATGTATGACTGTTACATGCGCTTTGTTCTAAATCGTGAAAATTCACAATTCAATTTTCTCACAACTTGTAAAGCGATTGTGAATACTGAATGTGGAAAACTTTGACTACAATCAAATATGCATTATCGTTTCCAAATCTTAGTTCATTTATATTTTTTCTTAAAATGTAATTATCGCTTTAATGTGATGTCACAAATATACATACATATACGTTGTATAAGAATAACTACGTAATAAGAACAAGAAGGCAAAAAATAATTTAACTATTTTCTAACGACTTACTTTTACTCTGTAAGACCGTTGTTGCATAATGGAACGGCATCTGTCTGTCAACACAACGGTAGGGAGATCTTACCATACTCATAGAAAAAGTTATAGGCATCTCTCCGTTCCTGTAAACAAAGCACAGTGCTAGTCGCCCAATGTCTTAAAAAATGGCGGGAAAAAAGGGGAAATAAACTGTGTGACTCTGCTCTACGGGAATATGCGTGCTTTACTTTAACTTTGATGCATTGTTTTATAATAGCGAACACCCCGCAAAATTATAGACAATACTACCATGTTATAGCACATTTAAAAAAAAATATAATACCTCATCCTATAAAGTCAAAGGCAAAAGTAATTTTGGAGCTGAATATTAAATCTTAGAAACTTGTTAAAGATGACATTAATATTCACACTTAGAAATGCGCCAATGCTTTCATATCTGAATTTCGATTCTTCTATTTAAATAAAATAAACTTGTTTAAAAAAACTCACCCATATAGCACAAGAAACTCGGAGCTATCATTGGATATAACACTCTCCGTTCAATCCTTACATTCCTTTTTACATAACATAAATTAAAGTATTTCCTTGAGCACGGATCAAACCCAAAATCAGGACGCCGTTTGCCTTAATGTAGACAAAATAAATTTATATAGTAAATAATTTACTACTACCTTAGCTTTACAAACTTCGCCAAGTTAGAAATTGTTAATTTACTCATTAACTACCTAAATTAGAGATAAAAAGAGTCAATTCACAGTTTACATGATGATGATGAGTAGTTTATATTCTGATAAGTTTATTTCATTCCCCTTCAGTCGCAAAGAATACAATTTGAATATATAGCATTACGAATCTTTTAATTTGATTGAGAAAGCACTTATATAAAAAATGTATATATAATTGAAGGAGTTGAATCTGCGACGGTTGTAGGCAAATACATAAGTAACATATACAAATATATTAATAACGCAAAATACGTTACAGTATGTTAGGACGAAAATAACAAAACACAATATACTATCGCATAAAAACTACAAATTACAAATTCAAAAGTATTATTTTCTTTATTTTAATAATAACCAAATTGTAAGTTGTATAAAGCACATACAAATAGTTATTAGTTAATAAGCCAAGCTAAGTTAAGTCCATTCACGAATAAACCAACGTTAAATTAAACAGGTTCAGCTTGTGGCGACGAATTATGCAATATGTCCTCTCGAAACTTTAAAAATATACTAAAATTTCAAGTGAGTGTTAATATGACTTTACTTGTAGACTTGTTTATATATGTATAAGTAGCTTTCATTTCAGCTTGACAGAGCAGGCAAAGGAAATATAGGAGCATAACGTACTACCCATTTCCTTCCCCACTTTACGCCGAATGTGAAGCAGTAAGTTTTGAATGGCAGAACTCAACGCTTCGGTTTGCTTTGTTACCAGAGCAAATAAATGAAAATATAAAATATTTAATTTTTTCAAGTGGAAATGACACCCACACTCTTTCACTATTTACAGCCACACGCCATTGCCCCTGCGCCACGACAAGTTTGAATAAAAAATGGATAAGATTAACTAATGATATTAAAAACTACCTGTATGTCCTAATATTTGATTGATTGATCTGAAGCCTTATGCGTTATGATAAATAACGAGTAAAATCACTCCATCCTTACTTTTCTGAACATTTTCACACATTCCTGACCACCGACCACAGTTCACGGTAACCGTTGCAGGTTTTTATTAATAAATTTATTAATACTAACTATATGCGCTATAAGCATATTATAATATTAAGCACAAAATCAAAAATCATTGTAAAATCGATACCATACATGTCGATGACATACCTTCGTCTACCGAAGCCAAATAAGGCATTACATGCAGGACTATAGTACAAATAGATTTCCCGTCGTAAATCTGAAGCACGCTTTTCATACAGCATAAATCAAGTCACTAGCGCTAGTATTAATAACTGTGGGAGCTCATGTTGACTTGCTTGGCGAAGTGAATATGATAGAGGAATTTGAAAAATTTTATATTATACTAACTTGAATGTAACTGAAAAATTTTCTAATATAAATTTTTATATCTATTAAGAAAATAGCTCTAGTAATAGAATGAATTTTATTTTAGATTTTACGTATATCATATCTATAAGACAATTTAAATTCTACATTTTACTAAATCGATGAATAACTAAGAAAATAATTTACTGCGTAATAACTTTTAAAAAGCTTTATAACACCAACTAATAATTCTTTTAATATCGAGAAACTTCGATATTAAAATAATTTGTAGTAGACGAGGCCGTCATTGCACATGTGTTTACAGTCACACGTTTGTGCGTCTGTCGCCACGATGATTGGGGGGTTTGATTCCGTTCGGGAAAATGAAATATTTAATATTTCATTCTCCCATTTTTCTTTAGTAATTTGGCGGCAAGTGTCCCCACGGTAACGGAACGGAAAGACGGAAGCGACTTAAGTAGGAACCCAGCATTTTCATACTCAATTCTCCTAGTACCTATGCCTACCCTGTTATGCGAGGGAAAGAAAAACAATAATTATTCAAAATTATATCAAAATTAGTTTATATACACTATGTAAGGTGCTGCTATATATAAGGTTATATACAATAACAGCATGGTAATGTGCCTAGTAGAGTTTCGTCTTAAGGGAAATATAAGGTGACTTGTGAAATCCTAGAATGCCTGATTTCACAAGTCACCTTTTAATTTTATCACACGATATTGAACTTTGAATCGTTGCATTTCTCTTAACAAATTATGTGATTTTATCGCAGCATGTTTTTAACTATAATATTAGCAGTAGCCTGAATATTAGTTTCTTATAACTGAACTAAGAAAGCATTTTTAAATACACTATAGCAAAGCACATTCGATCAACTATTCATAGATTAAGTGTCACACTCCAAAAAACGGCCAGACAAATAAGAGCACAAACAGAATTGTGTTCTTATTCGTTTTTAGTATGTTCCAACCATAGCCAATGAGCGGGCGTGACAAAATGCCTCCGTGTGCTTATAAAAATTGTGTAAAATCGCAACAGTAAGGTTTCAGAAGGAATATCTTTCTTTCGGTAAGTACACGTTAGAATTAATTAAATAACAATATTCCGTCGTTTGACCAATATTGGCGGTAACACTACCAACGATTTCGTCAAATAACGGTAAGTTTGGGCTAAGAAATACATAGAGAGATGTTTAATTTTTTTTATTGTAAAATAATTATATAAAAATATATATTTACTTTATATATATTTTTGTATTATAGTTTTCCTACTGACTCATTTCGCTGTGCATAATGGATATCTATTGTCGCCTAAGAAAGAAGAGAAGAATACTCAACGGCGTAGATTGGTAAAAATGGCGATTCCAAAATTGCAAGTATAATTAATAAATTAATTTTTTTTTTTTTTGTTTACATATACAGAATACACAAAATAAAAAATATATATTATAGGCTGCATCTTTAATTCTAAATGATACCAGAATCAAGGCAATGGCTGTCTCCGTCAGCTCTAATTCTTCTACTACTTTACTATCGGACATTACATCTTTGCATGATACTCCAAGAAAGGGATACTTAAAAAACAAATAATCGTATCACACTAAATAGTACTTACTAAAACGAAACAAATTGATAATTTAAATAAAATTAATAAACATTTTAAGAAAAAAAGTCTTCGTTAAAAAATATTATGAATATTTTTTGAATTAAATGTGCTTAAAAATAAAAAAAATCCGTCGATGACTCAGTATTATTAGATCGATTGAAAAATGTAGAAGTAGCGGAACTTTTTAACGAAATGTATATTGTAGTATTAAAACAAAAAAAGACGTTTCAAGATTACAATTACTTTTATTTTTAATAAAATGTACATAAATTATCAATTTATTATCAATAAAGTGACTTTACAAAGCGACGAAGATGACGTGAAATTAAATGTCTTATATCTATTACGCGCTAGTCGAAACTAAACCTTAAGTTACGAGAATAAGGTATGATTTTATTAAATAGTTTTTTGTCATAAGTCTGTGTGTAATAATGTTCGGCATTTGTGTTTATATTGAGTGGTGCCACTTTTTTGAGCCGTATTTGTATGCAACGCTTAATCTAGTGAATAGTTGATCGAAGCATGGCACATTTAGAACTATACTTACGCTTGGCCAACTTTATGCTTAGTTGTAGGTGAAATTTCATTTCACGAAGAGAAATGTTGGTCAGTACTCTACTCAGCTTCACGTTGTATCCCGCACACGGCAGGCACGTAGGCAGAGGGAACATAGAAACCTAGTGTTAAGACACTCTGTTCCACTTCGGTTCCCCACTTTCTATCGATTTTGAGGCATTGCATGTTGAGAGGCGGTACTCAACGCCGCGCTTTATCTTATTACCACAGCAAAGAAATGAACACATTAAATATTTAATTATATAATTTTTTTTATTTCATTTCATCGAACCTACAACTAGTCGTTTACAGTCACACGCTTGTGCCGCTGCGCCACGACTTGCCTCACATTATTCAGTAAAAAGGTTAATACATTTTTTCTCTTCTGACTGTGCAAATGTAATTTTTTTATTCCATTAGGCAACACGCAATGTCTGTCTGCAAGATGCGAAAAGTTGAAAAGAGAGCGTTGTATGATTTTTTTATATATTAATAATAAAAAATATATTTTGGAAACTGCTCTATTGCTTTTTATATGTGTATGTAAAGAGTTATTGTAAAGTTTTTCAGCAGACTACTGTGTATACAAATAGTCACTTACAATTTATGTACGTGATATCTTATATAATTATATACATCATTATATAAGACACGTCGAATCGAATCATTTATATTCACTTATTCTCAATTAAGTAGAACATCAATTCCATAAAGATTATTCACGATTTTAAAATGCTATCTTAGCTTCCCAGGTACAGCTACCGTAAGTCAAATGCAGTAGACTATTCATCATGTTAGGAGTTAGAGCCGAAATATCGTAGACTTTCCATGATATACGGATTCAAAATCATAGTTTATGTACGTCCGACGTACAAAGCATGGGCACAGGATATTGATTATATATATATTAAGACTTAATATTTTAAAAAGATCTGTGGTTTTCAGTATTACTTCATATTTTAAATAAAAATGTTTGAAGTAGAATAACTCTGTATTTTCTCCATAATGATTACTCACATACATTCTGTAATCTAGTTTAGAGATTTACTAAAAGCTTAATTATTTATTTCCCCTCTATTTCTGTTTCTTTCCCTCTGTATATAGAATGGGTCAGCCAGCCACGTACAGGTAGCCGCCACATATGGATTTAAAAGAAGTTCATGTTTAGCTTTGATACAAGAACGAATAATAATATAAAACATTTCATTTTTCGTATTGGAAACCGAATCCATAAACTTGCACATTTACAGTTGAAATATTCACCACAACTGGCCTTTCTACGCATTTGTATATAATTAGCAGTAAAATTGACGTTAATTAAACATTATTTATAACAAAAAATTACGCATCAAAATCTTTCTTAGGTTCTTCCAAAACTTGTGATATATCGAATATAAGTCCAAAAAGCCTAACATTTTACGCAAATTAAAAAAGTACTGCCAATAAATGTGACATTAATGTGAGGGAACAGAACGTGTCGTATTGTGAATCCCGCGGGTGTAATATCAGTCGTCCCATAGACAAGCAACGCCATTATCCACTCTTAGTGTTCCCAGAGAGACTCAAAACTGCATCATCAATCCGAACTAGCTTTAATTTACACTGTTAGTTCATTTCTACACTATTTTTATTAAATAAATACCGCAATTCTTAAATATATTGATGAATGATCTGTATAAGTACTTGTTTATCTATTGGTTTATTTAATTGCGAGTTGATATTTTCAATTACGGGAATGGATTTAAATTTATGTAAATATAATAAAGTAGCGACAGCTTCGCCCGCTTGCATTTTTTTAACTTCACGCTATACTCCTAGCGGGGTAGCCAGAGATGACCAAGCTCCATACGCCACGGCTTCTATCTCTTTCAGCTCATCCGATGTCATCAACTCATCCATGCCGAGCGGGAGGTTGTCATAATATTGATGTGATCTTCATATCAGCGACCCTGTATTTTCGAACTCGAACTCCTCCTATCTGTCTTAATACTCAATTTTCCTTCATAAATCTTTTTTACGTGGCAATAAAATGTATTGCCACTGATTCACTCGACTGGCCGTCGTTATAATTTTGTAATAGTAATTGTCAAAAGTTTTCTTTATTATATTTAACACATTTTCTATCGATGAACCGCATTAGTTTGGTACTCAATAAATATTATAACATTTTTATTTGAAACGTCTCCAGGAAGATTAAAGACTATAATATCTTATTTAATATGCGCAATCCGCCACGTTACAACCAAATTCCGATAAGCAAAAAAACATATTACTAAGGAAATTTAGCAAAATCAATTTATAACGTGACATATTACACAAACAGTATATAAAACACGATCGTATTCAACATCACGGATTTATCGGATATATAGAAGCCTCCAAAGCCTTTCAATCAGGACGTTTACATAATTGTGTACTCGTGTCCTGGGGACACGTGCGGACGTGTTTGTCAACGGCTAAATCTATAGATGTCTACCTTTTAGAAAATTTTGTAACATTTAATCAATAGTTCAGCGTCGAATAGTATAAAAGGTGGTTGTATGTTCGGGCTCTACTCGGAAGAATTACTGTATTTAAAGTATTTTTACTTTCACGCTCTGGTGAAAACAGACCACCGCGATGAATTCCTCCTGCTCAACATACAATACCTCTGAAATCTAGGTGGAAAGAGAGGTTTGCTCCAACGTCTAAGTTTCACAAAAAGTATGTATAGCCGTTTTTTTATGGAAGGCTAATAATTTTTTTATAGTATTTAGAACTTTTACTACCTCACTTTCAAAGTGCTGCATTGAGTTGCACATACCAAATATCTAAAATTCACGGAAAGTGAAGAACGAAAGCTACGAAAGCATTCAAAATAATTAAATATTATACTAAACAAGGTGAACATCTAAATAAAATCTGATAATGGATGCTAATTATACTTCTGTTTATTATTTAAAACAGGTTCCCAGTACAATTTCAAAACTACATTAATTAGTTTTATTGTTCATCTAACAGTGTAATAAAATAAGTGAATTGCGAATGAAGCCATAAAGCTTGTTAAAATTTTATTCCTAAGTTAAAACAACAATTAGGTGAATGTTTTCGCTGCTATTTTACTGTCACTGCGCTTTCGTACAACATTAAAATGTAGATGTTCAGTGAAGCTATTTGTTTGATTTATTTTATTTAAAAGCGACCATCGTGGTACAGTGGAATTACGTTTGGCCGTCAATATCTCAAAATTGAAGGAGGAGAGTAAAGAACAAAGTGTCATAATAACTGTTATTAATTTTCTGAGAAGAAGCCTGCCTCGATATTATAATAGCGAACGTTCGTTGTTAACCATTTATTTTACGATGATAAATGCTTTCACGCATATCGTGTGTGCTCAGAACATATATGTTTACAAACGGAAAATATTGTGGGATTCATCGAAAAAAAATCAATACTACCCACTAAAACCCAGCGGCAACCTGTCCATCTACGTAAGACATCACAGGATCGCTAACGCATGCCACTTCGACACCTTGGTGGTGGCTGGTCTTGACTAAGGCCCACCTAAAACTCTTTTTGACTTACAGCCTCGATGGTTACATGTAAGTAATAAGACAATTCCAGCTAGGAGACGGTGTACTTCCGACGACTGATTGGGTCTGTGATAGCGTTTGACTCACAAGCCCACTCCGCGGTCTCCTAGGGTTGTTAACATTCAGAATGATTCGAAATAAGAAACCATAGAATGAAATGCATTTTCTTCAATAATAAGTGAAATTAATAATAAAAAAATAAAATATATTCATATTCATATTATTTCTTTTAAAATTATAACCTGTCATCACTTATACAACATTTATTTTGTATATACTACAGACAATATGAATCTTATGCTCGTTGTATGTAAATATAAAACTAGTTGGGTGAGAATCAGAGTTCTATGATTGTGTGGTCTCAACAACTGAGTTACTTATAATTGAACTGCAAGTTTAATTGATTTTCGCTTAAAGCTATCTCGAACTAATTCTAACTAACGCTAGTATTGTTATTTTGTGCTATAAACACATTTATTTGTCAATTTTTTTTTTCACACAAGAAATGTTTGTTTTTTATTTTGTGTAGGACGTGGCGTTGTGTTCCACCTCACAATGTCTGAATATCAATGATTAACACTCGATACTCCATGTCTATCATGAACTTATCTCAAATAATTAAGTTATCGATATTTACCTAAATAATTAAATAATTCTTTGGAACTTTCAAGAAAAAAGTTCCAAGTTCCAAGTGATAGGAAATTATATTATTATTAATTTAAAATTATATAAACTAAAGGTATTATTGACTAATATTGATCATTTCCGTCACCGCGAGAGCGCTCTAAGCATCAAGCTACGGGTTACATTTCATTCACTTGTTTTTGCACAGCGCTAGTTTTGAACTAACTTGTAAAATGTTTGACCAAACTTCGGTTAAAATTCAACAGCTGCCGACCAAAATTGTACTTTTATTTTGTTGTAAACAAAACCTTGTTGAGTTGATGTTTAAAACATACACATTTTATATCGCTTGAGAATATATTTTGGGTTTTAAGAAAATACAATACGAAACCCGCATGGAATAAATATTTAATGTTATTTAAAAACAAAAAAAAAACATATTTTTCAGCTTCACGCTGTGTGCTACACATAGCAAGAAAGGTAGAGGGAACTTGGAAACCTCGAAATTCGAAATCAAATACTTTATTCAACATACGATGTATATTACATGCTTATTTTTTTCTGCCTCTGACAAAGAATTGTCGCAATTTTTTTTTTAAATAATCAACAGTGAGCTTTGTAAGTTACCAAAGTGAAGAAATTTAAATATTAAATATTTCATTTCCTCGAGAAGGGATAGAACTCGCAATCTGTCGCATTTATAATAACGTTTGTGCCCCTGCGCCACGACATGACTTAATATTTCTATATCTAATCAAAATAACAATAGTTCCAAGTGCTAGTTTGTCCAGTAATCTTTTGGGGATTAGAGTTTTTAGGCCAGCATGAAGTCTGATAAAAAGAATTAAGGCATGGTCGCTCTTAATTACGTTGCCGAGGCCAAAACTATTGCAGCTATGATTTTATACGTAATGAAGCTTAATTTGTAGACTAACTTTGTTTTTACTTTATATTTTGTAAGAACTAAATTGTAATTTAAATTTTATGACTGAGAATCGATAGATATAATAAAGCGATTATGATAAAATTTCAACGTAGATTATTTTTTAATGAATTCATAAATGTACTAAAACAATTAAAGCAGCTTTCAAAATTATTTTCAGTAGGAATTAAATTATTACAGCATCAAATAAATACTATAAAGTAAATTTGGATACATATATAAGTATCCGTATAAATATAAAAACTTCTAACAAAATATAAAAAATGTAGTAGAATATTTCCTGAAAATAGGAATAGGATTAAAGCTCAATAACAAGACCGGATACTCACAAAATAAGCGAATATCAAGCTTGTTTATATAAACAACCGCACTATTTCCGCAAATTGGCCGTCGTGGAGAAATGTAGTCCATTTGTTGTGTTCAACTAGGCAAAAAGAACTCCATACGATCTAAAAGGGAAATAGAATGATCTTTATAATTTTCATATTAACTCAAGTTCTGTAATAATTGGCTCTCAAATGATTCAAATTGTAATTTCATTTCGTCTTAGTAAATGAAATGTAATTTTGTTACTCACTGAATATATAAAAGTAAAATAAATTTTATTTTAACGTTTGCTTCTTCAAATCAATTTGTTCTTTCTTATTCAAGTAGCGAAACAACACAATTACGTTTTATTTAAGGAAGAAGGCAACTAAATTGTCTTGGCTGGCTTTCCAGGTGTAATACCTGAAACCGCAATTTAAAGGAAGTCGATACGCCCGCCACAAGGAATTTATTGAAATGAAGGTTTGTGTGCACGGAACTCAGCTTGCATACTAGTTTTGTACGTATATGGATAATGAACATAAATAATTTATTAGAGGTTTTCTACACAATTAATTACTTGAACAAGTAGTTTGTAATTTAATTAATTTTTAAATATAATGTCTGCATTATATCTTATATACCTATCTCAATAACATTTATTTGTTTGGTGGATCGCGCTTATATCAAGAAGCTTATCTCAAAAAATTCTCTTTAATTATTTTTACTTTTATAATGTTGGATAGAACATTTATCAAAGGAGACTATAAAATAGTCATATTATATAACCTAAATCGATTTAAGTGGACAGAAATATCTCGGATATATTGAATGTGTCACTCTCAGTCGCTTAACATATCTCTAAACAAAATATAAGATAATTACTATCTGTATTTGAAACTGAAATATGTAAATTATTATTTTATAATTATTAACATAGTCCTAAGAAAATGAAACAAAGGATTATGAGATTTACAGGAAAATTCTATTATAAACATGATTAAGAAGTTTTGACATGAGCCGTCCAAATCCGAGTGGGGCCAAAGTTTGCAAGCTCAGCGCCGTATATCTTAATTTTCACCCCGGGGCCGTGCTCGTGTGTAATGGAAAACAAAAATAAGAGCTTCACTTTTATATTTCACCGACATTACTTATCGAATTAGGCCGGCTGAATGTCAGTGCGTACGTGACTGACAGCCTCTCCGATCCTCTTTGGTTAATCTGCGGGGAACTTTCTAAATATTTTACTGAATTTGCTCTATTCATCGTATGATCATTACACTATTGTTATACAATCATCTCTACATTTTATTGACTTTAACTGTCAGTTACAATAAAATATTCCAGTATTGACACAGTTTGCTAAGAAAATACCTAATAAATAATGTATGTAATTGAGAGAGGCCACTATGACAGTGTCTAGCTTTAAACGGCTTAATTGTGTAATGAGTTTTGTCACCCAACATGCACCGTCTGGAAATCTGGTACCTAACAAATTAACGATAGAATGTATTGACACTAGGTCGTCTCTGCTCATCTTGATATATGTATATATTCGAAATTAAGCATCATGGATCATCAATGACAAATCAAATTTTATTGCAATATAAGAAAACAAAATTATGAATATCACTATCACTTTTTATTTATATTTTTCTAGCTTTGAAGCTACATTGTATATAATAAAACTATTCTGTTAGTTTCATTAAATATGATAGCATGAAATAGTGGCAGTATCGCCGTATCTCAGCAAGCAATACTTGCCTTTAACTGCGCAATAAACATTTGTTTTCCTGACCTCGTTTATTTGGAACTGCTCGAATCTTCTCACCTCTAATGCTACCTTTACACTGATCCTGACCAAGCTCAACCAATAACAAATCTATACCGCTACATATTGGATTTAGACTATCTTGGTACTTTAGCAAGGTACGTGTAGCGATTACTTTAGAGTCGTCTCTAAGTCATGATTTTATCTTACAACTGAAACAAGGTTTTACTTATTGCTGCAAAGAATTTATTTAAATACTATCTCTAAATAATTATGTATATGTAGTAAATCTGTTATTGACACAGAGTTTCATTCCGAAAGATTTTATTTATGGTTTTTTATCGGTTTCCTGCCTATATTAATATACATATAAAATATTTATTAACCTATGTTTCAAAGTATTATTATAGACACAATAGTTTTTATTGCATTTTTCTTGAGACCGTATTGTCAAAGGATTATGTCATTTAAATAAGAAAAAAAAAATTACAGACAAATGCCACCTCATTCTACCCGTGACCACAGACTACTGTAAAGTGTTCGAAACGTCGGTTTTCCAAAAAACATGTTTAACAATCAATATACGCGATTATTCCGGTTAAAAGTGTTTCATTTAAAATGTGTAACAATCGCGAAAATCAAAGGCATTATTATAATCCAACAATGTATATCAATATTTTCTTCATATATAAAAAGCGTATATGTACTTACAAGACAAAGCGCGGCGTTGAGTTCCGCCACTCAACACGCAATGCCTCAAATTCGGCGGAGAGCGGGGAACGAAAGTGGACCGGAGTGTCTTAACACTAGGTTCCGAAGTTCCTTCTGCATACCCTGCCAAGTGCGGGATACAGCGTGAAGGTAAAAAAAATGTATTTGTACGTGATGCTACGTATTCATTAGGCTAAGTATCATAGTTGGTTACATTCTATTTTGCACTTATATCCTACGCAGAGGCAACCTAGAGTTGAGGCATTCGGATTTCCCTGCTTTCTTTTCCAATTTTCAACACAATTCATGTTGTTTCTCTAAAGTGACAAAGAATTTTAATAACTCATTACCCCGAGGATATACATTTATAGTCAATACATTAATAAATTACTACAAGAATAAATTGAGAGTTTATTTTTTATTAGACACATTTCATATGTATGCTTTAAAGCGCAAACACCTCCGTTTCGCAGGCGCAGGTGTAACCGTTTCACAAACGGCCACAGATAGTTATTAGGTCGAAGGGAAGTTTTGAAAACTTGTTCAGGTGTTTTACTTACTTCCCCTATTAGGGTTATATAGATTTAATGTTGCAGGTTGATCATATTTCAGTGGTTGTTACCTTGTTGTTGAACATATATGTATTATGATGCTGTACATACATTGAATTTATATTAATAATATTACTGTTATACGAGTACATATTGTTTATATTTAGAATATAAACAATATATATTGTTTATAATAGGATTGTTTTTTTTTATGTAATAATAGTTAGAATTTAGTACCTATTAATTATATGGTTATTAATCATTCTATATGTATTCGTTTTTATAATATATATTTAAACTAGTTAAGTCCGTGACTTTCTATATAACCCGACCAAGTGCGAGGCGGAATCGCCTATGGACGCTTGTGTAAAAGTAAAGTACTACTGATAAAAATAGAAACTTAAGTTTGCAAACATATGCACACCTTTCTTTTCTAATAGTATTTTTTTACAATTTTACGCCTTTTCGTACATGGAATTGTAGGCAGGAACTAAGGAATCTAGCGTTCAAACATTTCCGCCGAATTTGAGGCACTGCGTATAAATGGCGGAATTCGACGCCGGGCTTTGGCTTGTTATCAGAGTTAAAAATTGTAGAGAAAAAATATTTCACTTCTTCGAATAGGGATCGAACCCATAACATGTCACGTTTACGCATGTACACCTACACCACAAGATACCTCAATATAAAGTAGTAGTTATTAATATCCTAATTTGTACTAGAAGTCCTCACTTTAGACAAATTTCCTAATCGTTAGCCTACAAATATGAAAATGGTAGCAGAAATTCTGACTTGTACAATGTGAAATATTTTAATTACCAGAGTTATATTCATAATTATTAGGATGTTTAAAATCGTGTTGTGTTTTAGTAAAATTAGATGTAAATTAAATGACAAAATATTATTACAAACTAATTTAGATACGTATAATATTATAAGATACTTGAGCTACATTTTAAATGAACGTATTAAAGTATTGGGCCACGACTCGTGATCACTTAAATGAAATAAGGCTAATTGTTAAATTAATTTGGGTGGCAACCTTCGTCGCGGAAAATTCACTTAGTTAATTAAATCATAGTGCTCTTGTATCGAATGGAATTTTACTTAAATTTTGTTCCCGCTTGAATATTTTGGCGTATTGCAAAAATATACAATATGTATTTACGTGATTAAGACAACCTATTTCCATTAAGACATTTCCGTTCCACACTATCCGCCGGATTATTGAGATATTGCTAAACTCAGAACCACGCTTGTTCGTTCATTACAGAAGAAAAACATGAAAATATTTAATATTTCATTCTGCAGAATGAGAATCGAGAACCCTGAACCGTAAAATAAGTGATAAACCAGTTTTTGTTTTTGATATGATTGTATGATGTATTTTACATAAATTATATTAAGATTTATGTTTAGTAAAGATTACTAGTAGAAACTACTTGGAACAACAAATTAATCTAGTATATATATATATATATATATATATATATATATATATATATATATATATATATATATATATATATATATATATATATATATATATATATATATATATATATCGATATTATACGTAATAAATATTTTGAGTGCGTAATTAAAAAAAGTTCACAAGCTAAGCAAATGTTGAAAGAATTTTAATTTATAAGTGTGAGTCTAGTTGAGAGGCAATTTAAAATCCATTAATAACACTTCATGTCACGCGACCGCGGCACTTTGCTGATCGATCCTAAGCTGCGCTATTCATAACCGTTGTACAACGACCCATTTGTATTTATATTTATATTGCAATAAGCGTAATGCACTCTAAATAAAACTTTGAATTACGGAAAAAAGTTTTTATAAGGAACTTCTTTTACTTTTACTTTTATTACGTTATACGTTGAGACCTATCGTGGAGCAGCGGCGCAAGCGTGTGACTAACCGACAGATTCTGGGTTCGATACCGGCCGAAGAAATGAAATATTTAATATTTAATATTTTCAATTTAAATATTTAATGTTTTATTTCTTCGCTCTGGTAATAAGGCAAAGCGCAGCGTTGAGTTCCGCCATTGAACACTTGCCTCAAATTCGGCGGAAAGTGGGGAACGGAAGTGGAACGGAGTGTCTTTACACTAAGTTCCCGGGTTCCCTCTGCCTACCCTGCCTCGCGCGGGATACAGCGTGAAACGTTATAAACATTTTACTTTTTCATTATTTTATTTACCCAGCGATAAGTTACGATACGTGATACGATATTCAATCTATTAATATTGTGTCCAATAATTAGGCAACATCAAAGCAGCATATTTTTGGACTACGATGGATACAATTGTATAACCGTGATCCACTTTTTTATCTGTTCTTTTTAAATTAAAATTTGATTTTACAGTGCTCTATATAGAGCTATCCGTTTACTATCTCTTCAGACTGTTTGTATTTTCATGCTTCTCGAATTCTCTAGTATGTGTTCACAACTAATATGTTCTATTTCGGCCTTACTTTCGGCTTACTAGGTACAGTATTATACAGGGAGTTGCAAGCATTTTGCGTGGCAATGGTCCAGTTTGTATATGTGTAGAGTTGTAGACGACCATCTGGTGTGTAACGTGATAACCTCGGATATTGTTCCGGTGGACTCACTTGAAACGTACATAAATGTATGTGCGTACAGCACAAACATTTACAAGTTAACACGGCACTGAGAATCAAAGGGAAACCCAATTTCCGAATCGAGAGGCTACCGGAGCGCAGATAAGTTTTTTCTGCCTACAGATCTTTTGGTTCTTATTACATGAGACAATTTTCTTGGGACCATTTATCTCGACGATGCTATCTAAATGCGTGGAACATGAATGAGCCGGCTAAGATATTACTTTTTTCAATATTATTACTTTTTATTTTGTTCAGAGACAAAGATTCTTGGCGTATTAAAATTATAATACCTCCGGGCGAGCTTTAAAACTTAATTTTTTTGAATAATACTTTTAAGTCCAAACACTAACAATAATAGGTTTTTTTTCTCACATTTGATTTATTCTTTCTACCCAACAATTTGCGCTGAAAACAATTTTCTTAACGACACTTGTTTCCTAAAAATGCTCAGTTTTATAATGAGCGCTACGAAAGGGCTAAATCGCGTAGCACTACAGCTATATTTTTTTTTTTATGTACAGGCACACATACATTAAATAAGATATAGTCTTCGCTTTAATGTACGTATATGTATGAGAAACACGTTATAATGTAGTAATCCATTATATTATTCATTTTATTAACATAGTAAAATTGCTTTGTAAATACGAGTATTTGTATATATAAACTGTTTTTCTTCATGTAGCATTAAAAATATATACAAAACATACAAAATGTTTTAAAAACGTCGTCATAATTGGTAAATATTGTATAATGTATAATAATTAAATATTTTAATGTCAGTTATAGTTTAATAAGAATTAAACGTCTTCAAATATTGCTAAAGTAATAACAATAAAATTAATTTACTTATATGACAAGTTCTTAATTCTCATTTCAAGATGAAACATACAAAAATTTATATAAAGTAACATATCATTTATACATACAGCTTCACCAGGTATCTCTCATATGATCTTGATGCTAAGACACTTCGTTCCTTTCCCCACTTTACGCTGAATTTAAGGTATTGCGAATGGTAATATACTCCTGAAACTTCACAATAACATCATGTACTAGAATGCAACGTACAAACTCTGTTAGCCCATTACTTACATTCCAGAAATACCGCCCAGTATTCACAGTCGCAATAAGAGGTGGCAGGACTAAGCGACTTGTCAACTTCTCTCATTTCTGTAACTTCACCTGTACACTACTCCACTAGCGGCGTGGAAACTTTAATAAATTGTGAAATACAACTTTAAGCTTTAACTTAAACATAATGTAACGTTAAATCATTTTAACAATAAACAATTCGTTATTAATTTAATATGCTTGGACGAACGCTGAATGGTTATATTTTTAAATCTTTTGTAGTAATACCTTTTTTAATATTTTCATTTGTCTAGAAAATGGTATGAGGCGTGCTGAAGAGTTTTACACTTATAAATTTTATTTTTATTATTAATTACTTCTTAAAAATATATTGATATTTTTAAGTAGTAATTAATATTTATAATATTACTACTTAAATATATATATATATATATATATATATATATATATATATATATATATATATATATATATATATATATATATATATATATATATATATATATATATATATATATATATATATATAGATATATATATATATATATATATATATATATATATATATATATATATATATATATATATATATATATATATATATATATATATATATATATATATATAACAAATGGACAAAGCGCATCGTTCAAATTCGGCGGAAAGTGGGAAATGGAACAGGGTACCTTAAGACTAGGTTTCCACCTGTGCAGTTCCCTCTGCCAACTCTCTAAAACAGCGTAAAGCTGAAAAAAATAACTACTCCATATAACAATGATGCTATATAATTCTCTTAACTAAGAAATATATTAAAAACAGGTCTGCAAAGACCATAAAAGCTGCTAATCCAGTTAGCACAATATGCCACAACTACTTTAAAAGCCCGGCCCACACTGGCGAGAACGTAATACGACTATCAAAGAAACAGGGCTGTTCCCAATGTAGCCGTAAAATCATTCACAGTGATTAACACTGCTGCTTTGGAGAATACGTTCGCGTGTAGATCTTGAGTTTATTGCTATTTTAACCAACTAAACGATGTGTTTTTGGGTTTATTATCTGATAATAGAAGAAGATATATGATAACTATTCATTTTATGAAAAATTAATTGCTGAGTTGCTGATCTTGCAGGCACGATACGAATAAATCCCTAATCATAAAAATAATTAAATTTTGTCTTCCGGGAAACGCAAAATCAAATGTTCTAAATAAACTATTAATGGACATATAATTTATTCTCTGCATCCATTTTACGGATTCTCAAGTTTCATGTTAGTTGAATGACAAAAATTTTCTACACAAAAAAAGTAGACATACGTATTATATGCTTCACTATTCTAAATGTGAATAGCTAAAGACATGTAAATGAATGTTCCATCAAACTACAGTACAGTACTAAATACAGTTATATACGTATCAGTACTATAATAGACTAAAATAAAGGGTACTTCATTATTTTTTATGAGTTAGTTATATCTCCAGCTTAAGGTATATAGAATCACGGAATCGAAGCAAACTTGTATTTCGACGAGTTAAGCTGTTCAGCCGAGTATTATCTAAGCCTCATCAAGGCGCTCGATTGTAGTGGTTTCGACAGCTGCATTACACTAGTGTTGCTTACGATAAGTATCAAATAAGGAACTTACAGCTTACAAACTATTCATTGTTTTAACACAGCTGTACATACAAGGATTAAAACACATTGCCTTATGTAAGTTATGTTCATAGGATTAGATGAAAGTCCATAGGAGGATAGGATCAGATGAAAGGACAGAATGCAAGATCAGTGTAAATGATACGATATTAGAACAAGTAAATGAGGTAGTATATCTAGGAAGTATATTCAGCAGAGACGGAAAATACGAAATGGATGTGAAAAGGCGTATTTCTGCCGGTAACAGAGTTAACGGAGCCTTAGCTACATTGTTGATTGTCCAATGCAGTGTTGGTACCGACGCTGTTATACAGCAGCGAAACGTGGGTATTACAGAAGAAGAATTAACAAAGATGAATACTATAAAGATGCGATCTCTTCGTCGGATATGCGAAGTCAGTTTAGCTGATCGCATACCCAATGAAGAAATACACAGAATGTCAGGTACTTGCGTGGATGTCGCAGTGAGAATGAAGAAGAACGTGCTCAGGTGGTTTGGGCACGTCGAGCAAATGAGTGAAGAAAGAATGGCAAATAAGATTTATGAAGGAAAAGTGAGTGATAAGAGAGGGAGACCTCGTTTGACCTTCGAAAACACAGTATCGACAATACTGTAGTAAGGTCATATAAAAAGCATGAGGACCTACTGGTAGACATGTATGAAGAGGTTGATGACAGTAGACGAGCGGAAGAGGAATGCCGAGACCGTAGCGTTTGGCGCTCCGTTCTCTCTGCCTACCCCGCTAGGGATATAGCGTAAAGCTAAGTAAATAAGTAAATATGATAATCCGTTCTTGTGTTGACAATCTTAAGTATAATTATGAGCTTAATATCTTGTCGCAAAAAAATTATATATTTCTTTTGAATGGTTGTATATATTGTTTATAGGAAACGAACAAATATCAGATATCTTTTGATAACAATAATTCAGTCCTGATGTTTTCTATTGACATCGAAGTACTCTTAAAGATGAATTGAGATTCGTTTTTCAAGTTTTAAATTGCGATATAAATACAAATACAAAAAAATAACGAAATGTTTTTTATTCACATTAATTTTAGAATAAAATTGTCTTATAATTCCAATTTAGTAACGCATATAACATTTTATTATAACATTGACGGCCATTATTTAAGGACAAAAATACATATTTTAGAACAAAACTAATAATAATTTTAAGTAACAAGATTTATATTTATATACGTTTAACAACGAAAAGAAAAAATAACGGCATATACTATTCTTTTCTACAAAATTGCAAAACAAATATGAAGAAAAGAAAGAAAGAAACACACTATCCTTAGACGTATAATGAGGAAGCTACTTCCTTTACACAGTCAGGGCCAGTCTATAGTGATATTATTTCCATACTGACACACTGTCATAGATTCAGTGTGACCCAGAACTGTCCATGAAAATTCATTAAGGAGATTAACTACCGGCGCAGCTTGTGACACTTATTGCCACGTTAGCAAACATATCCATATGCATTGTGTTAGATCACACTAAAATATACACAGATCTGACGTCACAATACAATAATATAGTTACTGGTTCTTACTTTATGGTTCTTACTTAATGTTTTAAACTTTGACTGAAGTTTGAGAAGTAGACTTTGAATTGCCTCCATAACTGTACACCGTTTTTCACGTACCAAAAAAACCTAAATTTCGAGACAGCGATACTATTTTTAAAGTGTTATTCCACACTTATGACAATTTTAAATTAATGTTGCATATTAGATAGTGGAACTAAGTAACTGTGTTCTTCTTATTACCAGAACAAGAATATATAAGAACAAGAATTTAAATTATGCCCCTTATTGAGAATTGAACTCATAAGTAATACAATGCCTTCTTATTCTGCTACATGTACGACACAACGAAAAGAAAAGAAAAAACATTTTTGTTTCATTCAAAGGAACTTTTTTGCGACGTACAACTTCAATAATTTATCCTTTACCATTTTCTGAGTGGGATAGTACTAAACCAAGTTTTATATTCCTATTTTAAATTTTTTCCTAGACTATACTTGAACTAAAACTTCTACAGTTCAAATACAGTCTTGCAAATTGTACAATAAAGAAAATATAACTACATGAAGTTCTATATCGTAACATACGTTACAACTTACCAAACATATAAATAAACATATTTACATACGTTTGAAATAAAAGTCAGTCGGTTGATGTATTTACATGTTGTTATAATAAATATATTTCGATATTATACAGACTTTCAAAAAACCTTATAAAAAATATAACTCCAACTTTTAATATTGCATACGTAATACACAGCGTTGGATGCGTAATTATATACGGGATTTGGCATCTTTAAAAGTTTATAAGCTAAGCAAATGTTGAAAGAGTTTTAATTTATAAGTGTAAGTCTAGTTGAGAGGCAATTTAAAATCCATTAATAACACTTCCTGTCACGCGACCGCGGCACTTTGCTGATCGATCCTAAGCTGTGCTATTCATAACCGTTGTACAGCGACCCATTTATATTTATATTTATATTGCATTAAGCGTAATGCACTCCTTCAGACTGTTTGTATTTTCATACTTCTCGAATTCTCTAGTATGTGTTCACAACTAAAATGTTCTATTTCGGCCTGCTACTGTGTTTCTTAAATCAACACAAGTCAGGATTTTAAATTTTATCCTTAAGATCAAAGTTTTTTAACTTACTAATTTAAATAATAATGGTAATAATAACATTTATACGTAACGTATTTTAAATGACTTTTTTAAATAAAGTTATAAGCAAAAGTATTGTTGTTTTATTATTTATATTGATAACCTTACCTAGGTTGCTACGAAGCGTATATATTAAAATAAACGTAGTTAAGAAATACTAAAAAATTAAATTAATTGCAAAGAAAATTAAATAATCAAAAGGTATAAATAATAACAGAAATTTATGTAAAATATATCAAATATAAAGTATATCAAAAGCACCACAAATGCTTAAAGGTATAGACTTTTTTTTTATTCGAATATTTTTAATCCATGTGTCGCTGTCAAAACGTTAGCCAATTTTCGAACTGCAATACACCCTTACTAGTAGTATACAGGGAGTTGCAAGAATTTTGTATGGCAATGGTCCAGTTTGTATATGTGTAGAGTTGTAGATGACCATCTGGCGTGTAACGTGATAACCTCGGATATTGTTCCGGTGGACTCGCTTGAAACGTATGTATGTACGTATAACACAAGCATTTACAAGTTCACACGGCACTGAGAATCAAAGGGAAACCCAATTTCCGAATCGAGAGGCTACCGGAGCGCAGATAAGTTTTTTCTGCCTACAGATCTTTTGGTTCTTATTACATGAGACAATTCTCTATGGACCATTTATCTCGACGATGCTATCTAAATGCGTAGAACCTGAATGAGCCGGCTGAGATATTACTTTTTTCAATATTATTACTATTTATTTTGTTCGGAGACAAAGATTCTTGGCGTATTAAAATTATAATACCTCCGGGCGAGCTTTAAAACTTATTTTTTTTGAATAATACTTTTAAGTGTAGAAAAGATCCAAACACTAACAAGAAAAGGTTTTCTTTCTCACATTTAATTTATTCTTTCTACTCAATAATTCGCGCTTAAAATAATTTTCTTAACAACACTTGTTCCCTTAAAAATGCTCTATTTTATAATGAGCGCTACGAAAGGGCTAAATCGCGTAGCATTACAGCTTATAATATTTTTTTATTTACAGACACACATACATTAAATAAGATATAGTCTTCGCTTTAATGTACGTATATGTATGAGAAACACGTAATGATATAGTAATCTATTATTAATCATTTTATTAATATAGTAAAATGCCTTTGTAAATATTTGTATGAATAAACTGTTTTTCTTCATGTTGCATTTAAAATATATACAAAATATTAGAAATTCTTTTAAAATCGTCGACAAAATTGGTAAATATTTTTAATACTTAAAGACGTTTAAGAATTAAACGTTTTTAAATATTGTTAAAGTATTAAGCATAAAATTAATTTACTTATATGACAAGTTTTTAATGAAACGTACAAAAAATTATATAAAGTAACATATAATTTATACAGCTTCTCCAGGTATCTCTCATTTGACTAAGTAAGTAAAGGGACCTTGGTGGTTAGACACTCCGTTCCGTTCCCCATTTCCCCTCGAATTTAAGGCATTGTGAGTTGAGTGACGGAACTCAACGCCGCGCTGATAAAATAAATAAAACGAAGATATTCCTTTGAGAATATTTAATATATCACATCTTCTAGAATTAATAAGGAGTGTGATGCGGCGGAGAATTCTAGTGGGATCGAATCCACACGACAGGCATCATACAACTTATACTAAGGGTAAGATACTCCTGAAACTTCACAATAACATCATGCACTAGAATGCAACGTGCAAACTCTGTTAGCCCATTACTTACATTCCAGCAATACGGGCAGTATTGCTGGAATGTATTTACAGTCGCAATAAGAGGTGGCAGGACTAAGCGACTTGTCAGCTTCTCTCATTTCTACAACTTCACGGGTAAACTACAGCTTCACCACTAGTAACTTGGAAACTTTAATAAATTGAGAAATACAACTTTAAGCTTTAACTTAAACACAATGTAACACTAAATTATTTTGGGAATAAACAATTAGTTATTAATTTACTGTGATTGGACGAACACTAAATGATTATATTTTTAAATCTTTTATAGAAAAACCTTTTTTAATATTGTCATTTGTCTAGAAAATGGTACGAGGCGTGCTGAAGAGTTTTATACTTATAAATTTTATTTTTTATTATTAATTACTACTTATTAAATGGATAAAGCGTATCGTTCAAATTCGGCGGAAAGTGGGGAATGGAACAGAGTGCCATACGACTAGATTTCCATCTGTCTAGTTTCCTCTGCCTGTTCTCTAAAACAGCGTAAAGCTGAAAAAAGAATTACTACTCCATATAACAATGAAACGCTAAATAACTCTCTCAACCTACCAATATTATATATATATATATATATATATATATATATATATATATATATATATATATATATATATATATATATATATATATATATATATATATATATATATATATATATATATATATATATATATATATATATAAGGTAAGGTAAATGATAGTTGTTTTATTTAAATTAAAAATTAAAAGTATCTGACAGGCAGGACTGAAATATACATATATTGTTTTATTCTCTAGCTCATGTTGTTGTAGAATATATATAACATAAACAACATGTGGTTGAATACAGATCACATATATATTAATGTATATATGTGATCTGTATTTGCTCACATTGTAGTTCAATCAACGTAGGACAGAGCTACAAAGCCTACAACTGCATTCGATCGCGCTTATTAAAAACATTTTAGTTCACTGCAAAAGAAATTTCCCTTAATGAAAATATACCGAAAAATACTTATATTTGATTATTGCTTTTGCTACTTCCCTTGCAGCGTGAGGCAGATAAAATTTTATTTTCTGCCTGTATTGAGATCTATCTGTATCGGTATCTTTCATTTTACATACTATATTGCATCAAGTCGTTTGTAAAAAAGTTCAGTTGAAAGAAAATTTGCAATTCATTCGAAGATATGGAATATTTAATATTTTTAATTTAAATATTTAAGGTTAGTGTCTTAACACTCCGTTTCACTTGGCTTTGGTTCCCAAGCGCTCTGCCTACCCTACCATGTGCGGAATACAGCGTGAAGCTAAGTAAAGTTGTGAATTTTTAATATAATAATATCTAATTTGACGATATTTGTTGCAAATTTACTTAAAATAATATGTGTACACTCTTATGTATGAAATGTACTAAAAACGTGAGTGGTAAGGGTTACAATCAGAATTTTATTAATCTCATTTCGTTTAAATATTTTACTCAGCCTGCCATTTACAAAATTTATTATGATCACGTAATTATACGTTTATATTCGCGAGTGTCTTAGATTCAAGATCCAATTTGATTATTCTAAACATATCGAGATAAAATTTGGAAAATACGCGATAATAAATTTATCTTTAATTGCTCAATCAGTAACTCACTCACTCACTCAGCTTCACGCTGTATCCCGCAATAATATTTGTACAAATATATGTACATATATGTATATATATATATATATATGTATGTATATATGTATATATATATGTATATATATATATATATATATATATATATATATATATATATATATATATATATATATATATATATATATATATATATATATATATATACATATATGTACATATATTTGTACAAATATTATTGCGGGATACAGCGTGAAGCTGAGTGAGTGAGTGAGTTACTGATTGAGCAATTAAAGATAAATTTATTATCGCGTATTTTCCAAATTTTTATCTCGATATGTTTAGAATAATCAAATTGGATCTTGAATCTAAGACACTCGCGAATATAAACGTATAATTACGTGATCATAATAAATTTTGTAAATGTCAGGCTGATAAAAATATTTATACGTAATGAGATTAATGAAAATCTGATTGTAACCCTTACCACTCACGGTTTTAGTACTATTCATATATAAGAGTGTACATATATTATTTTTAGTAAATTAGCAACACAGATCGTCAAAGTAGGTATGTTTATATTGAAAATTACTTACTTTACTTAGCTTCACGCTGTATTCCGCACATGGTAGGGTAGGCAGAGCGCTTGGGAACCAAAGCCAAGTGAAACGGAGTGTTAAGACACTAACCTTAAATATTTAAATTAAAAATATTAAATATTCCATATCTTCGAATGAATTGCAAATTTTCTTTCAACTGAACTTTTTTACAAACGACTTGATGCAATATAGTATGTAAAATGAAAGATACCGATACAGATAGATCTCAATACAGGCAGAAAATAAAATTTTATCTGCCTCACGCTGCAAGGGAAGTAGCAAAAGCAATAATCAAATATAAGTATTTTTCGGTATATTTTTCATTAAGGGAAATTTCTTTTGCAGTGAACTAAAATGTTTTTAATAAGCGCGATCGAATGCAGTTGTAGGCTTTGTAGCTCTGTCCTACGTTGATTGAACGACAATGTGAGCAAGTACAGATCACATATATACATTGGTATATATGTGATCTGTATTCAACAACATGTTGTTTATGTTATATATATTCTACAACAACATGAGCTAGAGAATAAAACAATATATGTATATTTCAGTCCTGCCTGTCAGATACTTTTAATTTTTAATTTAAATAAAACAACTATCATTAACCTTACCTTATTATTTTTTTATTGAAAAGTCAACCAATAAAAAAACAAATATAATCAATCGTAGCTGTTGTAAGTTAATTTATATTAACAATGATATGACAACTTTATCTTAGCATTCAATAAAGTTAGTAACGCCACAACAGCAAGGAACAAAATGGTATACCATTATTCTCTGTATATAATTATCTTTTCTTTCAACGGTTCCGTTGTAGTCACGTTCTAATTTTGCTTAAAAACGTTTCTTCGTTTAAATGCTATGTGATACAATGAGTTTTACGGTAGTACATCTTACTTCGTTTATTTTTATGTGATTACACTGTCTACAACTGTACATAGTTGAGCCCCTGTAGAGTTTAAATTTCAACATAAGTCTTTAGAGATAAAATATTTGGAAAATACGTGATAATAACTTCATCTTTAATAGTACAATCAGTAACTCTAATATGAAATTTTCTTAAAATTAAAATAGTTATCATACTCGTATATCTTCTTTTATTGTCAATTAATAATTCCAAAAACACTGGTTTAGTTGATTCAAGTAGCAATAAAATCATCTACACGCGAACGCATTCAACAAAGCAGCAGTGTTAATCACTGCGAATGATTTTACGACTACATTGGGCACAGCCCTGTTTCTTTGATAGTCCTATTATGCTCTCGGCAGTGTGGTCTGGGCTTTTAAAGTAATGGTGGCAGTATTGTGCTAACTGAGTTAGCAGCTTTTATAGACTTTGAGGGCCTGTTTAGTTATATTTTATCTTTATTATCATTGTTGTATTTAACATATTTGTTGGTTGAGAGATTTATATAGTGTATCATTTTAATATGTTTAATTAATTTATGTGAACTCGTATTTGTGTGCAAAAATTCTAGGAGTAGTAATTTTTTTTCAGCTTCACGGTGTAATATTGTCAATCAGAGATACCTACCCTGATCCCCACTCTCCGCCGACTTTGAAACATTGTGTGTTTAATTCCGGAACTGAATGCTACACTTGGTCCAATGAGTATTTATTAATAATAAAAACTAAGTGTAAATATATAATTAACATATATTAAAACATAAGAAAATAAGTATAAGTCGGAGGTTTTTTTTATGAGTAAGACACGGCAAACGAGCGTACGGGTCACTTGATGGTAAGTGAATATCGTCGCCCACGGCCCTGTGTAACTCAAGAGGAGCTACAGGAGCGTTGCCGGCCTTTAAAGAGCACCGGGGCCCGGCATTACCTAATGCGAAACGCAGTGGCCGAAGCCACTACTTAACGCCAGTTTTAAATGCCGGGGGTGATAATGATCTGGTCGAGTCTGAGTGTTGCCATTGCTCACAGTGTGACTTTACCACACGTACTTTAGTCACCTCTTAGAACACCATCAGTACCAGGGTGATACTATTCTAAGCCGGAATCGCACGGCATAATTTATATTATAAGTAATTCGAGCCCCACTCAAGAATATGAAATATTTAATGTTTTTATTTCTTTGCTCTTAACGTTTTTTGTATACATATACATACATTAAATCAAAGAACGTACCTATTTTATGTATGTGTATATATTTAAAAAAAATATGAACTGTAGCGCTACGCGATTTAGCACTTTCGTAGTGCTTATTATAAACCTAAGCATTTTTAAGGAAACAAGTAATAAGAAAATTATTTCCAGCCTGAATTGTTGGGTAGAAAGAATAACTTAAATGTGAGAAAGAAAATCTTTTCTTGTTAGTATTTGGATATTTTCTACACTTAAAAATACCATTTAAAATATTTAAGATTCCCCGTAGCTCGTCCGTAGGTATTAAAGTTTTAAAACGTCAAGAATCTTTGTTTCCGAGAAAAAATAAAAAAAAATAACAATATTGAAAAAAAAAAATATCTCAGCCAGGCTTATTCATGTCCTACGCATTTAGATAGCATCGTCGAAATAAATGGTCCCAAGAAAATTGTCTCACGCTATAAAGAACCAAAAGATCTGTAGTCAGAAAAAACTTATCTGCGCTCCGGTAGCCTCTCGAATCGGAAAATGAATTTCCGTTTGATTCTCAAGCCGTGTGAACTTGTAAATGTTTGTGCTGTATACTTGTACGTATATAAATTTATGTACGTTTCAAGTGAGTCCACTGGAACAATATCCGAGGTTATCACGTTACACGTCAGATGGTCGTCTACAACTCTACACCTATACAAACTGGACCATTGCCATGCAAAATACTTGCAACTCCCTGTATATTAATAGTAAGCGTGTATTGCGATTCGTAAATTGGCTTACGTTCTAGACAGAGATTAAGAATATTCTAAAGAAAAGAGAGTCAATGCTTTGAATTTATTCGATTAAAAGCTTTCAATTGTTTTATGGTGATTGTTCATCTTTTTTCTTTATACATTTGAATTGTTTAAAATGAATTCCTGATATATTTCGATTTCTTATTTTTGCCCTTTAATTTTTTTATGATCTATGTAATATTATTTTAACTACTTTAATTACATAAATTCGCTTCTTAGAACGGAAAAATAATTTAAAATAATAAAACAGTAATAGTTTCTCTTTGTAATTTATTGAAAGATAATTTAAGAAAACGTTATTTAAAAACGTTTATTACTTTGACCGTTTATTACTTTGATACAAAAGGTAGTATAAAAATACAAACAGTCTGAGGAGATAGCAAACGGATATAGCTCTACATAGAGCACTGTAAAATCAAACTTTGATTTAAAAATAAAGATAAAAAGTGGATCAATGTTATACAATTGTATGGATCGTAGGTCAACAATATGTGCTGCTTTGGGAATATATTAGAACAGACTTGACTCGGTTAGTTATTGGACATGTTAATGTTTGTAGACTAAATATTGCATCACGTATCGTAAGTTAACACTGGGTAAGTGTCAGGTCTTTTTACTCCACCATCTGCTCGAATTGGAGACATTGTACCTTGGGTGATGAACCTCTGCACTTTACTTTTCTATTTGGAAAAATCTTAAAAAATATATTATAAGCACAATCAAATTACGCTTGCAAAAACATTATTTTTTTTGCAAGTGTAATTAGATTGTGCTTTAAAATAGTTAAATACTAGTTATCAGTTTGATACAAAGTAAGAATCATGTTCCGGTACACTATTTTATTCTGTAATCAGATCGAGTCTTTCATACAAGAATTTAGTCATTTTACACTTCTTTGACTAAAGGTAGTAAAGCAATCTTTTGTCTGCTGTGCTTTAATAACGCAATAAATCTGAAACCTACCAAGTACTATTTATGTTATTTTATAGAAACTTTACTTGTTCTATATTATAGTTGCGTGCACCTTCTTTTGCGTGCTTATGTCTTTTGTTCTTCTTCTTCCATGTTCCAACTGTTGTGTGTTTAAGTATTTCTAAAAAATATTGGTGCAAATCAATAAATATATAATTATATTTAGGTAACAGTGTATTTAAGCAGCCGCATAGACAAGCTTTCCGGGTTGCCTTTGATGTTTTAGGGTTTCAAATGAGATGATGTAAGCCTTCAACCTAAATTTTTTACCTGTGTCATACGTATAGACCCCTAGAAGTTTATATTCCATGGAAATAATTAACCGACTGCTAAAAAGAGATTTGTTTTTCGCGCGTATCTTGTTTGTATGTATTATTCTAAATCAGGTGATATCTCTAGAAAACCTGAACAGATTTACATAATTAATATAGTTAGATTCGTTTTAGCCTAAGTGTTTTAGATATGTGATGTTAAAAATATTAAGCAGGCGGCTGTTTGATGCCATTATTAAGGGTAAAATAATATATTTTTTTTAAATAATACAATGATATCGTCATCGTCCCATCAAATTGAAGTACTCGACAGGCATTTCACAAAAATATATTATAATTATTATTACCGTAATAATAATAAAAATTAAATTTGTGAACGTTTAAAAATATAGACTTTGATTTATTAAATCTTTTCTAGTAAAACCTTTTTTAATATTTTCAGTTGTTTAAGAAATGGTACGAGGCGTGCTGAAGAGTTTTATATTTAAAAAAAAGATTTTTATTATTAATTACTACTTATTAAATGGACAAAGCGTATCGTTCAAATTCGGCGAAAAGTGAGGAATGGCACAAAGTGCCTTAAGTCTAGGTCCATCTATCTAGTTCTCTCTGCCTACTCTCTAAAACAGCGTAAAGCTGAAAAAAATTACTACTCCATAAAACAATGACACGCTATATAACTCTTTTAACCAACAAATATATCAAATACAACAACGATAATAAAGATAGAATATAACTAAACAGGTATGTAAAGACCGTAAAAGCTGCTACCCCAGTTAGCACAATACTGCCACCATTACTTTAAAAACCCCGCCCCAACTCGCGAGAACATAATAGGAGTACCAAAGAAACAGGGCTGTTCCCAATGTAGCCGTAAAATCATTCGCAGTGATTAACACTGCTGCTTTGTTGGATACGTTCGCGTGTAGATGATTTTATTGCTACTTTAATCAACTAAACGAGTGTTTTTGGATATATTATCACGTATTTTCCAAACCTTTTATCTCTATAGGCTTAGAATAATCAACATAATATAATGATCATAATAAATTTTGTAAATGTCAGGCTGATAAAAATATTTATACGAAATGAGATTAATAAAATTCTGATTGTACCCCTTAACACTCACGGTTTTAGTATACGAGTATTTTATACATAAGAGTGTACACATATTATTTTAAGTAAATTTGCAACACAGACCGTCAAGGTAGATATGATTATATATATATATATATATATATATATATATATATATATATATATATATATATATATATATATATATATATATATATATATATATATGTGTGTGTATTATATACATTTATTTCATCTAATTAATTTGCAAAATTGACTTCATTTTAATCTTACTCTACTAATACGTACTCTACTCAGCTTCACGCTGTAACCCGCACATGGCAGGGTAGGTAGAGAGAACTTGGGAACCAAAGCGGAGACTGAGACGGAGTGTTAAGACACTAACATTAAATATTTAAATTGAAAATATTAAATATTTCATATTTTCGAGTGGGTATCAAATTTAACCTGTCGATTACAGTCACACGCTTGTACCGCTGCGCCTCGACAGGCTTCATTTTTTTCTTTTTTTACAAAAGACTTGATGTAATATAGTATATGAAATGAAAGATACCATCGATATCGTCAGTCATCACAGATAGATCTCAATACAGGCAGAAAAACAAAAACAATAACATAAAATATTTAGTATTATCTGGCTCACGCTGCAAGTGAAAGAGCATGAGCAATGTAAAAGTATTTTTCGGTATATTTTTCATTTCTTCATTTCGGGAAGTTTCTTTTGCAGTGAACAAAAATATTTTTAATAACCGTGATCGATTTCAATTGTAGCGTAGGACAGACCTTCGTTGATTGAACTACAGTTTGAGCAAATACAGATCACATATATACATTGGTATTTTATATATCCAACAACAATACAAGGTAGAGAGAAAAACACATTGTGTATGGCTATAATATATGTATATTTCAGTCCTGCCAGCCAGATACTTTTAATTTTAAATAAAACAACTAACATTAACCGTATTATTATTTTTTTCTTGAAAGGTCAACGAATAAAAAAAACAAACATACTCGTAGCTGTCGCAAATCAATTTATTTTAAAAAAGCTATGACAACTATAATTATCTTTGTATATATCGTGTATAATTATCTTTCTTTCAACAATTCCGGTTTAGTCTGGTTCCAATTTTCTTAAAAACGTTTATCGTTTAAATGCTAAGTCATATAATTAGTCCTCAGTATATCTTACTTCGTTTACTTTTATATGACTACACTGTCTAAAATTCTAAAAAGTTGAGCCCATGTAAAGTTTAAATAAATTTAACATAAGTGTTTAGACATAAAAGATTAGGAAATAACATAGAAATACGTGATAATACCTTCATCATTATTAGCACAATCAGTAACTCAGATATGAAATTTTCATAAAATGAAAACAGTTATCATACTCGTATATTTCCTTTTATTGTCAATGAATAAATCCAAAAACACTCGTTTAGTTGATTAAAGTAGCAATAAAATCATCTACACGTGACCGTATTCAACAAAGCAGCAGCGTTAAACACTGAGAATGATTTTACGACTACATTGGGAACAGCCCTGTTCCTTTGATAGTCCTATTATGTTCTCACCAGTGTGGGCCGGGCTTTTAAAGTAATGGTGGCAGTATTGTGCTAACTGGGTTAGCAGCTTTTACGGACTTTGCGGACCTGTTTAGTTATATTCTATCTTTATTATCGTTGTTGTATTTAACATATTTGTCGTTTAAGAGATTTATATAGCGTGTGACTGTAACCGACAGGTTCTGGGTTCGATCCCCAGTTGAGGAAATGAAATATTTAATATTTTCAATTTAAATATTTAATGTTTCATTTCTTCGCTCTGGTAATAAGGCAAAGCGCGGCGTTGAGTTCCGCCCTCAACACGCAATGCCTCATATCCGGCGGAAAGTAGGGAACGGAAGTGGAACGGAGTGTCTTAACACTAGGTTCCCGGGTTCCCTCTGCCTACCCTGCCTTGTGCGGGATACAGCGTGAAGCTGAGAGAGAAATCATTGTTATATGTTTAGTTAATTTATGTGAACTCGTATTTGTGTGCAAAAATCCTAGGAGTAGTAATTTTTTTCAGCTTCACGGTGTATTATTGTCATTCAGAGATACCTACCCTGGGAACCTAGTGTTAAAGTATTCTATTCTGATCACCACTCTCCGCCGAATGCCGGGGGCGGTAATGATCTGGTCGAGTCTGCCCATGCGTGTTGCCATTCCTGACAGCGTGACCCTACCTACGTACTTTAGTCAACTCTTAGAACACCATAAACACCAGGGTGATACTATTCTAGCCAGAATCACACAGCATTATTTATATTATAAATAATTCGAACCCCACTCGAGGATATGAAATATTTAATGATTTTATTTCTTTGCTCTTAAAGTTTTTTGTATACATACACATTATTACATTAAATCAAAGAACGTGCCTTATTTTATGTACGTGTATATATATAAAAAAATTATGAAGTGTAGCGTTACGCGATTTAGCGCTTTCGTAGTGGTCATTATAAACCTAAGCATTTTTAAGGGAATAAGTTGTTAAGAAAATTATTTCCAGTCTGAATTGTTAGGTAGAAAGAACCAAAAGATCTGTAGGCAAAAAAAAACTTAGCTGCGCTCCAGTAGCCTCTCGATTCGGAAATTGAGTTTCCCTTTGATTCTCAGTGCCGTGTTAACTTGTAAATGTTTCTGCTGTTTACATATACTCGTACGTACACACATTTATGTACGTTTCAAGTGAGTCCACCGGAACAATATCCGAGGTTATCACGTTACACGCCAGATGGTCCTCTACAACTCTACATATAGACAAACTGGACCATTGCCACGCGAAATACTTGCAACTCCCTGTATACTACTAGTAAGCGTGTATTGCAATTCGTAAATTGGCTTACGTTCGAGTCAGAGATTAAAAATATTCACACGAAAACGGACTCAATGCCTTGAATTTATTTCGATTAATTTAAAGCTTTCAATAATTTTTTGGTGATTGTTCATCTTTTTCCTTTATACATTTGAATTGTTTAAAACTAATTCCTGGTATATTACATAACACGATAAAGATAAAATGATCCAAATTCATTGAGATTTACTGCTACAACTTCTAATGAACTATTTGGTACGTTTTAGTCATTTTCTTACAATTTTTTACAATTCTGATATTTATTAGTTTCTTTAGTTAATTCTGATTTTTATTATTTATTGCTTCTCAACTAGACTCATACTTATAAATTTAAACTCTTTAAGCATTTGCTTAGCTTGTAAATTTATAAAGGTGCCAAATCGTGTATATAATTACGCACTCAACAATTTGTATTATGTATCCAAAGTTAAAAGTTGGAATTATTTTTTTTAATGCTTATTGAATATATTTAATATACATCAACCAGCTATTTTTTGTTTCAACAATAAATATGTTTATTTCTATGTTTGGCACTTGTAACAAATATATGACGCAGTAAGAATTCCTCTAGATTTATACTTACTATTATTACTTTTATGGTACAATTTCCAAGACTGTATTTGAACTCGAGTAATTTAAGTTTAAATATAACCTAGGTAAAACTCTTGGATAGGAATATAAAATACTCGTATTTGGTTCAGTACAATTAATATAATAATAATAATAATATAACTTTATTGACATAGATTTATAATAAAACATATAAATGACATCAACTTAGCAGTGCAAATAATGATTTTAAATAAGGTAATGGACCCCGACCCTGAATTTAAGATTTAACTTTTGTTTTGGGGAAAATGAAAAATGGTAAAGGTAAATTATTTAAATATTATGATGCAAAAAAGTGCCTTTCACCGAAACAAAAATGTTTTTTAATGTTTTTTATATAGCAAAAATAGGCATTGAATGATTAATTCTCAATAATAAGACATACACAGGGACTTATTTCTGTAACTCATATACTTCTCTATACGCAATACTAATTTAAAATTTTCCTAAGTGTGGAATAACTCTTTAACAGATCAATACGCAATGTATCGAAATTTAGCTGCGGTGTGTGGACGTGGAACGGTATTCGCTCATCCTATTTAGCTAATTGATGTAAATAGAAACTTAATTCTTCAAAAAGACAATTCAAATTCTACTTCCCACACTTCAGTTAAACTTTAGTACTAATTTTATTACACAGATAATTTAGAAATAAGTCACTATACGAACTCTGTTAACACTGCATAATAATTGGTAAGAACCAATAGACAATATTCCAGCAAATTGAACTAACTAGTAACTATATTATTGTATTGTAACGTCAAATCTGTGTATATTTTAGTGTGATCTAACACAATGCATATGGATATGTTTGCTAACGTGGCAATAAGTGTCACGAGCTGCAACACATGCGGCGCCGGTAGTTAATGAATTTTCATGGACAGTTCTGGGTCACACTGAATCTATGACATTGTGTCAGTATGGAAATAATATCACTATAGACTGTACTTCTTCATTATACGAGTAAGGATGGTATGCTTCCTTAAAATATTTCTTTTCTTCATATTGGTTTTGCAGTTTTGTAGAGAATGAATAGACTACGTTATTGGTTCTCTTAATAATTAAATTCTCCAAATTGATGTTCGTTTGGTCTAAAATATAATGGCCTTCATTATAATAAACATAAACGAATAAAAGAAAATTAAATTCAAATATTTATGTAAACAAAATATATTTTTTTCATTAATTGATGTTTAAAGTTTGCAATTTTGAGTTATACTGAGTTTTTGAGTTTGATAAAGCATCAGCGTTGAGCTATTCTTAGAAAAAAGAGACCTGTAATTCTTCTCATGTCAAAAAAAAATTACAAAAAATTTTGTTTTCGCAACAACATAATAAGCACTAAATTATAACAAAACCTTTTTGCGCCCAACAAACTACGTCAACACAAGAACAGACTTTCATCTAATCCTATTAACATAACTTACATGAAGCAATATGTTTTAATCCTTGTATGTACAGCTGTGTTGAAACAAAGAGTAGTTTGTAAGCGGTTAACATAGCTGTCTGGTGTTTCTTATTTGATACTTATCGTAAGCGACACTAGTGCAATGCAGCTGTCGAAACCACTACAATCGAGCGCCTTGAGGAGGCTTAGATACTACTCGACTGAACGGCTTAGCTCCTCGAAATACAAGTTTTACTTGGATTCCGTGATTCTATATAGCGTAAGCTGGAGATATAACTTACTAACAAGAGTCGGGATTTGGTTGTTTTTTTTTATTTTATTTTAAATATATTTAGGTTGTGTTTCTCGGAAGACACAATTTAATTATTTTTATGGTTAGGGATTGCATTTTTATACTAAGAACTTGGCTTACACATCACTCGAGATACACATTAAAAAATGCATCCTATGAAAGATGCAAGGTAGGCCCTAAAAATATAACGTAATTACTAAATGTTAAAAATCATAATAATTCTATTTCATTAAAAAAAACTTTTTACTAAGTGTGGAATAACGCTTTAAAAATGTTAAAATATTCATAATTAACAAAAAATAAGTTGCAAGTAAATGTTAAACTCATTCGCAACTTCTCAATTGTGTGGCTACATTCGTTTGTGGCAAGAATTTGAGTGATAACAGCGTTGAAACCAAACTTCAACTATGTACAGCCAAAACTTTTACATTGCAATTTTGCGTCATATGCCTTCGACTGCTTAGTCCTAGAAACTACTTGGAACAACAAATGTATCTTTAATATATTATAACTTGCTCAATCAATATTTTTATATATCACTTTAATATATAGAATTCATAAAATCATTTATGTAAAACATTGTATTTATGTACATATCATACAATCATATAAAAACTGGTTTTATAAATTAAGAGCCGTTGTGGCACAAGGACAAGCATATAACTCTAAGTGTGACTTTTGTGGGTTCCATTCCCATTCCGCAAAATAAAACAGAAAAAAAAATCATATTTTTGCTTTAGTAACGAGGTAAAGCGCGGTTATGAGTTCAGCAAAGTCTCAAGAATCCAGTGGATAGTGTGGAACGAAAGTATCCTAGTGGATACAACTTATCTTAACACTAAGTTGCCCCTGGTCTTCCTATGTCGCTATGTGCGTGATACGCCGAGAAAATAAAAAAAAAAATATAATAATTAGTAAACGTAAACACTTCCATTTGATCTAATCCACAAATGTTCAGGTTCCTACTGCATAACAATTCAGATAGTTTTTTATTAAGTATTATATATTTATTCAGGTAAATACCTATAATATATTTTTGCAATACGCCAAAATATTCAAGCGGGAACTAAATTTAAGTAAATTTCCATTAGATAGCGCGTTATGATTTAATTAACTAAGTGAATTTTCCGCGACGAAGGTTGCTGACCAAATTAATTTAACAATTAGCCTAATTTTATTTAAGTGATCACGAGTCGTAGCCAATATTTTAGTACAGACATTTAAAAAATAGCAAAAGTATCTTATAATATAATACATATATAATTAAATTTTTCATAATATTATATGATTTAATTTACATGTAATATTATCAAAATACGACTTTTACTTGCAGCGCGAAGATTTTCAACGCCCTAATAATTATGAATATTACCCTAATTAAGATATTTTACATTGTACAAGTGAGAGATTCCCCTAACACTTTCACAGTTGTATTCTAACGATTTGGAAAATTGTCTAAAGTGAGAACTTCCTGTACAAAGTGAGAACTTCCAGTACAAATTAAGAAATTATTCGCCGTGTGATTCCGGCTTAGAATAGGATCAACCTGTTACTAATAGTGTCGTAAGAGGCGACTAAAGTACGTGTGGGAGAGTCACGTTGTCAGAAATGGCAACACGCATGGGCAGACTCGACCGGACCATTACCACCCCCGACATTTAAAACCGGCGTTAAGTAGTGGCTTCGGCCACTGCGTTTTGCAGTGGGTTGTGCTGGCCCCCAGAGCCCATCCACCATAAAGACGGACAACGCTCCTGTAGCTCCTCTGGTGCTACAGGGGGCCGTGGGCGGCGGTGATCACTTACCATCAGGTGACCCGTACGCTCGTTTGCCCTGTCTTATCCATAAAAAAAATAATAATAGTAATAACTCCACATTATATTGAGATCTGTTGTGGTGTAGGGGCACATGCATAAACGCGAAAGGTTATGCGTTCCTTCCCCAATCGAAGAAGTGAAGTATTTATTATGTTCAATTTTGGTAACATGGCAAAGCGGGGCGTCGAATTCCTCTATTTAATACGCAATGCCTCAAATTTGGCGGAAACGTCTGAACGCCAGGTTCCTAAGTTCCTTCTTCCTACCATGTCATGTGCGACATTCATGCATGTATTTGCAAACTTAAGTTTCGTATTTTTATCAGTAGTACTTCCCGGTGACATACAATCCTGAAATTTATACACAAGTAGTATATGTTCAACAACAAGGTAACAACCACTGAAATATGATCAACCTGCAACACTAAATCTATATAACCTTAATAGGGGAAGTAAGTAAAACACCTGAACAAGTTTTCAAACTTCCCTGCGACCTAATAACTATACGTTTATGAAACGACTACACCTGCGCCAGTGAAACGGAGGTGATATCGCCTTGCAATTTTAAGCATATGAAGTGATAATTGTCTTGTGAAATATAAATTCTCAATTTATATATAATCTTGTATTAAATTATAAATGTGGTTATCCTTCTCCTATCATTGCAGAGAAGATTTTCCTCGGGATAATGAGTTATTTAATTTCTTTATCCCTTTAAAGAAATATTATGAATTGTGTTGAAATTTGGAAAGATAACGGAAAATTAAGTGCATTAACTTTAGGTTTTCTCGGCATACAATATAATGTAACAAAGAAAAATAAAAAAATATATAAATAAAAAATATCAAATCAGTGGGATAAATCTGTTAGTTGTTGTAGTCATATATTGCTCCTTATCTTGCTAATATGTTTAATAATTGTGTAGTATGATATGTTTCCTGACCTAATGAAAGTTAATAATATAATACCTATATTTAAATCAGGTAGTACATCAGATCCTAACAATTCTCGATCTGTGTCTGTTCTACCCTAACTAAGTAAAATCTTCGAAAAAAATGTCTTAAGTAAAATATTAATGCATTTTAATTCAAATAAACTAATGCATGATAAACAGTATGGTTTTACTAAGGATTACTCTACTACCAATGCCAATATAGGTCTCTTAAAGAGTATTTATCAGGCATGGGAAGGATTGCAGGATGCTTTTGGCATGTTCTGTGACTTGTTCTAGGCAATTAATTGCGTACAAAACAACATTGGTGGTGAAGCTACATCATTATGTAACAAATAGGGTTCAGAAAGTTGATGTGAACAGTATTAGTAGTATTAGTAGTAGTAGTTAGTAGTAATAATCTCCTGGGTCACTAATCAGTGTCGGGGTGCCACAGAATATACCCCATATTCTTGGTCTTTTTGTCTTTTTAATATATATAAATGATTTAGATTATTTAGTTGAAAGCAGCCATGAGATAGTATTGTTTGCTGATGATACTTCGTTGATTTTCTAAAAGCAGAGGAGACAAAAATTATATGACGATGTAAAAAATGCTCTCACTAAAATAGTAACTGGTTTAGTGCTAATAAGAATAGGAAACCAAATTAACGATTTTATAAATAATAACACGCCTTGGAAATGAAATGTTCACTCCAGGCAATTTTAAATATGTCATTGTCACATATATTAAAATTATGTAAACTCTATTAAAAAAAAACTACATGTCCCGCTAAGATTCTTGTCAGTCCAACAGGAAGCTACTACCGACTCGGAAGGCGGAATCTGCTGAGAAGAGCCGGCAAGAAACTCAACATACTAAACTTTAATTTAAAAAGCGTATAAAAATTTTGAACGAAGCAGGATTTGAACCCGCGCCTCTGGAATACCGTTCCAGCGCTCTGACCAACTAAGCCATTCGTTCTCACCGAGCTCCGTCGAAATTCTTATACGCTTGTTACAAGTTATTTATGTTGTTAGCATCTCTGTAGGGAGATTTTTACAAATTTCCGCTACCCAAAGACAACTCCTAAAAATTTCAACGATATTTCTTCTTTAACTTTAAATTTAGGTGGGAAATCTAAAATTACTTGTGGAATTTTACTATGCATACGTGTACCATGTACCATAAAAGTCATGCTAACCTTTTGAAGACGAAAACTAGGTGTGATCAGCTTGTTATTACGTCTTGTATTGATATCATGTCTGTCACTGTACTTTAATAAATTGTGGCTATTTTTTCGAATACAAGATGAAGACAAAAAACATTAATAAAACATATTGTCTATGCGTTGTTACAATATATTTAAGTAAGACAAATTGTTGAAACAGTTTTATTGATAACAGAGGAGTCTTAGTTAATGACAATATTTTTATAATGATTATTTTTAATTTTGCCTGTCCTGGCGCAGCGGCACAAGCGCGTGACTGTAACCGACAGGTTTTGGATTCGATTAATGTTTCATTTCTTTGCTCTGGTAATAAGGCAAAGCGCGGCGTTGAGTTCCGCCACTCAACACGCAGTTCCTCAAATTCGGCGGAAAGTGGGGAACGGAAGTGGAACGGAGTGTCTTAACACTAGGTTCCCGGGTTCTCTCTGCCTACCCTGCCTCGTGCGGGATATACATCCAAAAAGATCTCCACTGCATTGTTTGAATTATTTTGTATGTAATGCATTATTATTAATTCCCCGTTTGTCTGGGATAAAGTGTGGCGTTAGCCAGAAATCCCTGAACATGCTATATTACAAATTTATTTGGAAACCTGAGTTAGGAAAGAACTGAGGAATGGCTTAATACTATGTTTATTCTACAATGTGAGATAAAGGGAATATTCATGCGTATGTATTCAAACATTCATATTTATACGTCACTGGATGAAAACCATTGAGAAATCTATAACTTAAGGACATCGATAGATGCCTAGACCGAACACAGTTTTGAAATAAATATCTCATTTTAAAGTAAATATGTCATTTTATCAAGCGGGGATCGAACCCACGATAATGACACGCCTGTGTCCCTTTGCCACAACGAACCTGAAACATATATTGCAAATATATAAAGTTAATAGTTATTGTTACACATGTATTACGCACATATGTTCCACTATGTTGTGAACATAGATCATCATAATATAGAAAGAAATTAAATTACCGAAAGACAAATGTCCCATGTGTGAAGATCCGTAATAATGTGATGAAGGGTAGCGATATTAATTCTAATATAACCGTTATCCATTTTGCAAATGAATAAATTAATTTATGTTAAACTTCTGAGCCTCTGCTAATTTTGGATTAAACTAAAACAGATTAGAGGGTACTACATAATTATATTACGTTATTAACGGACGACTTATGCACATATTTTATTATTTAGAGTTTATTTACACTGTTCTATACTAAAAAATATCGCTTTAAATTATTTTCTAATATTCGATCCATGGAATATGACAGTTATTATTATATTAATCATTTATTACTTTGATTATCTTCTTTAAGTGGGGAACGGAAGTGGAACGGAGTGTCTTAACACTAGGTTCCCAAGTTCCCTCTGTCTACCCTGCCATGTGCGGGATACAACGTGAAGCTGAGTATGATCATCCTTAAATTTGGTATATTACTGAATTGTTTTAAGTTATAAAGTTTTATCACTTTATAACTATAAAACAAAGTTATAACGAAAATAAAGAATAATATAATAAATTTCACAATTTTTTATTACATTTGCTTTATTTTTTATTTATAATCTCTTTACTTTTCTTATTGTATTTTTACAGAGGACATAAAATATTTATTGAGAAAAGTTTTAAAAAAGTGCTTATTAAGAAAACAAACAATTTCTTTCGAATTTTCTTTCTTAAGTGTGGATTCACAAAATAAAAAGATAAGAAATATGTATAAGACATCAATATAACAGCTTAATTCTTGATTGCTGGATTTGTAAAATCCAAATAAAATCCAGCTTGAAAAAGTCTGATTGAATTAAAACATAATTTTGTATCTCAGTGCTAACGCAATGGTGAGAATTAACCTGAAAATAATAAATAATAAATATAGCGAATAATTGTTTTATACATACCTATACATATTAAAATTAAAGGTGTTCCAGAAAAAAATATAGTAATGTTAAAGTTAATGGAATAAAAAGTATGAATTATATAATTCAAACAACATATATATATACAAACAACGTAAAACATTTTGACTATTTTACAGTGATATTTAACACTTAGAAAAGAAAAATACAAATTTAAAAAACGTATAAAATTTGAACGAAGCCAGATTTGAACCCACGTCTCTTTGAAACCGTCTAAGCGCTGTGACCAATTGAGCAAAACGTTCTGATCAAGCAAGCTACGTCGAAACGATTATACGCCTGTTACAACTTATTTATGATGTTTGATAGATCTTGATGAGACTTGAAAATTATGAGGTTAATTTATTGGTATTGTGAGTAAGATGATAGATTTATTCATGTTTATATAATTATCTTAAAGCGCGGAGTAGGGGTGTGTCACTGCTCTTAATGTCTCGATAAAGTTGTGAAAGTGTGACAGAGTCTTATCGCTGGGTTTGCTTCCAACCCTGCTATATGGGACAAAAGTGAAGCTGCTTTTTGTATCTTGTGTTAATTTCACAATAACATGTAAATAAAGAATTTTGAATTATTAAATACAATTGTTTAAATATATTTAACCATTATATTCTTACGGTAAGACTTCACATCAAACGATTTATGAATAATTACAATATGTATTGATTAGAACGCCGTTGTCACAGTCTGTATTGTATATATTAAAGTTTTTCAGCGAAGACTTGAACTCGGGAAATTCTAAAGCTATTGTCAATTTACACAATGTTAAACTTTACTTAAATGCAAATCATCTACATCGTCTATCCATGTACATATAGATATAACTTTTAGTAATTGCTTTTAGAAAAATTATATTAAATACTTTATACTTTGAAAGAATAAAAAATATATGACAGATATGATTTTAAATTAGGTTTTTATTTTGAGTAATTCAACGATATAAATGCATTTTTACTATGTTTTAAAGTGTTATTCCACACTTAGGACAGAAAATACTAAACTTAAATTTAAAAAAAGCGTAAAAAAATTTCGATCCTGCTTCGTTCGAAATTTTTAGACGCTTTTTAAATTTAGGTTTGATATAAATGCATTTTAAATAATTATTTTGAATATGGTTGTCTTCTGAGCCAGAAGAACACCGTCTGACTATAAATGTGATTTCTCATGAATTCCGTACTTTAAAAGAAGAAAATGGATCCCTTATAGAATGATTTTATTGTCCGATCATTCGATCAAGAACTTGAGCTATCGTTGAGGTAGCAATCCTACAATCTTAAAATTGGTAGGAAAGTGTGACTCGCTCTTGGTCTTTTGTACATTGCTTCCACTGGCGAGACAAAGAGAGGGATTATTTTTGCCACTTAACTAGCCGTTAGCCCCATATTCCCCGTATAAACGAACGGACTGTATTGACATCAATCACGAGGCTTTTTCTATTAACTTATATGCCATAATTAGGATAAAGCTAGAAAATTTAAGAAATAGTAGTAGTAATTAAAAATATATAATGTAATGAACGTCTAAGATAATGGCCCCCGTCATCACTGGTTACCGTTTTAAGTATTACTTCGTCTTACATTTCATGCTTGACCCAATAGTTAAGCAATATCCATTTGTGATGTTGGTCGAGGCTTTTCACTATTAAACCGTTAAGTGGAACGACTATTGGTACAATTATTTAAGATGGCGGTAATCTCACGGGCCATATCCAAATATAAGGTTATCAGTTTTTATTGCCATCCTAAGATCATATGAAATATAAATTATATTTTTTGCTATGACAAGAAATTGCACATAATTTATGTAATGGTAAAAATAAATATGTTACTGGAGTTCTTTTGTACATGTATTCTATAATTTTGTAAATTAATAATAACGCACAGAGCGGCGTTGAGTTTCGTCATTCAATCTGCAATGCCATAAACAAGGCGAAAAGTGGGGTACATACTAGGTTCCCAAGTTCCCTTTGCCTACTTAGCCATATGGGGGATACCAGGTAAAGTTATATGTTGCAATAAAGAATAAGTAACTCGTTCTTAATATAAATTTAATAAGTAAAATTAATTTGCGATAATTACCTTAGCAATATGTTAATTTGCGATAATTACCTTAGCAATATGTTAATTTGCGATAATTACCTTAGCAATATGTAAGGACGTTTAATTTTTATTAAACTGTAAATTAAAATATTTAATTATTATACATTAAATAATATTTACCTATTTATTTTGTCGATGATTTTTATAAATTTTCAAACATTTTTATATACTTTAATTGCTACATGAAGAAAAATACAAATGTTTACAAAGCAATTTTACTATATTAATAAAATGATTAATAATAGATCACCATATTATAACGTTTTCGGCATACATATACGTACATTAAAGCAAAAAAAGTACTTTATTCAATGTATGTGTGTCTGTATATAAAAAAACATATTATAAACCGTAGTGCTACGCGATGTAGCACTTTCGTAGCGCTCATTATAAAACTGAGCATTTTTAATGAAACAAGTGTTGTAATGAAAGTCTTTTCCAGTGTGAATTGTTGGGTACAAAGAATAACTTAATGGTAAGAAAGAAAACCTTCTCTTGGTTGTGTTTGGATCTTTCCTACATTTAAAAATATCATTCAAAATATTTAAACTTTAAAGCTCGCCCGCTTTTATAATTTTAATACATCAAGTGATTGAGGCCTGTTGTGGCGCAGTGGCACAAAACGTGTGACTGTAACCGATAGGTTGTGGGTTCGATCCCCACTCGAGGAAATGAAATATTTAATATTTTCAATTTAAATATTCAATATTTTCATTTCTTCGCTCTGGTACAAGGAAAAACGCGGCGTTGAGTTCCGCCACTCAACACGCTATACTTCAAAATTCAGCGGAAAGTAGGGAACGGAAGTGGAACGGTGTGTCTTAACACTGGGTTCCCAAGTTCCCTCTGCCTACCCTGCCATGTGCGGGATACAGCGTGAAGCTGAGAATCTTTGTCTTCAGGATTTTTTTAAAAAAATTAACAATATTGAAAAAGATTATATCTCAGCCGGCTTAATCATGTCCTATATTTAAATAGCATCGTCGAAATAAAAGGTCCCAAGAAAAACGTTATAAGAATAAAACGCTCTGTAGGCAGACAGAACTTACTTGCGTTCCGGTAGCCTCTCGATTCGGAAATTGAGTTTGCCTTTGATTCTCATTATCGAGTAAACTTGTAAATTTTTGTGCTGTATGCAGATGCTCGTACGTACATATATGTATGTACGTTTCAAATGAGTCCACCGGAACAATATCCGAGATTATCACGTTACACACCAGATGGTCGTCTACAATTCTACACATATACAAACTGGACCATTGCCACACAAAATGCTTGTAACTCCCTGTATACTACTAGTAAGCGTGTATTGCAATTCGTAAATTGTCTTACGTTTTGACAGTGAGTCAGAGATTAAAAATATTCAAATGAAAAGAGAGTCAATGACGTGAAAGTGTTTCGATAAATTTCAAATTTTTTTTGTGATTGTACATCTTTTTTCTTTATATATTTGAATTTTTTGAAATTAATTCCTAGTATATTTCGAGTTCTTATTTTTGGTCTTTAACTTTTTTGTTCTATGTAATATTTTTTTAACTACTGTAGTTACATTTATTCGCTTGATAGAAATAAAAAATAAAAATAGTTTTCCTTAGTACTTTATTGAAAGATCATTTTAAAACACATTGTGAATAAATGTTATTAATTCCATTATTATTTGCAATAGTAAATAAAAAACATTGATAACTTTGATCCATAAGATAAGATATAAAATCTAAACTTGTATCGATTTTATAAACACAGGAGGGAGCCAAAATAGAAAATTTTATTTGTGAACATATACCAGAAAATACGAGAAGTATGAAAATACAAATAGTCTGATGAGATAGTAAACGGATACCTCTATATAGAGCACTGTAATATCAAACTTTAATTTAAAAAACTAATCATAGTTATACATATGTTGCTTTGTTGTTGCTTGACACAATTAGTAGATTGGATATCGTATCACGTATCGTAACTTATCGTTGGGTGAATAAAACAATGAAAAAGTATATGTATATGTATATGTATATATATATATATATATATATATATATATATATATATATATATATATATATATATATATATATATATATATATATATATATATATATATATATATATATATATGTATATATAATTAGTATATTGGATATCGTATCACGTATCGTAACTTATCGTTGGGTGAATAAAACAATGAAAAAGTATATGTATATGTATATGTATATATGTATATGTATATATATATATATATATATATATATATATATATATATATATATATATATATATATATATATATATATATATATATATATATATATATATATATATTATATATATATATATATATATATATATATATATATATATATATATATATATATATTATATATATATATATATATATATATATATATATATATATATATATATATATATATATATATATATATATATATATATATATATATATATATATATATATATATATATATATATATATATATATATATATATATATATATATATATATACATGTATATATAAAGTAAAAGAGGTTCCTTATAAAAGCTTATTTTTTTCGTAATTCAAAGTTTTATTTAGAGTGCATTACGCTTATTGCAATATACATATAAATAGGTTGTTGTATAACGATTATGAATAGCACAACTTAGAATCGATCAGCAAAGTGCCGCGGTCGCGTGACAGGAAGTGTTATTAATGGATTTTAAATTGCCTCTCAACTAGACTCATACTTATAAATTAAGACTCTTTCAACATTTGCTTTGCTTGTAAACTTTTAAACATGCCAAATCACGTATATAATTACGCACTCAACAATACGTATTATATATGCAATATTACAAGTTGGAGTTATATTTTTTACAAGGTTTTTTGAAAGTCTGTATAATATCGAAATATATTTATTATAACAACTTGTAAATACATCAATCGACTGACTTTTATTTTATTTTATTTTTTATTTTATTTTTTATTAGGGAAACAGACAGAACTTATTATACACAAACATTAAATTAATATAAAATTCTACACAATCCAACAAAGTTTCCACACAAAAATAACTAAAAACATAAAGAGCAAATATATACATATATACACACATATACATACACACATACATACATACATACATACATATATACATATACACATATATATACATACATACATACATATACACATACATATATATACATACATAAGTAAAAAGATAGCTGAGAATTACACACAATTAAAAAATAAGAGTTAACATAAACCTAATAAAATATGATATAAATCAAATATAGATATAATTTTTTTAAAAAATAATGGTGTTATTTAAACTTTTCATAATTTTGTTTTTGAATACAATTACGTTCCTGGCCGCAAAAATATCAATATGAATAAACAGTTTATTATAACTGGCGCAGGCTCTGTTGACAAAGGTATTTTGTGCATGCTTACTTCTATTAATAGGTAAATAAAATAAATGTTGGTTACGCGTAAATTTTTGAGAGCATCTGAAATTAATACAATTTAAAAGATAAGGGGAATTAACGAGATTTTTTATTATTTTGAACAAGAACAATTGGTCCTTAATTGATCTTCTATCAGCAAGTGATAACGTTTTAAAACAGTCACCAGATCCATTCAGAATTTGTTTTTTGAAGCGTACAAATTTAATGAATTTGTTTTGAACATTCTCTAACTGGTTAACATAAGTCTTGTAATGTGGATTCCAAACAGTAGATCCATACTCAAGGATAGGTCTAACAAAAGAGTTATACAAAAGTATCAAAGTACTAGGTTTTTTAAAATCTCTGGAAATTCTAAAAATAAAGCCAAGCATTCGATATGCTCTAGCTATCGTTCTGTTAATATGTAGGTTAAAGGTTAGTTTATGATCTAGATATATTCCCAGGTCTCTCACCTCAGACACTCGTTTTATCTCAGCACCATCGAGGCGGTAGTCATATACTAAAGGAAGACGTTTGCGAGTGAAGCTGATAACACTACATTTATTAATATTTAAAAATAAGCTATTTTCGTTACAATAAAAGATTAGCTTGTGAAGATCTTCCTGTAAAAGTAAGCAATCAGATATCGATGAAATCCTTCTACAAATTTTCATATCATCGGCGTACAGAAGAATAAATGAATGTTTTATAATATTGATGACATCATTTATGTATAAATTAAAAAGTAAAGGACCGAGATGAGATCCCTGGGGCACACCGGACGTAACAGGAACGAAAGATGAGCAATGGCCCTTGACTGTAACTGCCTGACTACGGTTATGAAGGTACGAACATAGCCACCTAAGTAGATCACCATGTATACCGACTTCTTTAAGTTTGTTTATGAGGTTCGTATGAGAAATTTTATCAAAGGCTTTAGAGAAGTCGGTGTACACAACGTCCACCTGAGAGCACTCATCCATGCATGAAGACAGTCGATTAACTAACTCACAGAGATTAGTTTCAGTAGATTTATGGTTCATAAAGCCGTGTTGTTGTTCTATTGTGACAGTACGCAATAAAGGAAAAATAGAGTCATAAATAATCTTTTCAAAAATTTTTGCTACGACACACAACTTAGATATTGGTCTGTAATTCTGTATATTATGTCTGTCACCGGACTTAAATACAGGTACCACATAAGATCTCTTCCAAGTTGAAGGCATGACTCCAGTAGAAAATGATTTACTAAATAACAAGTAAATAGGGTATGCTAAAGTTTTAGAACATGATTTCAAAAATAAGGGAGGAAGACTATCGGGGCCACAGCCCTTATTTATATCAAGATCATTTAAATACTTCTCGACTACATTTCGAGTTATGTTTACAGTATTGATATTTATATTAGAACATGATGAAGTAACAAAGTCATTCACACGGCAAGAAGAAGCTGGAAGATAGACTGAGTTAAAATAATTACTAAAAAGTTGACAAATATCATTACCTCCGGCTGCTAAGACGTCATTATGAAACATAGTGTCAGGGAAACAATTGGATGATACTTTTGATTTCACGAATTTCCAAAAATATTTACTATTCCTATTTATTTGAGATTCAGCTTTAGAAATATAGTTTTCATAACAGACAATTTGTGTTCTTTTTTGCCTGTCACGTAATAAACTAAAAGAATCATAGTCAGCGAACCTGTTGTATATTTTCCATTTCTTATGATATTTAAGTTTTTCTGCAATAATTTTTTTTAAAGAATTAGAATACCAAAAAGGATAACGTTTACCACTAATGATTTTTTGGGAATCATTTTACTGATTATTTCATTGATGGTATCATAAAATAAATCCACTGCATTTACAATGTCAGATTCATCAAGCAAATCAAACCAATCTATTTCAGCCAAAACTTTATTAACTGCTTTATAGTCTGCAGTATGAAACATGCGCACAGTACGAGAAGGAATAGAAATTTTATGAGATATATCACGGATCCTTTGCAAAATATTCAAAGTAGGATGATGTGTATCTTCAGGTACCAAAGGGTCACTGCGCCTGGTAACTGAACATTCACAGTTACTGATAACTAGATCAAGATATCTGTTATTAACGTTGCATATGGTATTGAATTGTTCAAAATTATTAAAATTAAGAAAATGATAAATGGAGTCTACAAATGAGTCATTACTACCAACATTTTGGAGATTCATCCTATTGTCGAAATATTTCCAATCCGCACTAGAAATGTTAAAGTCTCCAACTATTAAGAAATAATCGTTTGGATAGAAAACAATATCCGAAGACACCAGTTCATAAAATTCACATAAAGATACGTAATGATTTTTTCCATGAGGAAAATAACAACAGTAAAGATGCAACAATCTTGACGACGGGGATAAGTGGAGCGAGATGGAGACTCTGACTACATCGGCAACCGAGTTTGATAATTTGACGATTGATGATGAATGAATATGAAGGTATGAACGAACTGCAATCAAAACACCACCTCCGAGGGAGTCCCCACGCGAAGAGTAGTCACGGTCACCTCTATAAACGGAATAACGGGTATCGAAGTATTCATGGTCAAATATGGAATCATTTAACCACGTTTCACTAAGACAAATTATGTCACAGTCAGTGTTCAAAAGATTTCTATAAAAAATATTACTTTTAGACCGAAGTCCCCTTACATTTTGATATAGAATGCAAAAATCACTAGCCATAGAGGATACTGTAGCTTAAAGAACATAAGATATATACATATTCATTTACATACATAAACACATATACACATACATACCCACACATATACATACGTAAGAAAGATGTAACACGTACAATTTCAGCGCACAAGAAGCATTTTATAACTATACATAATAATAAGTGAGATATAAAGATGTATGATAACCATTTCATAAACAGATACCCCACAAACAATGAAGATACATATATCCTTATTATAAATACCAAAGCAACAAAAAATATCTTATGTAAGTAAAATCCAACAAAATAATAAAAGTCTATCAGAAATAAATAAAAAAAAATAAATGTTAATAAACAGATAATTTATTTCAAACGTATGTAAATATGCTTATTTATATGTTTGGTAATTTGAAACACATATGTCACGATGTCACGAGTCACGATGTAGGACTTCATGTAGTTATATCTCCTTTAATGTACAATTTGCAAGACTGCATTTGAACTGTAGTATTTTTAGTTCAAGTATAGTCTAGGAAAAACTCTAAGATAGGGAAATATAACTTAGTTTAGTACGATCCTACTCAGAAAATGGTAAACAATGAATTATTTAAGTTGTACGTCGCAAAAAAGTTTCTCTCACAGAAACAGAAATGTTTTCTAGCTTCACGTTGTGTCGCACATGTAGCAGAATAAGAAGGCATTGTGTTACTTATGAGTTCCATTCTCAATACGGGGCATAATTTGAATTTATTTTCTTGTTCCCGAAATGAGATAAACACAGGGGCTTAGTTTCGCAACCTAATACGCAACACTAATTTAAACTTTAATAAATGTGAAATAGCAACAGTATCGCTGTCTCAAAATTTAGGTTCCTTTTGGTACGTTATAAACGGAGTATAATTATGGAGGCAATTCAAATTCTACTTCTCAAACTTCAGTTAAAGTTTAAAACATTAAGTTAGAACCAATATACAATATGCAAACAAATTGAACCAACCAGTAACTATATTATTGTATTGTGACGTCAGATCTGTGTATATTTTAGTGTGATCTAACACAATGCATATGGATATGTTTGTTTGCTAACGTGGCAATAAGTGTCACGAGCTGCAACACATGTGGCGCCGGTAGTTAATCTCCTTAATGAATTTTCATGGACAGTTCTGGGTCACACTGAATCTATGACAGTGTGTCAGTATGGAAATAATATCACTATAGACTGGCCCTGACTGAATAAAGGAAGTAGCTTCCTCATTATACGTCTAAGGATAGTGCGTTTCTTTTCTTCATATTTGTTTTGCAATTTTGTAGAAAATGAACAAATTTAACTGTTATTTGTTCTCTTCATTATTAAATGGAGAGAAATATAAATCTTATTACTTCAAATTATTGTTTTATTTGATTTAAAAGATGTTATACAACGACAGGTTCTGGGTTCGACTTCGATCCCCAGTCGAGGAAATGAAATATTTAATATTTTCAATTGAAATATTTAATGTTTCGTTTCTTCGCTCTGGTAATAAGGCAAAGCGCGGCGTTGAGTTCCGCCACTCAACACGCAATGCCTCAAATTCGGCGAAAGTGGGGAACGGAAGTGGAACGGAGTGTCATAACACTAGGTTTCACTTTCGTTCCCTCTGCCTACCCTGCCTAGTGCGGGATACAGCGTGAAGCTGAGAAAAAAAAATGTTTTTCCCCTAATAAAGACCCTGATTATAATAAACATATAAAAATTTAATACTAAAATTCTCTTAAATAAGATAATGATATCATGATATATAGACGAACTTAAGTTCCATAGTCTAGTAAAGATTCTGGATCTAATGTAACATAAATACTAAATGTTAAAAGTCGTAATAATTCTATTTATTTTGTTAATTATTCTATTTCCTAAGTGTGGAATAACGCTTTAAAAATATTAAAAAATATCCACATATAATACCTTTAAATAAATAAATATAAGCTTATTACAGAACAAGATGCATATAAATGTTAAACTCTTTTACAACTTCTCAATTGTGTGGCTACATTCGTTCGTGGCAAGAATTTGGGTTATAACAGCATTGGAACCGAACTTCAACTATGTACAGCTAAAACTTTTATATTACAATTTTGCGTCATATGGCTTCGACTGCTTATTCATTAAAACTACTTGGAACAACATATGTATCTTTACTAAACATACATTATAAGATAGTGTATGTAAAACACGTGTACCATACCATACAATCAATTAAAAAAAACTAGTTTATCACTTATATTACGGTTCAGGGCTCGGGCTCTTCGCGCTGGTAATAAGGCAAAAGCGCGGCGTTGAGTTCCGCCATTCAACACGCAATGCCTCAAATTCGGCGGAAAGTGGGGAACGAAAGTGGAACGGAGTGTCTTAACACTAAGGTCCCGGGTTCCCTCTGTCTACCCTGCCTCGTGCGGGATACAGCGTGTACTTTTAATATTAAAAAAACAAATGTATTATGAACAAAATATACTTATTATATAGTATTCGTATGACAGTAATATTATTAACATAACTTTAATTTATATACTGCAACAAGGTCACTGAAAGGACAACAACCACTGAAATATGATCAATCTGCAACACTAAATCTATATATCTATATAACCCTAATAGCGGAAGTAAGTAAAACACCTTAACAAGTTCTCTGCGACCTAATAACTATCTTTAGCCGTTTATGGAACGACTACACCTGCGCCTACGAAACGGAGGTGTTTGCGCTTTGGAAAAAAAAACTCTCAACTTGATCTTGTTAAATGCAAATGTTGAGTAAATTGTGAATGTATTTTCTCGGGGTAATGAGTTATTTAACTTCTTTGTCACTTTAGAGAAACAACATAAATTGTATCGAAAATTGGAAAAAAAAAACAGGGAAATCCGAATGCCTCAAATCTAGGTTATCTCTGCGTAGAATATAAGTGTAAAATAGAATGTAAGCCATACAATATAATACTTACCCTACTGAATACGTAGCATCACGTACGTATCTACTTTTTTATTTATGAAGACAGAAAATAATAATTAATATATTGTTCTATATTCTATAAGAATATATTTAAGTAAGACAGAACAGCTTTATTGATAATGCAGGAGTTAATTTTAGTAAATGACATAACTTTTATAGTGACTATTATAATTTTTATTTGGATGTCATTATGAGGCATACGAAAAGTGACCTCCAATCTTGTTTAGATTATCGAATTATTTTTATTTATACGTTGGATTAAAAGAAAGTGTAGCATTAAACATTAGCCAGAAATCTCTCAATATGTTATGTTACAAATTTATTTGGAAATCAGAGGAACGAATGTCTTAATACTGAGTTTCATCTACTATTGATATATGTGAGATAAAATACGAAAGCAAAAAAAATACAATTTTGTCCGTAAGAAGTAAAATTCATGGATATATGTCATTGGAAGACTATCAGGAAATTTACTTGTTAAGGCTATTCAATTCTAATTCAATTCAGAATAAATACCTACACGAAATACAGTTTTTAATATTTAATATATATTCTCTTATAGCTTGAACTCACCTTAATTGATATATTTTTAACAAAAAGCTAAGTGTTTAAGTAATATATATTATAACTGTGAACAAACAATCATTTAATATATATTTTAGACTGTCAAAAGCAGCTGCTAACTAAATTAGTTAAAAATATTGTTACTTGAAACATAATGTAATAAACGAGTGAGCCGTGACCGTGGTCGAGGGGCCTACGCCTGTTATGAAATATGTGACTGTAAAGCAATATCAAAGTAATTAAATTGAAAATGAATTATTTCCATGTTAACAGTGGGCTTAGAACGTCTGTTAGAGGTTTTATATTGTGGATTTTATGTAATTTTATTATTAATCCAACGCGTGTATAATATAATATAATATAATAAGCTTTGATGTTCTTATTTATTTGTCAGTGTTAGTTTTCCATTAACGCAACCCGCGTTTAGTCAAAAAATGAAAGTGGCCTTATAGGATAGTCTGTCCGTCTGTCAAGACCACCAAACTTGAGAGCGCGTGGAAGTATTAAATACAAAGACCTTCTAAAGATTATCATAATAAAGAACATTTTTTTCCGAAAATAAAATCTATTACTTTAAACTATTGTTTGCTTGTCGCTCCATGCTAAATAATAGTTGATAAGTTTACTTATGACTTTTTAAATTAAACAAATTCAACTGTCATCAGTTTAATTGCATTCAATTAATTACGTATATTGATTTATAGACATTTTTGAAAACCCGACCTTTCAAAAACTTTGCTATCCATCTATTAGTTAACATAACAATGATATAAAACTAATGGCGTAATGCCCATAACTCTTACAGAATAAGCTTACTATATCTTATCCTCTGGTGTGGAGGTCTTTAATTTTTTTATGACTAAGTGGTAGAAAGATTTCAACCATCTTCTCTATTTATGTTCGGTATTAGTATTTTAGTAGCCTCGCGGATTCTCTTTATTTATCTGTTTTCCCTAGCGAGAATGTGTGGTGTATCAAACCCTATCAAAAAAATCAGGGTTGGAGTTATTCGCTGAATGCTCACACTGCTGACTTTGATACATGCTTGTTCATCAAGAATGAATCGTAGATGTGTTCCTTTGCACTAACACCGATGCTTCTTTTTTTTTTGACCAATATATGATAAGTCACAGTCATAATCAAGTTTGTATAGGCTTGCACATTGCAAAGGAATATATATTACTTTTCCCTGTTCGCAAGAATTGGCCCATTTTCTTGTTAGACATGAATATTGTTTCCAAAAATTTCTATACACTCTATTAATCTTGTTAAATTTGTTTCAATTAAAATGTATATTAATCGCAAAAATTAAAAAAGTCTTAATTATGACTTTTAAGTATTTTAAAACTTTCATATCCTACGATACTCAATATGTTATGATCAAAATATTTCTCTAAAGCAAAATGGCAAAATACTTTCATAATATAACAATCCTGCAATAAATATGTAATAAATATGAGGCCTGTCATGGTGCAGCGGCACAAGCGTGTGTGGCTTTAACCGACAGGTTCTGGGTTTGATCTCCAGTCGAAGAAATGAAATATTATATATTTTTGATTTAAATATTTAATGTTTCATTTCTTCGCTCTGGTCATAAGATAAAGTGCGGCGTTGAGTTCCACCACTCAACGCGCAATGCCTCAAATTCGGTGGAAAGTGGGGAAAGGAAGAGGAACGTAGTATCTTAACACTGGGTTCCCTCTGCCTCCCCTGTCATATGCGTGATACAGCATGAAGCTGAGAAAGAGATTTTTTTTTAATCAGAATTGTTGAATAATAAATGTAAAAAAACTTCATGCATGTATATATGAAATGTGAGAGTGGTGAAAAAAGTAGTGCTACAGTGTTTTTAAATATAAAAACCTTTATGCTATTTCAAAACATTCTACTATAGCACCATTAAAGGAAAAATCAAACTCATGTCGCCATTGTTCGTTTCTTCTACCAAGTACAACATCACAATCCTTTACAATAAAAAAATAAAAAAATACTTATTTCAATTATAAAATCCTTTAACAACATGGTCTCGAGAAAAACGCAATAAAAACTATTGTTTTTATAATAATCCTTTAAACACAGGTTAATTTAGGCAGGAAACCGATAAAAAACCATAAACAAAATCTGTCTGAGTAAAAATCTGTTCTATAACAGCTTTACTACTTATACATTATTATCTAGAGATAGTATTTAAATAAATTCTTTGCAGCAATAAGTAAAACCTTCTTTCAGTTGTAAGATAAAATCGTGACTACAAAAGAAGACGACTCTAAAGTAATCGCTACACGTACCTTGCTAAAGTACCAAGATAGTCTAAAACCAACATGTAGCGATATAGATTTGTTATTGGTTTAGCTTGGTCGGGATCAGTGTGAAGGCAGCATTAGAGGTGAGAAGATTCGAGCAGTTCCAAATAAACGAGGTCAGGGAAACAAATGTTTATTGTGCAGTTAAAGGCAAGTATTGCTAGCTGAGATACGGCGATACTGCCACTATTTCTTGCTATCATATTTAATGAAACTACCAGAATAGTTTTATTGTATACCTTGTGGCTTCAAAGCTAGGAAAATATAAGTAAAAAAGTAATAGTTGCGACATATTCATAACTTTTTTTGTTATATTGCAATAAAATTTGATTTGTCGTTTATGGTCCTTGATGCTTAACTCCGAATATATCAGGGTGAGCAGAAAAGACCCCGCGTCAATACATTCTGTCAATCATTTAACAAATGAATGATCTAGATTTCCAGATGGTGCCGAAACTGGTTAGTGACGAAACTCATAATCGTATTTTGTCATAATAAATACAACTCTTGCCCTCTGAATGCAAATTAAACTCATAATTACGCCTTTTAAAGCTGGACTCTGTGTCATAGTGGCCTTTCTGAAATACATACATTGTTAATTAGGCTTTTTATTAATAAACTGAGTCAATACTTGAATATTTTATTGTAATTGTCAGTTGAAGCTAACAAAATATAGAAACAATTGTCTAACGTTAACAGTGTCATGATCCTTCACACGATCGATAGAACACGGGCTAGTATGAAATTTAGTGAAATATTTAGAAAGTTCCTCACAGATTCGGAGGATCATCCTCAAAGAGGATCGGAGAGGCTGTCAGTCACGTACGACATTCAGCCGGCCTAATTCGATAAGTAATGTCGGTGAAATATAAAAGTGAAGCTCTTATTTTTGTTTTCCATTACACACGAGCGCGGCCCCGGGGTGAAAATTAAGATATACGGCGCTGAGCTTACAAACTTTGGCCCGACTCGGATTTGGACGGCTCATGTAAAAATTTCTTAATCATGTTTATAAAAGAATTTTACTGTAAAACTCATAATCCTTTTTTTCATTGCAGTCTTCTTGATAAATGTTCTATCCAACATTATAAAAGTAAAAACAATAAAACAATTTTTTTTGAGTTTAAATTTCCTGATATAAGCACGATCCACCAAAAGATATTATACAGACATTATATTTAAAAAATAATTAAATTACAAACTACTTGTATATATTTTTAAGTAATTATTTACGTAGAAAACCTCTAATAAATTATTAATGTTCATTATCCATATACGTACAAAACTAGTATGCAAGCTGAGCTTCGTGCACACTAACCTTCATTTCAATAAATTCCGTGTGGCGGGCGTATCGAATTCCTTTAAATTGCGGTTTCAGGTATTACACCTGGAAAGCCAGCCAAGACAATTTAGTTGCCTTCTTCCTTAAATAAAACGTAATCGTGTTGTTTCGTTACTTGAATAAGAGAAAATAAATTGATTTCAAGAAGCAAACGTTAAATTAAAATTTATCTTACTTTTATTTACCCAGTGAGTAACAAAACTACATTTCATTTACCAAAGAGAAATGAAAATACAATTAATGAATCATCTGAGAGCCAATTATAACAGAACTTGAATTAATATAAAAATTTTAAAGATCATTCGATTTCCCTTTTAGATCGTATGGAGTTCTTTTTGCCTAGTTGAACACAACAAATGGACTACATTTCTCCACGACGGCCAATTTGCGGAAATAGTGCGGTTGTTTATATAAACCAGCTTGATATTCGCTTATTTTGTGAGTATCCGGTCTTGTTATTGAGCTTTAATCCTATTCCTATTTTCAAAAAATATTCTACTACATTTCTTATTTTGTTAGAAGTTTTTATATTTATACGGATATTTATATATGTATCCAAATTTTAATTACAATTTTGTTCTTACAAAATATAAAGTAAAAACAAAGTCATAGCTGCAATAGTTTTGGCCTCGGCAACGTAATTAAGAGCGTCCATGCCTTAATTCTTTTTATCAGACTTCATGCTGGCTTAAGAACTCTAATCCTCAAAAGATTACTGGAAAAGCCAGCACTTGCCTACTTTTGGAACTTTGATTACATATCTATATAGCTTTCACAGATTTTTAGTAATATTAAATATTAAAGACCTGTCGTGACGCAAGGGCACAAACGTGTGATTATAAATGTGACTGATTGTGAGTTCAACCCTTATTCGTGGAAATTAAATATTTAATGTTTTTTTATGGAAAAGCCGGCAAACGAGAGTACAGGTCACCTGATGGTAAGTGATCACTGTCGCCCACGGCCCTGTGTAATTCCAGAGGAGCTACAGGAGCGTTACCGGCCTTTAAAGTGGATGGGCAACGGGGCCCGGCATTACCCAATGCGAAACGCAGTGGCCAAAGCCACTACTTAACGTTGGTTTTAAATGCTGGAGGTGGTAATAATCAGGTCGAGTCTGCCCAAGCGTGCTGCCATTGCTGACAGCGTGACTCTTCCACACGTACTTTAGTCGCCTCTTACGACACCATCAGTACCAGGTTGATCCTATTCTAAGCCGGAATGACACGGTAAAAAATTTCGTTTTCATTTCTTCACGTTGGTAACTAGCGAAGCGCAGCGTTGAGTTCCACCACTAAACGTACAAAGCCTGGAATTCGGTGGAAAACGACGAATGTAAGTGTCAAATGGGAAAAGAGTGTCTTCACACTCCGAAAGCCGATGCTCTCTTGAATGGAAAGTCGTCATCTGGTTGATTCTACAGAATTTTATAATAACACACCTTGAAAATGAAATGCTTGCTTTAGACTATTTCAAATATACCACTATCACTTTTGAATAATATGGCGTTGAGTTCCGCCACTCAACACGCAATGCCTCAAATTCGGCGGAGAGTGGGGAACGGAAGTGGAACGGAGTGTCATAACACTAGGTTTCACTTCCGTTCCCTCTGCCTACCCTGCCTAGTGCGGAATACAGCGTGAAGCTGAAAAAAAAAATAAATAAATAATAATATTATGTAAACATTTATTTAAAACTGAGTCCCATTGAGTTTCTTGCGACGGTTCTTTTGTTTGAGGCAGAAGTTTTAGTGAACCAGTAGCAAATTTTTTGACATTTAAAAAAGTAAGCATGTAACATCTTATGTTGAATAAAGTAGATTCCCAGTTCTATCAAAGATACCTTGATATGTGTAGGACACATCGTGAAGTTGAAAAATAAATTGTTTTTTCGTTTTTTCATTTATTCCATAATATTTATTCCACTCGGGTAACATATTGAATTCTCTTAAAACCCAAAATATATTCTCAAACGGTACAAAATGTGTATGTTTTAAACATCAACTCAACAAGGTTTTGCTTACAATAAAATAAAAGTACAATTTTGGTCGGCAGCTGTTGAATTTTAACCGAAGTTTAGTCAAACTTTTTACAAGTTAGTTCAAAACTAGCGCTGTGCAAAAAACAAGTGAATGAAATGTAAATGATCCATATTATTTAATGATACCTTTTAATTTAATTTATTTTAAATTAATAATATTACAATTTTCTATAATTTCAACTAAATTAACAGGCAAATTCCATAGAATTATTTAATTCTTTAGGTAAACATCGATAACTCAATTGTTTGAGATAACTTCATGATAGACATGGAGAATCGACTGTGAATCACTGATATTCAGACATTGTGTGGCGAACTCAAAGCCACGTTCTGTTTTACACGTGAGGGCCTTACACAAAATAAAAACAAACATTTCTTAGTGTGAAAAAATAGACAAATAAATTTTTATATACCGCAAAATAACAATACTAGCGTTAGTTAGAATTAGTTCGAGATAGCTTTAAGCGAAAATCAATTAAACTTGAAGTTCAATTTTAATTAACTGAGTTGTTGAGACCACACAATCATAGAACTCTGATTCTCACACAATTATTAATAGTGAACTAGTTTTATATTTACAACGAGCATAAGTTTCATATTCTCTGTAGTATAAACAAAATAAATGTTGTATAAGTTACGACAGGTTATAATTTTGAAACAAATAATATGAATATATATATACATATATATTTCATTTTGAATAATTAATGTCATTTATTCTTCAAGAAAATGCATTTCATTCTATGGTTTCTTATTATGAAACATTCTGAATGTTAACAACCCTAAGAGAGTGGGCGCGGAGTGGGCTTGTGAGTCAAACGCGATCACAGACACAATCAGTCGTCGGAAGTACGTCGTCTCCTAGCTGGAACTGTCTTATTACTTACATGTAACCATCGAGGCTGTAAGTCAAAAAGAGCTTTAGGTGGGCCTTAGGCTAGGCCAATCACCACTGAGGTGTCGAAGTGGCATGCGTAAGCGATCCTGCGATGTCTCATGTAGATGGACAGATTGCCGCTGGGTTTTAGTGGGTAGTATTGATTTTTTTTCGATGAATCCCACAATACTCTCCGTTTGTAAACATATCTGTTCTGAGTACGAACGATATACGTGAAAGCATTTCCCATCGTAAAATAAATGGCTAACACCGAACGTTTGCTTTTATAATATCGAGGCAACTTCTTCTCAAAAGATTAATAACAGTTATTATGACACATTGTTCTTCACTCTCCTCCTTCAATTTTGAGGAGGACTGTTTACGGGCAAACATAATTCCACTGCACCACGATGGTCGCTTTTAAATAAACTAAATCAAACAAATAGCTTCACTGAACATCTACATTTTAATGTTGTACGAAAGCGCAGTGACAGTAAAATAGCTGCGAAAACATTCACCCAATTGTTGTTTTAACTTAGGAAGAAAATTTTAACAAGCTTTATGGCTTCGTTTGCAATTCACTTATTTTATTATACTGTTAGATAAACAATAAAACTAATTAATGTAGTTTTGCAATTGTACTGGGAACCTGTTTTAAGTAATAAACAGAAGAATAATTAGCATCCATTATCAGATTTTATTTAGATGTTCACCTTGTTTAGTATAATATTTAATTTAACTTGAATGCTATCGTAGCTTTCGTTCTTCACTTTCCGTGAACTTTAGATATTTGGTATGTGGAATTCAATGCCGCACTTCGCTTTATTATGAAAGTGAAATAGTAAAAGTTCTAAATACTATAAAAAAAAATAGCCTTCCATAAAAAAACGGCTACACATACTTTTTTGTGAAGCTTAAAAGGTGGAGCAGACCTCTCCTTTCGCCTAGTTTTCAGAGGTATTGTATGTTGAGCAGGAGGAACTCAACGCGGCGGTCTGTTCTCACCAGAACGTGAAAATAAAAATACTTTAAATACAGTAATTCTTCCGAGTAGAGTCCGAACATACAACCATCTTTTATACAATCCGACGCTGACTTATTGATTAAATGTAACAAAATTTTCTATAAGTTAGACATCTATAGATTTAGCCATTGACAAACACGTCCGCACGTGTCCCCAGGACACGAGTACACAATTATGTAAACGTCCTGATTGAAAGGCTTTGGAAGCTTCTATATATTCGATAAATCCGTGATCTTGAATACGATCGTGTTTTATATACTGTTTGTGTAATATGTCACGTTATAGATTGGTTTTGCTAAATTTCGGTAGTAATATGTTTTTTGCGTATGGAATTTAGTTGTAACGTAGAGGATTGCGCACATTAAATAAGATAATATAGTTTTAATCTGCCTAAAGGCGTTTCAAATAAAAATGTTATTATATTTATCGAAAATCTAATTAATGCGGTTCATTGGTAGAAAATGTGTAAAATATATTAAAGAATCCTTTTGACAGTTACTGTTTTGTAAAATTATTACGACGACCACCTGTGCGAACGAGTGTCAATACATTCTAAGGCAACGCAAAAAAGATTTATGAAGGAAAATTGAGTAGTAAGAGAGGTAGGGGGAGACCTCGGTTTACCTTCGAAAATACAGGGTCGATGATATTGGATAAAGGTGACATTAAAATTATGACAACCTCCCGCTCGGCATGCATAAGTTGATGACATTGAATGAGCTGAAAGAGGTAGAAGCCGTGGCGTATGGCGCTTCGTCATCTCTGTCTACCCCGGTAGGAGTATAGCTTGAAGTTAAAAAAATACAAGCGGGCTGTCTATATTATATTTACATAAATTTAAATCCATTCCAGTGATTGAAACTATCAACTTGCAATTAAATAAACCAATAGATAAACGAGTAGTTATATAGATCATTCATCAATATATTTAAGAATAGCGGTATTTTTTTAATAAAAATAGTGTAGAAATGAACTAACAGTGTAAATTAAAGCTAGTTCGGATTGATGATGCAGTTTTAAGTCTCACTGGGAACACTAAGAGTGGGTAATGGCGTTGCTTGTCTATGGGACGACTGATATTACACCCGCGGGAGTCACAATACGACACGTTTTTGTTCCCTCACATTAATGTCACATTTATTGGCAGTACTTTTTTAATTTACATAAAATGTTGGGCTTTTTGTACTTATATTCCATATATTACAAGTTTTAGAAGAAGCTAACAAAGTTTTGAATGTGTATTTTTTTTTATATTAAACAATTTGTAATTAATATCAATTTTATTACTAATTAATAATTACTAAATCTGCGAATGCGTAGAATATTTTAACTGAAACGGGAAAGTTTATGCATTTGGTTTCCAATAGGAAAAATTAAATATTTTATATTATTATTCGTACATGTACCAAAACACGAACTTCTTTTAAATCCATATGTGGCGGCTAATTGTACATAGCTAAGCTAAAGAAAGAGAAATAGTAGGGAAATAAATAATTAAGCTTTTAGTAAATCACTAAACTAGTTTACAGAATATACGTGACTAATCATTATGAAGAAAATGCATAGTTATTCTATTTAAAATATTTTCATTTAGAGTATGAAATAGTCCTGAATATCACAGTTCTTTTTAAGATATTTAGTCTTAATATACAATCAATATCCTGTGACCGTGCTTTGTACGTCCGACGAACATAAACTATGATTTCGAATCCGTATATCATGGAAAGTCTACGATATTTCGGCTCTAACTCCTAACATGATGAATAGTCTACTGCATTTGACTTACGATAGCTATACCTGGGAAGCTAAGATAGCATTTTAAAATCCTGAAATCCTTTAGAGAATTTGTTTTTTTAGCTTCACACTGTATCCCGCATGAGGCAGGGTAGGCAGAGGGAACCCCAGGAACCTAGTGTTAAGACACTCCGTCCCACTTTCATTCCCCACTTTCCGCCGAATTTGAGCCGCCGATCCGCCGCTTCGCCGCGCTGGCCTCAAGAGAATTTATGTTATATATAATTGAGAATAAGTGAAAAATAAATGATTCTATATATTTCTTATATAGTTATGTATACAATTATATAAGATATCACGTACATAAATTATAAGTGACTATCTGTATAGACAGTAGTCTGTGGAAAAACTTTACAAATGCCTCTTTACATACACATATAAAGAGCAATAGAGCAGTTTCCAAAATATATTTTTTATTATTAATATAAAAAAAATCATGCAACGTTCTCTTTTCAACTTTTCGCATCTTGCAGACAGATATTGCGTGTTGCCTAATGGAATATAAAAATGTCATTTGCACAGCCATAAGAGAAAAAATGTATTAATATTTTTACTGAATAACGTGAGGCCTGTCATGGCGCAGCGGCACAAGCGTGTGACTGTAAACGACTGGTTGTAGGTTCGATAAAATGAAATATTTAATATTTAGTAATGAAATATTTAATGTGTTATTTTTTTTGCTCTGATAATAAGATAAAGCGTGGCGTTGAGTTCCGCCACTCCACACGCAATGCCTCAAAATCGACAGAAAGTGGGGAACCGAACTGGAAAGGAGTGTCTTAACACTAGGTTTCCTAGTACCCTCTGCCTACCTCGCCATATGCGGGATACAACGTGAAGCTGACTAGAGTACTGACCAACATTTCTTTTCGTGAAATGAATTTTCACCTACAACTAAGCATAAAGTTGGCCAAGTGTAAATATTTCCCTAAATGTGCCATGTAATTAAAAATGCTTTCTTAATTAAGTTAAAATAACTAATATTCAGGCTACTGCTAATATTATAGCTTAAAACATGCTACATTAAGATCACATAATTTTCTAAAACAAATGCAACGTTCAAAGTTCAATAACATGTGATGAAATTAAAAGGTGACTCGTAAAATCAGGCGTTCTAGGATTTCACAAGTCACCTTTTATTTCCATTAACACGAAACTCTATCGTTTTACTACAAGGCACATTATCATGCTATTATTGTAAATAACCTAATATATAGTAGCACATAACATAGTGTACATAACCTAATTTTGATATAATTTTGAATAATTATTGTTTTTTCCCTCGCATGACAAAGTAGGCATAGGGAATTGAGAAGAGAGAATTGAGTATGAAAATGCTCTGTTCCTACTTAAGGCACTTCCATCTTTCCGTTCTGTTGCCGTGGGGACGCTTGCCGCCGAATTACCAAAGAATAAGGAAATATTAAATATTTCATTTCCCCGAATGGAATCAAACCCCCCAATCATCGTGTCGACAGACGCACAAACGTGTGACTGTAAACACATGTGCAATGACGGTCTCGTCTACTACGAATTATTTTAGCATCGAATTTACTCGATATTGAAAGAATTATTTGTAGGTGTTATAAAGCTTTTAAATGTTATTACGCAGTTAATTATTTTCTTAGTTTTACAGTTACCATCAATTTAGTAAAATGTAGATTTTAAATTATCTTATAGATGTGATATACGTAAAATATAAAATAAAATTAATTCTATTAACAAAGCTATTTTCTTAATAGATATAAAACTTTATATCAGAAAATTTTTCAATTATATTCAAGTCAGTATAATATGAAATTTTTCAAATTCCTCTATCATATTCACTTCGCCAAGCAAGTCAACATGAGCTCCCACAGTTATTAATACTAGCGCTAGTGACTTGATTTATGCTGTATGAAAAGCGTGCCTCAGATTTACGACGGGAAATCCATTTGTTCTATAGTCCTGCATGTAATGCCTTATTTGGCTTCGATAGAGGAAGTTATATATATTATCGATTTTAAAATGAATTTTAATTTTAGCGCATATATCTAGTATTAATTATCTGCAACGGTTAACGTTAACTGAGATCCGTGGTCATAATGTGTAAAAATGTCCAGAAATGTAAGAACAGAGTGATTTTATTCTTTATTTATCATAAGGCATTAGGCTTCAGACAAAACAGTCAAATATTAGGACATACAGCTAGTTTTCATTGAAGCCGGTCGTCGCGCAGGGGCAATGGCGTGTGACTGTAAATAGTGAAAGATTGTGGGTGTGATTTCCACTTGAAGAAATTAAATACTTAATATTTTCATTTATTTGCTCTGGTATCAAGACAAACCGCTGCGTTGAGTTCTGCCACTTAAAACTCACTGCCTCACATTCAGCGTAAAGTGGGAAAGCAAATGGAGAGTTCTTACATTATGCTCCTATATTTGCTTTGCCTGCCCTGCCATGTGCGGGATACAGCGTGAAGGTGAAAAAAAAAGCTTTTCGATATAAACAACTCTGCAAGTATAATCATATTAACACTCACTTGAACTTTTAGTATATTTAAAAAGTTTCGAGAGGACATATTGCATAATTTCGACGCCACAAGCTTTAACCTGTTTAATTTAATGTTGGTTTATTCGTGAATACACTTAAGCTACTAAAGCTGTTATGCTTCAAACATATGAGGAATAGATTTCATTATGCAGATAGAAACTAAACTTAGCTTGGCTTATTAACTAATAACTATTTGTATGTGCTCTACACAACAATTGAATAAAATAAAATAAAGAAAATAATACTTTTGAATTTGTAATCTGTATTTTTTATGCGATAGTTTATTGTGTATTGTTATTTTCGTCCTATCATACTGTAAACTATTTTGAGTCATTAATATATTTGTATATGTATTTGCCTATAACCGTCGCAGATTTCCTTCAAGTATATATACATTTTTTGTATAAGTGCTTCCTCGATCAAATTAAGGGATTCGTAATGCTATATAAATATATTCAAATAGTATTCTAAATTTGCGACTGAAAGGGAATGAAATAAACTTATCAGAACATAAACTATTCATGTGTAAATTGTGAATTGACTCTTCTTATCTCAAATTTATGTAGTTAATAAGTAAATTAACAATTTCTAACTTGGCGAAGTTTGTAAAATAAATGTAGTAGTAAGTTATGTACTATATAAATTGAATTTGTCTACATTAAGGCAACCAATATGATGATAGTGGGTTCGATTCGTCCTTGAGGAAATAATTTAGTTTACACTACATAAAAGGAACGTAAGGATTGAACGGAAAGTGAGCAACGGAGAGTGTTATATCTAATGATGAATGAACTCTGAGTTTTCTGTGCTATATGCGGGATTTTTTAACAACAACTTTATTTCATTTAAATAGGAGTCGAGATTAAGACCATACTCCAACAGTGGCAAAGAGAATCGAAATTCGAGTATGAAAGCATTGGAGCATTTCTAAGTTTGAATATTAATGTCATCTTTAACTAGTTTTCAAGATTTAATGTTCAGCTCCAAAATTACCTTTACCTTTGACTTTATAGAATGAGGTATTTCTTTTTCGAAATGTGCTGCTGCAGTTGCTTTAGTTATAACGTGGTAGTATTGTCTATAATTTTGCGGGGTTTTCGCTATTATAAAACAATGCATCAAATTCAAAGTAAAGCACGCATATTCCCGTAGAGCAGAGTCACACAGTTTATTTCCCCTTTTTTCCCGCCATTTTTTAAGACATTGCGCGAATAGCACTGTGTTTTGTTTACAGGAACGGAGCGATGTCTATAAGTTTTTTTATGAGTATGAGAGGGTAAGATCTCCCTACCGTTGTTTTGACAGACAGATACCGTTTCATAGTACAACGACGGTCTTACAGAGTAAAAGTTAGATGTTAGAAAATAGTTCAATTATTTATTGCCTTCTTGTTTTCATTACGCAGTTTTTCTTATACAACGTATATGTATGAATGTTTGTGACATCGCATTAAAGCGATACGTACATTTCAAAAAAAATATATAAATGAACTAAGGTTTGGAAACGGTAATGCATATTTGATTGTAGTCAAAATTTTCCACATTCAGTATTCACAAGCGCTTTGCAAGTTGTGAGAAAATTGAATTGTGAATTTTCACGATTTAGAACAAAGCGCATGTAACAGTCATACATCACTGCTCACCTGTCTTACCTTCCGCAATCACATTGAATACGAAGTACCTGTAAATTTTGTGTGTATATCGTGCCGCCTTCGAAGTAATGTTGTAGAGAATTAACAACGAGTATGTAACGGAATACAGTTGTATTAGGACTAAATTAAATGTATCTGGCTATATTTTGTATTTTATTGAGGTGCATATCGAAAATATTGAAATGGCAACTGTGGGCTTGATTTTTGTTTGAGGTTTAGGAGTAGGAGTTTGATCCTCAGGTAACAGGGTAGACAGAGAGAAACGTGTCAAAAGACGTCTTTCACATTCAAGCCAAATTCAAACGGAACTAAATTTTGCTTATTATAAGGAAATATACAAATAATTAATTCTCTTCATTAGAAGTCGATCCCACAATTATTGAATTTTCAATGAAATCCTTTCCTACTGCACTTTGGCACTTCAATTAAAGTGGCACGGCGAAATGGAGTAGAATTTTGTTGACCAGGAAATTCCCTTGTCTGATAGAATTTATTTTACGCTATATGAACGTTACGATGTCAAGGGGAAAACGATTACGCTCTTGCATGACATCTCTCAATTTAATACTTAACAAAATGAAAATTCTACAAGATTAGAGAAAGCGATTCATTATGTCACTGTTGCCATATTAATTGTAAATAAACAAAATAATTATACATAAACATTGACATTTTATAATATACTATTATAACTTCTTAGAAAATTTTACTCAATAATTTCTTTATACTTGTTTAATTAATTCGTATATTATGGTCACTGAATGATGCATAAGTCTAAGCTAAAAAATCTTAAACTTAAAGAACATAACATAATTTAAATATAATATAACAAACACCAAATTAAATGCCATCAGTGTTCGACTTACAAACTCGACCCTCATCTGTTTGACATTGTGCACGACGTGGTTATGAGAGGCCTACAAGCGTCCTACTTTAATATAAACAATTTAAGTCCTTATTGCAATATAGATAAAATACATATTACTATAATAATTTAATATACACTTACCGACTTATCCAGGGTAAATGTTTCGAGTAGTTTGTTACGCTTGTAAGAGTAGGGGATCTAAATAGACTGCAGTCGAAAGTCAACCCCATAAGTTTGAAGAGCTTGTGTGTCTAAAACAGATGTTGTAAAGTACATAGAAACTATGGATTAACCTTATTACTTGTGTATTTTATATATGATAATTGGAAAAAATATATTAACAATCGCTACATCTTTCCCTCTTTTGCATTTTTTTACTATATTAGAATATGAGGAACACGAAACGTAAATTAAGTAAATGTGTTTCATTATACTCCTTGTACGAGATAAAAACAAAAATGTCAATGTGAACTTTTGACGTTACAAACTAATTTAAAAAACATACGAGTACATACATTTTTTATAAAGAAGCATTTTCAGTGGCGTAATGACCAATTACGACTTTGGTAGTTTGACAACGTGTTCGACGGATAATTGCTGAGACAATTATTTTTAATTGCTGTTGTAATGTGTTGAGGATTTGGCCGTAAATTACTCAGAGTGAGTTTTTAAAGTAAGACGAAACCAATATCTGTAAGTTTTGTTTTGAAGTACGACATAATATTACTAAACGAAACTAATTAAAATTAAAAATTATTGCAATATTAATTTTAAATGTAGCTCTTGGAATTGTATTTAACTAAGCTTCTGTATGTGATATCAAAGCAAATATTAATTTAATGGATATGTTTTGCTCAAGTGAAAATGTTTACTAAGTGGTGTAGTTAAGACAAATCACGTTATTCGCATGTCAGTTTTGAAAGCAGTTTGAATTTGGAAATAACGTTACGATATTTTGTCATAAAAACTATTACAATGATTTATATACATAACGTATACGGTATAAGTTACGTAGAATTTAATACCTAATTGATATAAAATTATTTGACGTAAAGATTTAAAAAATATTTTACTTTATTCGTATAGGATTAAAGCTCAAACTCGTTTAGATTTCATTGTTATTTATTTTTAGCTTCACGCTTTATCCCTAACGGGGTACCCCTGGTCCGAAGAGCTTATTAAATTGTGTTGTGAATTATTTTGGCAAGATAAAGGGGTATACAGAGTTATACATCAATTTAAAATTTTAATTTATTTGTAAGATCCTTAGTGAGAGCCAAACGTGAATACTTACTGTTCTGCGATTACCACCCTTCTTTCTTGATTGTGATCTCGACTAACATACACCGCATGGGCATAGTCGAATGTAGATCAGTTCTTTGCCTATTGCAGAAGAGAACTAAGAGAGAAATTGTCGAACAGGGTTTTATGATTTTTAGCTTAAAGAAAAGAAGTTTTCTAACTATTTATAAATTTTCTACATATTTCAAATCCTACGCAATACTATATTTTTATAATTCTACTATATTATTAATATTTTTATATTAGAGTAAAGAGGCACGATAGCTCACCGCTACGAGTGATTACGCGAGTGTAACCAATTACTTCAAATATACGTGTCACTGCTGACAGCGGCTAATTTGTTTTAAGCACGTTCAAATAGATATATACCTATATTCAAATAATTTTAATAATGTTCAGATAAAAGTTTTATAATGCATAACACATTTTTTTGGATAAATTTCTTATTTTTTTAATAAATTATATATAACGAATTAAATATATATAGCTAATTGGTGTATTTAATAAATTATATAAACGTTTCATCGTAGCGGGAATGGAACCTTCGCGCGCGCCTCTTAGGATCCGTCCAAGCACTCTGACCGCTACGCCATACATTCTCATCGACCTACGATACAATTCCCGAGGAGTGGGTTCAAATCCCGCAACGTTCAAAGTGTGAAGTAACACTTTAAAAATAATAAAAATGGGTATTTGTAAGCAGTAAATATCATGTTATAAGTAGTCACGTTCATGTCATAATTTTCAGGAAAGTAGTATATATTTATAAAAGTTTTATGAAAATGCATATTGCTATTATAATCTTAATAGGTAAATATATTATAAGCTGCATACGAATAGTTCATAATGTTTCACCTGACATTATCTAACTTAAGAAAAGTTTCCTACATCGCGGCGAACGAACAGAGTTGTTTTAAACTCTGAATGCGAAATGTGCTGCTGCAGTTGCTTTAGTTATACCATGGTAGTATTTTCTGTAATTTTGCGGGCTTCTCGCTATTATCAGATGATTATTTCCTTTGAAAATAAATGTTCGTCGTTGTGGCACAGATCCATTTTTCTCTTCAATTAAGGGTTCCGATTCGATCTCGGGAATGAACTACTTCTATACATATTCTTTATTGCTTGTAATAATAACATAAAAAAATGAAAGGCAACTTATCACGCCATTGATACATCTGGCTCATCTCTAAAAGATTATATAACTGTATAATAAACATATAATCAACGTAAACAAATGTAGATACAAATCCATACTGACGATATAGGTATACAAATACAAAAGAAACAAAGAAATTATTAAAATGAAAAACATTGAACTAAGACAATCGTTAACAGTTGCAAGTAAATGTTTTTAGTTGGGATTTAAAGGACATTAAAGAAGGGATGTGATTGGGTTCTTGGTTCCAAAGGGATGCGATTCCAAAGAAAGGAATTTTGGAGGCCCCATCGGAATTGCGAAGTTTTGCTGCGAATAGAGCTATTTGGTCCAAGCCTACTGACTCCATGAACTCTACGAGTAGTTCGATGTCATCGGTTAAGGTGGACTTAGAGTTTTTTGTGGCGCGTTTCACGGTCTTGGGAACGACTATCTTCGTGGTGGTCAGTCTGACAGTCTGTCTTTCCTTTGAACTTACTGTTTGTTCGGGGGGTGCAGCAGCGGACAAGGACGGGAGGGCTTAACCTAAGCGTTCGTCGCTGGCGCCGGGGCGGGAACAAATTTTGACGGGAGCGTAAAATCGTGCAAGGGCGCCGATAGTCCGGAGTCGCGTGGCCATTCAGGCCTCTGACACACCTGAGCCGCGCGTGACAATTTCTGGCCGAGTGGCTGTAGTATTGGCAGTTGTGACACTGCACTGGTATCCTACCTAAGATATTAAATGTACTCAGTCGGATAGACCTATATAGACTACGTTACCTAGACCTCAACGTAGACAGCTGATCTCGACACGACGTAGATTCCTCTGCACTTCACTTCCACTATCGACACCTCACCTCCACTATCAGTATCACTATCACTATGGTATCTGATTGTATTGTTCTTACTTGGTGCTGGCATTTATATTTTGTGTGCGTGTGGCGCAACAACTCGACAAAATATGTGAGGAATGTGGTTTAGCTCGACGGTATGTCAAGCAACAGAATGGCACACAATCGTTTTCGGCGCGAGAGAGTGGGAAGCAAGGCAAAGCGAGAACGCAGGTAATCAGTAAAGTTCTGGAAGTTCAGAATTTTGAAAAGAAATTGGGAGCCAGTTAAGTTGCGCTCAAAATTGACAAACACGGTCCTGCTTACGTAAGCCATGAACAAACCATATTGTCACATTTTGAAGTTATTCTTACTTTTAAAATAGGTCCTGGGTTACATTTATGTAGGATACAAGAAAATTGCAAGAGCTGGTTAATTGCATTTATATAAGTTATCTATGACAAGTTACAATCAATAATTAGGCATATATTTTTTTTATTTTTTACAATAGAGGGTGCAACTGCTTCCCGGTTGAATTTAAATTCTCATTCTATTACTGCCAATTATAATAGCCTGAAATTTTTGAGATAACTAACCTACTGAAGGACTCGGTCCAAATTTGAATAGCAGCCAGATCGCTATTTAAACTTTCAATTACCTGATTGAAAGTTTAAATAGACTTTATTTGATTTAAATAGCGAGTTCATATAAATAACAGCAAAGATTAAGTTGGAAATCATCAGCATACAAATGAAAGTGAGGTAATGACCTGAGATATTATTAATAAACACTGAAAAAAGATGAAGGAAAAGAACGCTGCTTATGATCAACTGAATAATATTGTGACAGTACCGATGGTGGGTATTGGGGATTATATTTTTTCTTGTATTCCAATTGGATTATTAACGCAACTCCTCTAAACGGTGTCTAGTGAGCGATGTCAATTTCTTACAGACATTCATTTTATCATTTTATGCCTGCTGCTAGGTTGTTTATTTTTTTTTTATTTTTTTCATTTTCACGCTGTAATCCACACTTGGCAAGGTTTGCAGAGGGAACTTGGGAACCTGGTGTTAATACATTCCGTTCCGTTCCGTCCCGAACGGGAAAGTAATGTTAACAAATTTAGTGGTGGAACTCAACGCCGTGCTTTGCCTTGTTACCAGAGTGAAGAATTGTAAATCGAACTCACAACCTGTCGCGTTTATAGCTAAACGCTTGTTATTTATTGTAATTTGTTAAAATATTTTACAAATCACGTTTCTCATTGTTAAATTAGAAGTACTTGTAGGTAGTTAGATTAATAAGATATATATGTTTTATTTTGTTTAATCAAAATTAAGATTTAACCTTCAAAAACCAATTATAATGAAATAAACAAATATACAAACTCAAATTAGTTTCGAAATAACCTAATATTTAAGACCAATATATTTAATGTTCTTTGAAGATAACTTTTGATGTAATTGACTTGGCGTTTGTCATTTACTTCAAAAGTTTAGTCGCAGTAAGTAAATGCTTATAAACATAAATGTTTTGTAGCTTCGAGAGTGAAAAACACCCCGTTGTCATAAAAAAATTAATATATCCGCTCGCCTACTCTCCGCTCGATTTTCGAGGTACTGCGTATTGAATGGCGGAACAGAACGCCATTCTTAGCCTCGTTACCAGAGCGAGGAAAATGAAAATATTAAATTTTTAGTTCCAAGCGGCATTGAAACCTACAGTCAACACGTTTAAAGGAGCATGCTTGTGCCGCTACACTACTTTTATTTATTAATATACTAGAAATATATACAAGTAAATAGCCTGTGTTATTTTTTATGTATAAGCTATAGTACTATAAAGTTTTAACAGAAACCATTAAGTAGTCTTTGCGTGAAAGTGGTAAATTTTCCATACTCACAAACTTTCACATTTATGACATAAGTAATAATAATAAATTACGCTTATTGCTTTTAATTGTTTGTCCTTCGTGTCTTCTCCATTCAACGTGACATTGGCGAAGTGATATGTGCTCAACTGGCACTCTCGGAACGCCATAACCAAAGAACCATACCTTAATTGTTTGTAACTTGACTTACTTAAAAACAAATATCTTATGTAAAAATAAAAAGTACGTGTTTGTAAATTTACAGTTATTTCAAAATACTTAGAAAGTTTAGTTTTTAATTTATCAAGAACAAAGGTAAAGAAAATAAATTTATTAATAAGTTATTTTAAAATACTTAGAAATTTTAAAATAATTTTTAAGTATTTTAAAATAACTTATTAATAAATTTATTTTCTTTACCTTTGTTCTTGATAAATTATACTTGGCTATTGCTAATTATATTATTTATCTATGAAGTTTTTGTTATAGCGAAATAAATTTTCTACTAATAAATATATTTTACTTTTTCTTGTACTGGTATACTGAAAAAGTCTATTTTCATTATTGTAGAACTTTTGTCTTACTGACGATAGTATAATCATTTATAGTATTTTTATTTGTATAATATAAATTTTATTTAGATAAGTTTTGAATATTCGATCGTAGCTACAGAACCCATATGCGATTAACGATTTATAATTGCTATTTACTTTATTTGCAACTATTAAGAATCGTAGCTTAAAATCTCTGATTTAGATATTATTTGTAATTTGAGGAAATAAATTGATTATATTGTAATAATTTATTGCACTCTTTTTCTTGACAATAAATAAATTATAGATTTATTTACTAAACAAAATCTTCACGCATATCTTTAGACAACATATTATTGGTGGCATTGAATAACGGAATTGAACTGAAAACATTTTTTTTTTTATTTTTATCTGTTTGTATCTAACTTATTGATATTATGACAAGCTTCTCATAATATTTTGCTTAGTTTCGTTTTATTTCAATTCGTTTATAAGTTTGAGTTTGAGGCTTGTTGTGTGGAAGGGGCTCAAATAATAGCGGTAAGAGTGAAACGGAACGGAGTGTCTTAACACTAAATTCCTTAGGTCTAGTCTGATATATGCGGGATACAGCGCAAAATTAAAAAAAGAAAGTTATAATCATTTGATAAAATTATTCTTCGATAAAATTGTTATAAATAAATGCTCTATTGAAACTTATTTTTCAATCTAAGTATAGATATTATTTTTTAACTATATTATTAGTAGAAAACGAAAGCAATACAGATTATTATGAAGATAATTATGTAGTTCAAGCTGACAATATTATCGAACTCGACCGTCGGGTCGGTGGCAAATAAATAATTATACAGACACAGGATATCGCGAACTGAGTAAGTGAGATTACTTTAGATTACTTTTACTTCTTGTTGTTAGAAAAGTTGTAGAAAAATATCAGGTATATGTAAAAAATTGTATACACTTAGCCATGAAAAACAGTGTCGTTCATTTCTGTGGACTGAATCGAAACAGCCCACAATTTAATATAAAATGAACTCTTATTTTTCATGTGCGGCTTCGCAGTGATATTACAAAATTTCTGAGAATCGTGTGATTGTCCACAAAGGGACACTTTGTTTGAAAGTATTTTATCAGAAACAACACATAATCTATATAATGAAATATAATATTTAATATAAGAAAAAAGGTTTATATACATACATGTAAATCATGTAAATGTAAGTATATTACATAAGAAAGTTTATTTTAAACGTAAAGAAAACGGCACCCTATAAAAATTGTGTCGCATGAAAATATATTAAATATCCGACTGATTAATCAATCATATCATAATATGAATAAGGAATAGTTTTCAGGAATTCTGTTACAGCGTGATATTTTTTTTCTTATCTTACCGCATATTTATTTCGTAAAAGCAGAAGCTGGGTATACATTCCATTTTCAAATGTGATATAACTTTAAGCTTATATTTCAATCAAAACGAGTGTAAGAGAATCCAAAGTTAAAACGACGAATGTCACATAGTTCAAACGAAGAACAAAGATATCGTAAGCTATTTGTAATTTAGAAATGCAATACAAGTCTAAAACTTTTAGTTTCTAAAGCATTGCAATGGAATGATCGCATCGTTCCAACTTTACATAGGTATTTGATAAATACTTTACAGCTAAAAGGTTACAATACTTTGATTATACATTATTATACTAATGCTGTTGACTACAACAATATTAATAGCCGCTTTTAACATTAGCACGCAATTCTTTGAGTTCAGTATTTTAGTACAAAACAAATATTAATATAGAGTCTATGTAAGTCTTACGGTTTATGTAACAAGGATGAAAATTGAATAAAATTGTAACTTATAGAACTGTGAGCTCGATTAGTGTATGAAAATGGGGGCGGATAATGTGAATTTTCACGTATTTCCTTCTAATGAAACTGTACACGCAACTATTTACTGTTGATTGGCAGTTTATGGGTGGGTTTTCAAGCATATGTCTTGTATATATCGAATATTATTAATATCATGAAGCTTGTCGGGACTCAGGGGCACAAACGCGTGACTGTAAACACCACAGGTTGTGAGTTCGATCACTATTCGAGAAAATGAAATAATCAATATTATCAAATTAAATTTTCAATATTTTTATTTCTTCGCTCTGGACCACCATTGAACGTAATGCCTCAATTTTAGCGGAAAGGGGAGAACGGAACGGATTATCTTAATACTAGGTTCTGAAGTCCCCTCTGCCTACCCCCCTGACTTCCCTGCCATCTTTTGGATGAAACTTGAGGTATTGAAAATAAATGATAAAATATTATTTTTTAAAACAATTAACGTAAATGTGTACAAATCATTCGTATAAAAAAAAATCAACCTACAGAAGACACAAGTCTGCGAGTTAACCACTAAAAAAACCCCATTTATCGTATCACCAGTTTTCGAGAACACTCCCCTTAAAGCCGCGCCCTGCATCTGTATATTGGGCCACAGCTCTTCGAGCGACTGCCAGTATTGCGTTCATCTGGAAAGCAAGGCCTCGAAGAAACTAGGGGTCATCAGCAGAGCGAGCCCCTTACAGATCATTGGGTCCTAATGATCTGTAAGGGACTTGACACTTAGGCTTTGCGTAGAGACATATTGTCACTGTGCGTTCTCTACCGCATTTATCTCGGGGAGTATTCTGGACAACTGTTTAACTTGGTACTTGCCGACAAATTTTCTAACCGCACAGTACGCCATAAGTTACTGTACCATCCACAACATCTCGAAACGTGGCACTCCACTACTGTGCGGTTTCGTAGGAATTTTCTTCCATGCGCCACACATCTCGAATGACCTACCCGCGGCAGTATTTCCAGGTCGATACGACATGGGTACCTTCGAAAAGCGCGTCTACCTTCACCTCAAAGGCCGGCAACGCTTAGCCCTTACGCCTGTAGCTTCCCTGGTGTTACACAGGGCCGTTGGCGACGGTGATTACTCACCATCAGGTGACCCGTACGCTCATTTGCCTTGTCTTTTCCATAAAAAAAAGCTGTCAGTAATTGATTCATTGCAAATCATAAAAAAATGATAAATCTATCTAATCGATCTTTACAAATATTGTAAAGCTGGATTGTTAATTAAACGTGCTAAACTCAGGAACTATTCATTCAGGTCTCAATTAAAAAATCTTAGGTATCTTGAGGTAATTTGACCTCATTACATTTTAATAATCGCTTTATTTTTTGTAAATATTTCTTAGCTAAAATCATATTATTACAACAAGAAACTTATAAACTGATATACTAATTCATGAGGATGATATGTAACGTACTAAGATAAAAACAGTCAACAACACAAACAGCTAGTCAAACCCCATAAAATTTACGATATTTACCTTGAATCTTTTATAGTTAGATTTCGGGGGTTAATTCTCGTAGTTAGACAACTTCTACTAAAGAGAATGCCTCATAAAAGATCTCCTTTCAGCTTGATTGGTTTAGTTATTTGTTGGTTTGTTCTTAGATAGCTGGATAGTAATAGGAAGTCAACATTAGATAGCATCTTTGTTTTATTGTTTAAAATTTTGATTTCATAAATATCATTAATACACAATTAACTCTCGGTCAATACTTTTCACTGAATTATTTAAGCATTGTACATTGAGTAGTGGACCCATAGCCAGGCTTTGCCTCGTTATTAGAAAGTAATCATGAACATTTTTACAGCACTAGTGCTGCGCCACAAACGTTATTGGTGAACAATAACCTTCCTCAGTTGACCTATTAATAAATGATATATTATTTGTAAATATTCTTAGTTTGTTAATAACATTTTTTATTCAATGTATCTCGCATATAGCAGATTACATAAAAAGAGCAAAGCAGCAGCATATGTCATACAATAGGAGCACATGAGTGCGATAGTATTCCCAGGTCGATAAAACATGCGCGTCATCTCAACCTTAAAGGCTGGCAATACCCCTATAGCTCCTCGGATGTTACAAGGGACCGTGTGGGGGTCTCATACCCTGTCTTTGCAAAAAGTAAACACGACAGGGTTATGGGTCAGATCCCCACTCGAAGAAGTTAAATATTTAATGCTTTCATTTCTTTGCAGTGGTAGCAAGATAAAACGCGGCGTTGAGTTCCGCCATCCGACTCGCTAGGCTTCAAATTCGGCGGAAAGTGGGAGAAAAACCGAGCGTTTTGTTACTATGTTCTTAAGTTCACTCTGCCCAACCCAGCCATGGGCGGGATACAACGCGGAGCTGAAGAAATAAAATAATATATAAAGAATCCAACGTAACTGTGTGTGACTCCGTTCTATATTTTCCACAAGAATTCAGGGTTGTTCGATATGAAACATATGTTACACAAAAAGAAAAATGTGAAAACGTAAGAAAATGTAATAAAAACACATATACGAGTACAAAAAGAAATATAAAGAAATATGAGAACGAAATACGCTGTAAATAATAAAATTCTCGCCTGTCTATTTTGAGTTCTCACAGTTTACAATGAGTCTACACGTTTACAATGTAGCCGCTATTTACTAAATTAAACGTTATTAGTTGTTAAAAATAAAAGGATAAATGTTATGATGTTGTTGTATGTTTGTTTTTATTTTAATTTAGTTAAGTATATAAAGAGGGATTACAGTTTTAATAAATCATAATTTATTTCAAAGTCTGTCGTGGAGCAAAAGCACAGGCGTGCGTATACGCGACAGGTTCGATCCCTACAATATGATCGTAGATAGTTCATCGGTCGCAGGGAAGTTTTGAAAATAGAATGTAAACATTACATTATAATGCTTAGCCTACTGAATACGTACATAAACGCTTCTTATTTATGAAGACAAAATAATTAATTAATGTATTGTGCTAGACTCAGTTAGAATAAATTTAAGTAAGACAATCTATTGAAACAGTTTTTTTGATAATGTAGGATTTAACTTTAGTAAACGACACAACTGTTATAATGATTATTATAATTTTAAATCGGATGTCATTACGAGGCATACGAAAAGTGTTCTAGCCTTTTTAAGATTATCAAATTATTTTTTTCCCCGTTTGAAAATTAAAACAAAATATAGCATTAAACATTAGCCAGAAATCCCTTAATATGTTATGTCACAAATTTATTTGGAAATCAGAGAAAGGAATGTCTTAATACTGGGTTTCATCTACTAGTGCTATCTAAGTTAAAAATACACAATTTTGTCCGTAAGAAGTAAAATTCATGGATATTTGTCACTGGAGGACTATCAAGAATCTTATAAGTTAAGGATATCGATAGATACCTAGACGAAATACAGTTTTTAATATTTAAGATATTTTCTCTTATAGCTTGAACTCACCTTAATTAATATATTTTTAACAAAAAGCTAAGAGATTAAATAATAAACATTATAACTGTTAACAAAGAATCATTTTAAATATATATTTTAGACTGTCAAAAGCAGCTGCTAACTAAATTAGTAAAAAATATTGTTATTTGAAACATAATGTAATAAACGAGTGAGCCGTGACCGTGGTCGAGGGCCCTACGCCTGTTATGAAATATGTGACTGCAAAGCAATATCAAAGTAATTAAATTTGAAAATGAATTATTTCCATGTTAACAGTGGGCTTAGAATGTCTGTTAGAGGTTGTATATTGTGGATTTTGTGATATTTTTTATTAATCCCACGCGTGTATTAAATAACCTTTTATGTTCCTATTTGTATGTCAGTGTTTGTTTTCCACTAGGGTTGCGTTTAGTCAAACAAATGAAAGTGACCTTATAGGATAGTCTGTCCGTCTGTCAAGACCATCAAACTTGAGAGCGCGTGGAAGTATTAAATACATAGACCTAAAGATGATCATGTTTTTAATTCCGGAAATATAATCTATAACTTTAAACTATTTTTTGCTTATCGCTCCATGGTAAATAACTAATGACTTTTTAAATAAAACAAATTCGACTGTCATCAATTTATTTGCATTCAATTAATTACGTATATTGATTTATATAGATTTTTGGAAACCCGACGTTTCGAACACTTTACTGTCCATCTATTAGTTGACATAATAATGATATAAAACTAAAGGCGTAATGCCCAGAATTCTTGCTGAACGAGCTTATTGCGTCTTGTACTTTGGTGTGTCTAAAATGTTTATAATTAATCTGGTTAAATTTGTTTCACTTAAAATGTATAAAAATCTGTTTGAACTTATAAAGTATTATATTCACAATCCTATATAATAAAAAAATATAAAATACCTATTTAAATGATATAATACTTTAACAATATGGTCTCGAGAAAAATGCAATAAAAACTATTATTTCTTAAATAATACTTTGAAACATAGGTTAATAAATATTTTATATGTATATTATTATAGGCAGGAAACCGATAAAAAACCATAAACAAAATCTGTCTGATTGAAAATCTGTGTCAATAACAGCTTTACTACATATACATAATTAACTAGAGATAATATTGAAATAAATTCTTTGCAGCAATAAGTAAAACCTTCTTTCAGTTGTAAGATAAAGTCGTGACTTAAAGACGACTCTAAAGTAATCGCTACACGTACCAAGATAGTCTAAATCCAACATGTCGCGGTATAGATTTATTATTGGTTTAGCTTGGTCGGGATCAGTGTGAAGGTAGCATTAGAAGGTGAGAGGATTCAAGCAGTTCCAAATAAACGAGGTCAGGGAAACAAATGTTTATTGCGCAGTTAAAGGCAAGTATTGCTTGCTGAGATACGGCGATACTACCACTATTTCTTGCTATCATATTTAATGAAACTAAGGGAATAGTTTTATTGTATACCTTGTGGCTTCAAAGTTAGTAAAATATAAATAAAAGTGATAGTTGTCTAATATTCATAATTTTCAATTGAATTGATCCATGATGCTTAATTACGAATATATACAGCAGGATCAGGGTGAGCAGAGAAGACCCAGCGTCAATACATTCTATCGTTAATTTGTTACCAGATTTCTAGACGGTTATTGTTGGGTGACAAAACTCATTACACAATTAAACCGTTTAAAGCTAGACACTGTCATAGTGGCCTCTCTCAATTACATACATTATTTATTAGGTATTTTCTTAGCAAACTGTGTCAATACTTGAATATTTTATTGTAACTGACAGTTAAAGTCAATAAAATGTAGAGACGATTGTATAACAATAGTGTAATGATCCTTTACACGATCAATAGAGCACGGGCTAGTATTAAATTCAGTAAAATATTTAGAAAGTTCCCCACAGATTAACCAAAGAGGATCGGAGAGGCTGTCAGTCACGTACGCACTGACATTCAGCCGGCCTAATTCGATAAGTAATGTCGGTGAAATATAAAAGTGAAGCTCTTATTTTTGTTTTCCATTACACACGAGCACGGCCCCGGGGTGAAAATTAAGATATACGGCGCTGAGCTTGCAAACTTTGGCCCCACTCGGATTTGGACGGCTCATGTCAAAACTTCTTAATCATGTTTGTATTAGAATTTTCCTGTAAATCTCATATCCTTTGTTTCATTTTCTTAGGACGAAGTTAAGAATTATAAAATTATAATTGACATTTTTTGTTTAGATAAATTTTAAGACTGACGGTGTTATATAAAACATTCAATATATCCGAGATATTTCTCCACTTAAATCGATTTAGATTATATAATATGTCAGTGTTAAAGTAATTTACAAAAAATAAAATAGTAATACCCTCATAATTATAAATAAAAAATGAGGAAATGACTATAAAAAGGGACGTTTTTGTTCGATTGAGTTAGTACGTTGTTATTCTGCCTGTTGTGAGGTTCATAAATACCACGGTGTATAAGTGTTAAAGTCGGTGTTATTATTGCTTTGCTTTAATAATACATGTAAAAGTGTATAGTAAGAAAAGTGAATTGTTTGAAGTGTGTAGTGAGTAATGTATGAAAGACGTATATGTGAAAGTGGAAATAAGTAAATTGTGATTAACGAGTGCTGTCTTTTACTTCCCTCCTGACATCCTTACAAATGTCAGAAGTGGGATCCAACACCTAAAGATGACTGGTGTTGCAACTACGCCCAAACGAACCGACCGACGCACGACCAGTGACGCGGAACGTTTACGCGATCGCGATCGCGATCGTAGGCAGAAAAATAGACACGTACGTAATAGACATGAGCCCCGAGATTCCAGCGGAAGTCGGGACTACAGTAACCGTAAACGAAGTCGAAGTCGAAGGCAAGAACGTCATCGTAGTCGCAGTCTAAGAAGAAATAGATCCCGTAGAAGTCGCAGTACAAGTGGACATGAGGAACATAGCAGCAGGCGGAGCAGCAGGCTTAGCCGTAGCCGTGTTCAGCGCGGGCACGGTGACCGTGTCCATGAGCAGGAAGGCGAGCAGTATGGTGGCTGTCAGCGTGGTGGCGGTGGACGGCAGCGTGTAGATGCTTTGTCTAAAGAAGACGACAAAGATCCTCGTGCTTCAAGTAAGAGGCGCCATGAAGGTACGGACTTTATGCGTAGTGATAGTAATATTAACTCTCAAGTAGATTTTAAAAAGTTTATTAATGCTCTATCATCGGCTATAACCAAAAACAATACAGATAAATACCAAAGTACTGTTAATACAGTTCCAGAGTTCAATCCTTCTTCTAAAGGTCAAACTATGTCAATGTGGTTAAATAAGATAAATGAATGTTCTAGAATTTTTGATTGGTCTGAAGTTCAAACTGTTCATTTTGCTTTGTCTAAACTTACTGGGTTAGCAAAAAAATGGTATGAAAGTTTGCCTTCACTGTTATTTACGTGGTCGGAGTGGCAAGTTAAGTTATTAGATGCTTTTCCTTGCCGAGAAAACTATGGGCAGCTTTTAAATGACATGCTCTTGAAACGCGCAAAATTTGGTGATTCTTTAGAAGAGTATTTTTATGAAAAGTGTGTATTATTGAATCGTTGTGGTATAAGCAGCAGACTGTATTATTTTTGGTATTGATGACAGGGCAATTAGAATGAGTGCAGAAGCGGCACAATATGAGGATCCTAATAAACTATTAACATTTTTGAAAAATATAAAAATCAGTAAACGCTTAGATAAAAACTTTCCTAATATTTCTAACAACGTTTTGAGTAATCAAAAAAAACACCTATTGAAAGACGTTCAAACCTTAACTGTTATAACTGCGGTCAAGCTGGCCATTATAGTTCGAAATGTAGTCTGCCAATCAAACGATGTTCTAAATGTCATCTTATAGGTCATTTAGCTAGTGACTGTAGTAAAGAAACTCGCGTAAGTGCATTAAATCAAAGCGTAACAGAAAAAGACAATACAGTTAATAGTGATAAAATGGTTAATATTGTCAGTACTAAAAATGAAGATGAAAAATTTTATAAATGTGCTCTTGTCAATGGGGTGGCTTTGAATTCGTTTATTGATCTAGGTAGTAGAAAAACTCTATTAAGAGAACAAGAGGCCCGTAGCATATTAGGTACCTGGAATAAAAGTGAAACCGAGTCTTTGGTAGGCTTTGGTAACTCAACAGTTACTCCGATAGGTAGTTGTGATGTTCAAATTATTATAGACGGTATTTCAGCAATAACGGAAGTCCTTATAGTGTCTAATGAATATTTACCTAGATATCCACTTTTAGTCGGTCACTCTTACACAGAACAAGAACATATTACTATGCTTAAGACTTACAACGCTTTAAACATAATGTCTAACGAAAATCGTAATACAGCGGAAGACAAATTTGTTATAAAATTAAAACATGATGCGACAGTTAGTGGTTTAGGAATAGTAGATGTTTATTGTGAGCCAAATTATAACGGTGAATTATTTATAGAAGGTGGTGCAAGGTTAGAACCGCGTAAAGAATACTTTGTTTTAAAAGGATTATACAATTTTAGCAATGGAAGTGGTAAACTAATTCTGAAATGCGAACCTCGGGTAAATATTAACTTACGAAAAGATGATAAGATAGCTAGAGCTTTTAAAATTTCATATAACGAAAGTCCTACTGTGTTTCAAATAGAAGAACCTAACAGAAACGTTCTAAATAAAGAAACCAACGCTAAAAGTAATATAGAAATAGGAAATGAGCAAATTATAATAAACGATAACATAGATATTTCATGCAAGAAAAAGATAACGGAACTACTTAACAAATATAGAAGTTGTTTTGCTTTTAATTTAAAAGAATTAGGATGTACAAAAGATGGAGAGCTGTCAATTAAATTAACTGATAATATTCCGGTAGTATATAGACCTTATAGATTATCATTTAGCGAAAAAGGAGAAGTACGGGAAATGATTCAAGAAATGATGGATGCGGGAATTATACGAGAATCAAGCTCTCAGTTTGCAAGTCCTATTATAATTGTTAAGAAAAAGACTGGAGATAAGAGACTTTGTGTAGATTTTCGAGCTTTAAATCGAAAAACATTTAAAGAGCATTATCCATTACCTCGTATTGAAGATCAGTTAGATTGTTTATCAGGTTTTAAATATTTTACTACATTGGATCTCGCCTCTGGTTATTATCAAGTTCCAATATGTGAAGAAAGTAGACATAAAACTGCTTTTGTCACTCCCGAGGGACAGTACGAATTTAATAGAATGCCCTTTGGTCTGGCCAATGCCCCAGCTGTTTTCCAAAGAGTTATCAATAAAATTTTAAGCAAAGCAACAATAGGTACAGCGATGGCGTACATGGATGATATAATTATTCCCTCTAGGACTGTAGAAGAAGGATTAAATAAATTAACAACAATTTTAGAATTATTGAAATGTTCCGGTTTAACATTAAAACTATCAAAATGTAACTTTTTCATGACTTCCGTAGATTTTTTGGGTTTTGAATTATCAGAAAAGGGTATTAAGCCGGGCTCTAGAAAAACTGAAGCGGTGACCAATTTTCCTCCACCAAAACGCAACAAAATGTAAGACAAATGTATTTCTTGGTTTAACTAGTTTTTTTAGGCGGTTTATAAAAAACTTTTCCATAATCGCTAAACCTCTTACTCGGTTGTTAAAGAAAGATAGTAAATTTATTTGGACTAATGAACAGGAAAAAGCATTTGAGCAACTAAAATCAGCTTTAATTCAGAGACCGACAATGGCTCTTTACGACCAAAATGCGGAGACGGAAGTACACACAGATGCATGTAAGATAGGTATTGGTGCTATGTTACTTCAGCGATCTGATTCAGGTCCGTTTCGAGCCGTAGCTTATTTTAGTCGTCAAACTTCTCATGATGAACAACGGTATACCTCATATGACTTGGAAACCCTAGCTGTAATTTCTGCTTTACAACGCTTTAGAGTTTACCTACTTGGTCTAGAGTTTAAAATAGTTACGGATTGTAATTCATTACGAGCAACATTTGAAAAACGTGATCTTATTCCTCGTGTTGCTCGCTGGTGGAGCCAGCTACAAGAATTTAATTGTCACATTGAATATAGATCGGGCTGTAAAATGAGCCACGCCGATGCTTTGAGTCGTAATCCAGTATTAAATACTAAACAAGGCACAAATGTAGATAATACAGTATTACAAATTAATTCCAATGATTGGTTAGCCACAGTACAAAATTCTGACCCAAAATTGAAACGTATTATTGACATTCTAAATGAAAAACAAACTGATGAAATAACTGATATAAAGAATAATTATCGCTGTATTAATGAACATTTGTATAAAAAAACTGATTCTGGTTTAAAATGGGTAGTTCCTAAAGCATCGCGGTGGAGAATTGTTAAGCAGAGTCACGATGACATCGGTCATGTGGGAATAGACAAAACAATGGATAAAATATCTAGTGATTATTGGTTTCCGAAGATGAAACAATTTGTGCAAAAATACGTACGGTCATGTTTAGAGTGTGCTTATCATAAGACGCCTACTGGGAAACCTGAAGGGTTTCTAAATCCTATACCTAAAGTTCCGGTACCGTTTCATACTCTTCATCTCGATCATTTAGGGCCCTTTGTACGTAGTCGTAACAAAAATAGTTATTTGTTGGTAGTCATTGACGGATTTTCAAAATTTATAATTATAAGACCAGATAGGGGTACAGATACTAAGTATGTAATAACAATATTAAAAGAGATTTTTTATACGTTTAGCACTCCAGTTAGACTTATCACCGATAGAGGTAGTTGTTTTACAAGTCAAACATTCAAAAAGTTTACAAATGAATTAGGTGTTAAACACGTTCTTACCGCAGTATCAACTCCTCGAGCCAACGGACAGGTCGAGAGATATAATCGTACTATAACCGAATCATTAGCAATTTCAAATAATAATTGTCCTGAAAATCGATGGGATGACCATATATCAAAAATACAATGGTCTTTAAATAATACTCATAATAAAGGTATCGGTTGCACGCCGGCTGAGGTATTGTTCGGGTTTAAAACGGTTAGCACGTCGGACAGTCGTATACTAAACATATTAAATGATGACTTAAACCAAAAGACCGAAAATAGAGAAACAATTCGTGAAAAGGTTATTGAGTACGTAGATAAAAAACAAATCGCACAAAAAAAACAGTATGATAAACATAGAAAATCACCACGTAAGTACGAAATTGGAGATCTAGTTAGTTTTTCGAAATCAACAGTCAACAGGCCAAAGCAAGAAACTTTTGCCCAAGTTCCAAGGTCCATATAAAGTAACAAAAATTTTTGATCATGATAGATATGAAATACAAGATACTCCTATTACAAAAAAGTGTAGAGGTGTTTATAAAGCGATTGTGGCAGTAGATAAAATGCAACCGTGGGTAATGTTTGATCGTCTTTCTGATGATAGTGACTCTATGTCCTCAAGAGAGTCAGATAGTTCTAGTGATGATGAATTGGTACCTTGTGAAACTTGAAGTCATAAATAAAATTTACTTAAGCTAAATTTATAATAATGTTTAATTTTGCACATAAATGCTGTTAGACAGTAAGAATTACAAGTAGTATATGTCGGCGATACGCCGGTATTTTCAAGTGGAGAGTTCATTTTTACAATGAAAACACACACTAACAGTAATTAGTTTATTCTCGTATGATAGCTTGTACAGAATTCAACCGTTTTACAAAAATCGAAGCTTTTTATATTACGAAACACAATGAATTTTAGAACTTATAACTGCAACTTCCGTTATAACAAATAATTTATATTATACAGTAACAAATAGTTCAATATTGTTAATTAATTACGTATAGAATTTTACATTACTTTAAATAATTTATTTTAAACAAACTACAATAATTTTAATAAATAATCTTCATGTTTTACCATAGTGGCTTAAAGATGGCGAGGGCGCCACTAACAGGATACACATTTAAAGTAAGGTTTATTTATATTCATTAAATTAAATTAAGACTTGGAATAATTATATTAATTTCAATTCGTCTTATTTTGAATATTTAATAATTTAATATTAACAATTAAGCAATTATTTAATATTATGAAACTTAAATAGTCCATACACTATTTATTATAAATTAAAACATTTCAAAATATAATTTGTTATTACAAAAGATTATTAATAATATCAATCTTAAAAGTATAAAATATTTTTAAAAGCAATAACAACATCAAACGTAATTATTTGCGGCCATATATACAATGTTTAGTTACGTCATATAAAGTATAAGTTTGTATTGATTTATTTACACAGTGATTTTTTTTTACACAGTTATTATAAATGTATAGTTTTATAGTACTAGTACTTTTATAGTACTCGTACTTTTATAGTACTCGTAGGTTGTTTAGTTTAAGATGGGCAGATTGCCCCTGTTAAGATGGGCAGATTGCCCCTGTTAAGATGGGCAGATTGCCCCAGTTAAGATGGGCAGATTGCCCCAGTTAAGATGGGCAGATTGCCCCAGTTAATATGGGCAGATTGCCCCAGTTAAGGTGGGCAGATTGCCCCAGTTAAGGTGGGCAGATTGCCCCAGTTAAGGTGGGCAGATTGCCCCAGTTAAGGTGGGCAGATTGCCCCAGTTAAGGTGGGCAGATTGCCCCAGTTTATTGTTCACAGCTATTACAGAAATTTAAAATTAAGATTACAGATGTATGACAAATTAAGATTACAGACGTATGTATAATATTGCTATTTATGTTAACTAGGTTAAAGATAGTATTTAATGTAAGTTATTAATCATAGTTATTGTCTCAGTGTTTATTTTTTATTTTCTTTTGGTTGTTTTGAATTTGAAACACGAGGTCGTGTTTCGGTGCAGGACGGCCGAACTGTAAGGTAACAGTCAGTGTTAAAGTAATTTACAAAAAATAAAATAGTAATACCCTCATAATTATAAATAAAAAATGAGGAAATGACTATAAAAAGGGACGTTTTTGTTCGATTGAGTTAGTACGTTGTTATTCTGCCTGTTGTGAGGTTCATAAATATCACGGTGTATAAGTGTTAAAGTCGGTGTTATTATTGCCTTGCTTTAATAATACATGTAAAAGTGTATAGTAAGAAAAGTGAATTGTGTGAAGTGTGTAGTGAGTAATGTATGAAAGGCGTATATATGAAAGTGGAAATAAGTAAATTGTAATTAACGAGTGCTGTCTTTTACTTCCCTCCTGACATCCTTACAAATATGACTACATTATAGTCTCCTTTGATAAATGTTCTATCCAACATTATAAAAGTAAAAATAATAAAAGAGAATTTTTTGAGTTTAAACTTCCTGATATAAGCACGATTCACCAAACAAATAAATTTTATTGGCATGGATATGGATATTATACAGACATTACATTTAAAAAATAATGAAATTACAAATTACCTGTATACATTTTTAAGTAATTAATTACGTAGAAAACCTCTAATAAATTATTAATGTTCATTATACATATACGTACAGAACTAGTATGCAAGCTGAGTTCCGTGCACACGAACCTTCATTTCAATAAATTCCTTGTGGCGGGCGTATCGAATTCCTTTAAATTGAGGTTTCAGGTATTACACCTAGAAAGCCAGCCAGACAGTTTAGTTGCCTTCTTCCTTAAATAAAACGTAATTGTGTTGTTTCGCTACTTGAATAAGAAAGAACAAATTGATTTGAAGAAGCAAACGTTAAAATAAAATTTATTTTACTTTTTTATATCCAGTGAGTAACAAAATTACATTTCATTTACCAAGAAGAAATGAAATTACAATTTGAATCATCTGAGAGCCAATTATTACAGAACTTGAGTTAATTTACAAATTATAAAGATTTTTTTCTATTTCCCTTTTAGATCGTATGGAGTTCTTTTTGCCTAGTTGAACACAACAAATGGACTACATTTCTCCACGACGGCCAATTTGCGGAAATAGTGCGGTTATTTTATATAAACAAGCTTGATATTCACTTATTTTAAGAGTATCCGGTCTTGTTATTGAGCTTTAATCCTATTCCTATTTTCAAGAAATTGTCTGCTACATTTGTTATTTTGTTAGAAGTTTATATATTTATACATACATTTTTATATGCATCCAAATTTACTTATATAATATTTATTTGACCCTGTAATCATTTCATTCTTACCGAAACTAATATGAAAACTGTATCATATCTAACAATTTTTAGTTACAAAATTCTGATTACAACTTTGTACTTAAAAAATGGAAAGTAAAAACTAAGTCAGTCTACAAATTAAGCTTTATTATGCATAAAATCATAGCTATAATAGTTTTGGTCTCGGCAACGTACCAAAAAGAGTAAGAGCGTCCGTGCCTTAATTCTTTTTATCGGACTTCATGCCGCCTTTAAATTCTAATCCCCAAAAGATTACTGGAAATGCTACCACTTCGAACTTTTGGAACTTTGATTAGATATCTATACAGCTTTCTAATATACATGAAGTTATTTTTCTTATTTTTTTTAGTAATATTAAATATTAAGACCTGACGTGGCGCAGGTTCACAAACGTGTGATTATAAATGCGATAGATTGTGAGTTCGATCCCTTCTCGAGGAAATGAAATATTTAATATTTTAATTTCTTCACGTTGGTAACTAGCAAAGCTCACCGTTGAGTTCCACCACTAAATATACAATGCCTACAATTCAGTGGAAAACGAGGAACGTAGGTGTCAAATGGGAACAGGTTGTCTTACACTCCGAAAGCCAATGCACTCGTGTCGATCCTGTTGATTCTACAAAATTTTATAACTGATAACACGCTTTGGAAATAAAATGCTTGATCCAGACGTTTTCAAATGTATAGTACATTACGTCACTTATACATAATATTAGGTATGTAAACATTTATTTGAAAAAAAAATGTCTTACTGAGTTTCTTGTGACGGTTCTTCTGTCTGAGGCAGAAGTTTTAGTGAACCAGAGGAAATTGCTTGACATTAAAAAAAAGGATGTAACATCTTATTGTGAATAAAGTATTTTATTTTGATTTTAAATTTCTAGGTTCCCAAGTTCCCTCTACCTTCCTTGCTATATGTAGGACACAGCGTAAAGCTGAAACATATATATTTTTTTGTTTTTAAGTAATATCATTGAGGCCTGTCGTGGCGCAGCGGCACAAGAGTGTGACTGTAACCGACAGGTTCTGGGTTCGATCCCCAGTCGAGGAAATGAAATATTTAATATTTTCAATTTAAATATTTAATGTTTCATTTCTTCGCTCTGGTAATAAGGCGCGGCGTTGAGTTCCGCCACTCAACACGCAATGCCTCAAATTGGGCGGAAAGTGGGGAACGGAAGTGGAACGGAGTGTCATAACACTAGGTTTCACTTCCGTTCCCTCTGCCTACCCTGCCTAGTGCGGGATGCAGCGTGAAGCTGAAGAAGAAGAAGAAGAAGAAGAAGAAGAAGTAATATCAATTCCATTCGGGTAACATTTTGAATATTCTTAAAACCCAAAGTATATTCTCAAGCAGTATAAATGTGTATGTTTTAAACATCAACTCAACAAGGTTTTGCTTACAACAAAATAAAAGTACAATTTTGGTCGGCAGCTGTTGAATTTTCACCGAAGTTTAGTTAAACTTTTTACAAGTTAGTTCAAAACTAGCGCTGTGCAAAAAAACAAGTGAATGAAATGTATTTACTTAGCTTGATGCTCAGAGCTCTCTATCGGCGACGTAAATGATCAATATTATACAATAATATCTTTTAGTTTTTATATAATTTTAAATTAATATTAATATAATTTTCTATAATCTCAACTAGAATAACTGGCAAGTTCCAAAGAATTATTTAATACTTTAGGTAAATGCCGATAACTCAATTGTTTGAGATAACTTCATGATGCTCCATGTATGCATCTAGTGTGAATCACTGAGAGATATTATGCACATATTTTATTATTTAAAGAGTTTATTTTCACTGTTCTGTACTGAAAAATATTTTAGGAACGCTTTAAACCATTTTTTGGTTGTCGATCTAAGCTATATGACAGTTGATAAGTAAAACTCCTCATTTATGACATTAATTTTCTACGATGCTTGATACCTTCTGATTTTAACCACTTCACTCTACGTACATATTAGTCTTATTATTTTTTAAGTTGTTATCAAATTATTTTAAGTTAGTAAATTACTAAATTCTATTAACTTATAAAGTGATAAAAATATCACCTTATCGCGAGAATAAATATAAAAGGAAAATATAAATTTTAAAAACGTATAAAATTTGAACGAAGCGAGAATTAAGCCCGTGCCTCATGGAAACCGTCTAAGCACTCTGACCAACTGAGCCATATATTTTCATCTAGCTACGTCGAATTTTTTATACACTTGTTACAACTTATTTATTTTGTTAGATAGATCTTGATGAGGCTTGAAAATTATGATATAAATTTATAGGTATTGCGGGGAAGATAAGAGATTTAATCATGTTTATGTAATTACCTTTAAGCGCGGAGTTGAGCTGTGTCACTCTGCTCTTAATGACTCGAAAACTCAGTTGAGAATATGTGACGGAGTTTTAACGCTGGGTTGGCTTCCAACCCTGCTATACGGAACAAAAGTGAAGCTGCTTTTTGTATTTTGTCATAAAAATGTAAATGTAGATTCTTAAGTTAAGACTTCACATCAAACGATTGAAAAGAACATTGTTAGAATGCAGTTGTCACAGTCTATATTGTATATATTAAAGTTCCACAGCGAAGACTCAAACTCAGGGAATTCTAAAGCAATTATCAACTTACACAGTGTAGTTAAACTTTACTGTAATGCAAATCATCTACATCGTCTATATATAAAGGTATTAATTACAGCTTTTATCAGTTGCTTTGTGCCTTTAGAAAATTTATAGTAAATAATTTATGAGCGAATAAAAAATACATGACAGACGCGACATGATTTTTAAATTAATAGTTATTTGTTTTGTGATATTCAACGATATAAATGTTTTTGGAGTAATTATTTTGAATGTGGCTATCATGGCTTAGGGTGAGGAGGAGGAGGAGGTCTCACTAGAAACGTGATTTCTTAAGATTTCCGTACTTATAAGCAGAAAACAGGGATCCACTCATATAGAACCATTTTTTTGTCCAAACTGTCAAGAACTTGAGCTATCGTTGAGGTATCGACTTGGATTTGTTTAAAAATTGACGGTCTTTTGGTGCACAGAAAAAAAACCATATAAGACAAAGCAATAAGGACATCAAAAATGTAATAAAAAATTATAGATTAATTCCCTTGAACTAATAATTAAATAAATAATTTGAATGTACAAATAAAAATAAATGATAAAATAAAAATAAATGAAAATGTAAAGATAGAAAAAAAAAACTATTACATACGACTCGCACTTGGCCTTTTTTTACATTTCTTTCACTGGCAAGATAAAGTGTGGAATTAATTTTTGCCACTTAACTCCGTTAGTCTTCCGAGTTCTTTTTTTTTTTATGGAAAAGACGGTAAACGAGCGTACGGGTCACCTGGTGGTAAGTGATCATCGTCGCCCACGGCCCCGAGTAACTCCAGAGGAGCTACAGGAGCGTTGCCGTCCTTTAAATTGGAAGGGCACCGGGGCCCGGCATTACCTAATGCGAAACGCAGTGGCCAAAGCCACTACTTAACGCCGGTCTTAAATGCCGGGGTGGTAATAATCCGGTCGAGTCTGCCCATGCGTGTTGCCATTACTGGCAACGTGACTCTACCACACGCACTTTAGTCGCCTCTTACGACACCATCAGTACCATGGTGATCCTATTCTAAGCCGGAATTACATGGCTAAAATGTTCTATACATTGAGTCTTGAATTAGGGCGATAAACAACGAACAGAATATCTTGACATCAATCAGGCTTTCTCTATTAACTTATATGTCATATTTAAGAAAAACGGGAAAATAAAAGAAATAATTGTAGTAATTAAAAATATAAAAAGTAATGGACATCTAAGATAATGGCCCTTGTCATCACTGGTCACCGTTTTAAGTATTAATGCGTCTTACATTTTGTGCTTGACCCAATAGTTAAGCAATATCCACTTGAGATGTTGGTCGAGGCTTTTCGCTATTAAATCGTTAACTGGAACGACTATTGGTACAATTATTTTACATGGCGGTAATCTTACGGGTCAAATCCAAATATTAGGTTATTCGTTTTTACTGCCATCATAAGATAATATTAAATAACACAAAATTTATGTAATGGTAAAAATTAATATGTTATTGGAGTTTTTGTTTATATGTTTTCTAAAATTTTGAAAAATTGTTTCATTTTACTGGTCAAGTTTCTTCGAGTGTTTTCCATACAAAGTAACATTTGTGAAGTTAATTGTGTTCAATTGGAACCCTTGATAATATAAAGAACTAAATTGAAAATAACACATATCTAACTGCGTTTATATTGTTTTTACCCACATGAAAAAACATCTACTTTTACGTCACAGAGGCCTTGCACGGCGTTGTTTTCTGCCAATCAACACGTATCTCATATTTGGCGGTAGTTTCCCAAACTCCGCCGTTCTGCCATATGCGGTATTTTATGATACATTTTTTTTTTATGGAAAAGACAAGGCAAATGAGCGCGTACGGGTCACCTGATGGTGAGTGATCACCGTCGGCCGACGGCCTCGTGTAACACCATAGCAGCTACAGGTGCGTTGCCGGCCTTTGAGGTGGAGGTAGACGCGCATTTTGAAGTTACCCATGTCGTATCGACCTCGAAATACTGCCGCGGGCAGGTGGTTACAGAGATGTTTTGCGCGTGGAAGGTAATTCCTACGAAACCGCACAGTACTAGAGTGCCACGTGTCCAGATGATGTGGATGGTACAGTAACTTGTGGCGTAATATGCGATTTGAAAAGTCAAACAGTTCTCCAGAGCACTCGCCGTTATAAATGCGGTAGAGGAGGCACAGTGAAGATACGTCTCTACACAAAGTCAAAGTGTCAAGTCCCTTACAGATCATTGGGTCTTCAATGATTCGAACGGCTCTACATTGTACGCGATCAAATGGTTCAAGCTGATACTGGGGTGCAACAGCCCAGAGGTGAGAACAGTATTCCATATGAGGCTGAACCTGGGCCAGGTACAGGGCCAAACGGTGTTTTGGCGTGAAATACTGTCTCGCTCTGCTGATGACCCCCAGTTTCTTCGAGGCCAACTTGGCCTTGCTTTCCAGATGATCGCGATACTGACAGTCACGCAAAAAGGTTAGGCCCAATATACTGATGCAGGGCGCGGCTTTAAGGGACTGTTTTCGAAAACTAGTGATACGACAAATGGGGTTTTTTAGTGGTAAAATCACCTGTTGAGCGACCCTGACGAAAGCAATATTGGCGTTCGTTAATCAATCGGTGATCCTCTAGATAAACCAAGAGCTGGCTATTGATAACTCTCTCCATAACTTTTGAGAGCAGGGAGGTGATAGCAATAGGCCTGTAGTGAGTTGGATCGGAACCATCGCTTTTTTACAGAATCGGGTGGATAAGAGCGTTCTTCCACAAATCTGGGACTACGCCAACTGAATAAGAGTGCCGAAATAGACGCGTTAGCACCGGAGTGAGCTCAGGAGCACAAGAGGAGAAATCTCATCTGGCCCACTCGACTTGTGGATGTCCAAGGAAGATACAGCTTTCTGACTGATTTGAACGTCAGGCATTGAACTCTGACACCGCGGGATGGTCGGAGGCGTTGTTCCTCGTTCATCCATAGTCGAGTTCGAGGCAAAGAGAGTGCCCAGTAGATCGGCTTTCTCTTTCGCCGTATGGACCAAGAAGTCATTTTCCGTGCGCAGCGGCGGAAGCGAAGGCTGGCTAAAGATGTTAAGAGCAGCTTTTTGAGAGAGCCCAAAACTGGCCCAAAACCCGAGTTTCTGACGGGTAACTCTCCAGCTTCTCGCCGTTTTTAACAATGTTCTCGGACCTTGCTCTGGCAATTTGCCGCTTATTGTACCTAGAGGCACGGTTGTACTTTCTTTTTAAGGTTTGTATCCGTAGTGACAAGTGCCTCGGCCCAGGTTCGATATACCTCACGCTTGCCAGAAGCAGCAAGTCTGTAAGACGTATCAAACCAAGGCTGTGACTTGCCACCGATTGGCACTACAGAGCTAGGAATGTAAAGTTCCATACCTTGCAGAACCACGTCGCGACAGCAGTGACTCATATAATAATTTATTGTATATAAACTTATATACAATTTGTAATATACTATATATACTATTATATGTTACAAATAGCGGGGTAGGCAAAGGGCTATGGGAACCTAATGTCAAGACTCTCTGTTCCTATTAAGACAATTTCGTACCGCATTTTCTGGTGGATTTCTGAGATATGCAATATCTGATAGGATTAGTAATAGAATTTAGCAAAATTTAATATTAACCCACGACCTATACTTTTATAGTAAGCCAAACACTTATGTTTAAATTTAAACTTTACATGGATTCGACTATTTAGACAGTATAATTACATAAAAATAAACGAAGGTGTACTGCCGTAAGACTCATTATATGACTTAATTTATAGAAAAAGAAATGGATCTAAGAAAATAAGAAGGAGACAAAAACGGAAATATTGAAAGAAATTATATACAGAGAATAATGGTGTACCATTTTGTTTCTTGTAGTCGTTGCGTCACTAACTTTATTGAATATTGTTAATGCTATTATCTAAGATTGCGTTTTGTTAAAATACATTAACGTGTGTAGGTTGTTTTTTTATTCGTTAAACCTTAAATAAAATTAAGTGTAATGTTTATTATTTTATTTAAATTAAAAGTACCTGACAGGCAGGACCGAAATATACATTTAAGTCATCCCACATGCATAGTTTTTTTTCTCTAGCTGTATTGTTGTTGGATGTGTAAAATACCAAAATATATATGATCTGTATTTGCACACATTGCAGTTCAATCAATGTAGGACAGAGCTACAACTGAAATCGATCGCAGTTATTAAAAACTTTTGTGTTCTCTGCAAAAGAAATTTTGCAAAATGAGAAATATACCAAAAAATACTTTTACATTGCTCACGCTCTTTCACTTGCAGCGTGAGCCAGATAATACTGTGTATTTTGTGTTATTGTTTTTGATTTTCTGCATGTGTTGAAATCTATCTGTACTGACTGACGGTATCGTAAATATTTTTTATCTTATACACCATATTGCATCAGGTTTTTTGTAAAAAAAGATTAAAATGAACGAATAAATATATTAAATCTTTATCTTAAAGAATGTTTTAAATTAATAAATTTTAAGCATAGTTATATGTGAATTTTCAATATAATAAAAACTGTTTCGATAATCTGTGTGTCGCAAATTTACTAAATAATATATATCTCTCTTTTTTCTATGAAACGTAGTTAAAATGTAAGTGGTAAGGGTTACAATCGGAATTTTATTAATCCCATTTCATATATATATATATATATATATATATATATATATATATATATATATATATATATATATATATATATATATATATATATATATATATATATATATATATATATATATATATATATATATATATATATATATATATATATATATAACAGCCCACCATTAATAAGTGAATAAGATCATTTTATTATGTTTATATTCACGAGTGTCTAGATTCAAAGTTCAATTTGATTAACACAACATACATACATTAAAAAGATTTGGAAAATACGTGATAATAAATTCATCTTTAATTGCGCAATCAGTAACTCTGATATGAATATTTCATAAAATGAATAGTTACCATATATCTTCTTCTATTGTCAAATAATAAATCTAAAAACACGTCGTTTAGTTGATTAAAGCAGCAATAAAATCATTTACACCCAAACGTATTCACCAAAGCAGCAGTGTTAATCACTGTAAATGATTTTACGGCTATATTGGGAACAGCCCTGTTTCTTTGATAGTCCTATTATGTTCTCGCCAGTGTGGGCCGGGCTTTTAAAGTAATGGTGGCAGTATTGTGCTAACTGGGTTAGCAGCTTTTACGGTCTTTGCCTGGACCTGTTTAGTTATATTCTATCAATTTTATCGTTGTTGCATTTATATAGAAAGATAAGAAAAAGTTATTTGTATATAGCGCATCATTGTTATATGGTTAAATAATTAATGTGAATTTGTATTTATGTGCAGATATCCTAAGAGTAGTATATTTCTTTTTAGAGGGATTTTGAGAGCCAGTGTTAAGGCACTCTGTTATCCACATTCCGTCGAATGTGAGTGACGGGACTCAAGGTTGTGCCTCATCCAATTTATAAGTAGTACTTAATTATAAAAATAATATATATAAGTAAAGAAAATTTCCAAAAAAATTAAAAGCTTAAAAACGATTGTACTAGAATAAATATAACCATAATATAATTAAAAATATAACCATCGCGTTCATTCAAGCACATCAAATTAATAGGTAATGAATTGTGTATTCAGAAAATGACTAAGTGTTAAATTATGTTTAAGTAAAAGCTTAAAGCTTTAAAACTTCTATTTCTCAATTTATTAAGATTTCCAAGTAACTATTTGAGTAATTTACCGGTAAAATTATACAAATGGGAGAAGCTGTCAAGTCACTTAGTTCTGCCACCTCTTCATTCGAGTGCGAATACTGGGGGTATTGCTGGAATGTAAGTATCGGGCTAACAGAGTTTACACGTTGCATTCTAGTACATGATGTTATTGTGAATTTTATCCGTTAGTATAATTTATATAAAAAAACGGACCCTTAATGTAAGTTGTATGAAGCCTATCGTGACGGAGGGTATAAGAGAGTAACTGTTAATGAAAGGTTGTGATTTCGGTCCCACTAGAACTCTCCGCCGCACTCCACTTCTAATTCCTTCTAGAAAATGTTATACATCAATATTTTCAAATGAAATATTTAATTTGGTAACAAGGCACAGCGCGACGTTAAGTTCTACTCAACCCGCAATGCCTTAAATTTGGCGAAAAGTGAGGAACGAAACTTAGTGTCTTAACATAAGGTTCCCAAGGTTATAAATTATATGTTACTTTGTATAAATTTGGTATGTTACATGTTTTAATAAGAATAAATAACTTGTTACATAATTTAAGTAATTTACGGTAATAACTTTAGCAATATTTAAAGACGTTTAATTCTTATATTATTATTATTAACTATAACTGAAATAAAAATATTTATTCACACATTAAAGAATATATACCTACATTTTGTCGATTATTTTAAACGATTCTCTTATATTTTTGACATATTTTAAAAGCTAGATGAAGAAAAACATTTTATACATGCAAATGTTTACAAAGCCATTTTACTATATTAATAAAATGATTAATAATTAAATAATTACCATGTTGTAACGTTTTTTGCATACATATACGTACATTAAAGCAAAGACTGACCTTATTTAATGTATGTGTGTCTGTATATAAAAAATATTATAGGCTGTGGCACTTTCGTAGCGCTCATTATAAAACTGAGCATTTTTACCGAAACAAGTGTTGTTAAGAAAATTATTTCCAACATGAATTGTTGGATAGAAAGAATAACTTAAATTTGAGAAACAAAACTTTTCTTGGTCGTATTTGGATCTTTTCTACACTTAAAAAATTTCATTCATAATATTTAAGAATTAAAACTCGCCCGAAGCTATTATAATTTTAATACGTCAAGAATCTTTGTCCCCGAGAAAAAATAAAAAAGTGACAACATTAAAAAAAAGTAATATCTCAGCCGGCTTATTCATGTCCTACGCATAGTATTGTCGAAATAAATGGTCCGAAGAAAATTGTCTTACGTAATAAGAACCAAAACATCTGTAAGTAGAAAAAACTTATCTGCGCTCCGGAAGCTCCTCGATTCTCGATTTCTTAGTGCCGTGTGAACTTGTAAATATTGGTGCTGTATGCATATACTCGTACATACACACATTTATGTACGTTTGAAGTGAGTCCACCGGAACAATATCCGAGGTTATCACGTTACACGCCAGATGGCCGTCTACAACTCTACACATATACGAACTGAACCATTGCCACGCAAAATGCTTGCAACTCCCTGTATACTACTAGTAAGCGTGTATTGCAATTCGTAAATTGGCTTACGTTTTGACAGCGAGACAAAGATTAAAAAGAGAGGCCTGTCGTGGCGCAGCGGCACAAGAGTGTGACTGTAACCGACAGGTTCTGGGTTCGATCCCCAGTCGAGGAAGTGAAATATTTAATATTTTCAATTTAAATATTTAATGTTTCATTTCTTTGCTCTGGTAATAAGGCTAAGCGCGGCATTGAGTTCCGCCACTCAACACGCAATGCCTCAAATTCAGCGGAAAGTGGGGAACAGAAGTGGAACGGAGTGTCTTTACACTAGGTTCCCGGGTTCCCTCTGCCTACCCTACCTCGTGCGGGATACAGCGTGAAGCTGAGTAGAGAGTAAAAAAGAGTTAAACTCATGAATTAACTTCAATGGATTTAAAGATTTAGCTTTGTGTTGTGGGGATAGTTCATCTTTTTTTATGTATTTCATATTTTTTAAATTAATTTCTATTATTTTTCAAGTTCTTAGTTTTGCTCTTTGATAAATTTTGCTATGCATTTTTTTTTTTAGTTTTACTTTAGTTACATATATTCGTAGCAACCTAATATAATTATAAATAATAAAACTAACATTTTTTATTACTACTACTTTATTAAAATATCGTTATAATACCATTAATGGGGAACGGAAGTGGATCGGAGTGTCCTATCACTAGGTTTCACTTCCGTTCCCTCTGCCTACCCTGCCTAGTGCGGGATACAGCGTGAAGCTGAAAAAGAAAAAAAATATATAACATTAATTCATAATATGATATTTTAAATTGATATGAATAATGAGAATAATATCTTAAATAATAATGTTATTAATAACATTATTATTTAAAATAGTATACAAAAAAACTTAATTAGTTCGATTCACCAGATAACATTTTAAATCTACTCATGAACTTGCATTGATTTTATAAACACAGAAGCAGACCCAAATAGAACATTTTATTTGCGAACACATACTAGAGTCTGAAGCGTCTGAGGAGATAGTACGGATAGCTCTATATAGAGCACTGCAAAATGAAACTCAAAATCAATTTAAAAGTAAAGATTAAAAGTGGATAAAAAGATAAAAAGTTTATAGAGGTTGTACAATTATATGGATAGTAGTTCACAAATATATGCCGCTTTTGGAAATATAAGAGACTTGACTTGCTTAGTTATTGGGCATAATATTTGTAGATTAAATATTGTATCACGTATCATAACTTAATACCCTACATTAGGAGTCGATTAATTGTGTACACGGAATATAAATTACTTTTAGGAATCTATACATATTATACAGGTAAAAATATTAAGTTCAAAAGCTAACAACATCTCATTCAAAACTCAAAACCTTTAAAGGAAAGTAGGGAAGGTTGTTTGTGCGGCTGCTTAAATATACTGCTAGCTAAATATTAAAAAGATTAACTTTACAGAGATCATGAGACGTTGCTTAAAACTATTGTTATAGATAGACAGATATGTAACTATTATTTGGAACAACTAAGATTTTTACAAAACAACGTGCAACAAGTATAATAGTAATTGGTAGGTTTTAAATTTATTGCGTAATTAAAACACAGCAAACCAAAGATTGTACTACCTTTAGTCACAGAAGTGTGAAACGACTAAATTCTTGTATGAAACACCTGATCTGTTAAAGAATAAAATAGTGTACCGGAACATGATTCTTACGACGCATTCAACTATTTTAAAGCACAATCTAACTATGCTTGCTCGAAACTTAGGTGCAGTGAGTAGAAAACGGAGTTTTGTAACACTCAGCCTAGCCAGCCCAGCCTATAACATATATATATATATATATATATATATATATATATATATATATATATATATATATATATATATATATATATATATATATATATATATATATATATATATATATATATATATATATATATATATATATATATATACATATATATATATATATATATATATATATATATATATATATATATATATATATATATATATATATATATACATATATATATATATATATATATATATATATATATATATATATATATATATATATATATATATATAGGCCGGCAACTAACCTGTAGCTTTCCTGGTGTTACACGGGGCCGTGGGCGACGATCACTCACCATCAGGTGACCCGTACGCTCTTTTGCATGTCTTTTCCATAAAAAAAAAACTATATATACTAAACTTAAATTTAAAAAGCGTATAAAAATTTTGAACAAAGCAGGATTTGAACCCGCGCCTCTGGAAAACCGTTCCAGCGCTCTCACCAACTAAGCCATTCGTTCTCACCAAGCTCCGTCGAAATTCTTATACGCTTGTTACAATTTATTTATGTTGTTAGCATCTCTGTAGGGAGATTTTTACAAATTTCCGCTACCCAAAGACAACTCGTTAGAATTATCATTTGGCAAGAGAGATATAGATACTATTTATTTTCATATTTTTACTATGTTTTAAAGTGTTATTCCACACTTAGGACAGAAAATACTAAACTTAAATTTAAAAAGCGTATAAAAAAATATATATTCTCGTTTCATTCAAAAAATACCTTTAACAAGAATTACTTTTGTTTTGCGACAAGGACTAAGCTCAAAATTATACTAAAGATTTTTTACGCCGAACAAAGTACGTCAACACAACATCGACTTTCATCTTATCCTATTAACATAGTTTACATGAGGCAATGTGTTTTAATCCTTGTATATACAACTGTGTTAAAACAAAGAGTAGTTTGTAAGCTGTTGACATAGCTGTCTGGTGTTTCTTATTTGATACTTATCTTAAGCGACACTAGTGCAATGCAGCTGTCGAAACCACTACAATCGAGCGCCTTGAGGAGGCTTAGATACTACTCGACTGAACGGCTTACCTCCTCGTAATACAAGTTTACTTGGATTTCGTGATTCTATATAGCTTAAGCTGGAGGTATAACATACTAACAAGAGTCAGGATTTGGTTGATTATTTCTATTTCTTTACGCAATGTAAGTAATGAAGTTTCCCTTATTTTACCCCGTATAGCGCAGATACGTATGTATAACTGTATAGGACATGTAGTTTCATGAAACATTTATATACATGTCTTTAATTATACACTGTTAAAACTTTGAAGGATATAAAACGTAGGTCTACTTGTTTCATGTAGAGAAAAGTCTTTTAAACTAGTACCGAGTTCGGGTACCGGTAAAATGAACGCAGTGATTATATATTTAGTCCATTAAAAATCTTTAGAACATTTGAGGTTGCGTTTTTCGGAAAACGCCATTTAATTCACTTTATACTTGTAGCGTGGCTTATACTCAAGGTACATATTAAAAAATTCATCCTTTGAAAGACGTGTGCTAGGTCCAAAAAATGTAACATAACTTCTAAATGTTAAAAGTCATTATTATTCTATTTGTTGTATAAGTGTGGAATAACGCTTTAAAAATATTTAAAATATCCAGAAATACCTTTAAAAATAAATATAAGTTTATTACAGAACAAGATGCATATAAATGTTAAACTCTATCACAACTTCTCAGTTCTGTGGCTACATTTGTTCGTGGCTAGAAGTTGTGTTATAACAGCATTGAAATCGAACTTCAACTAAAACTTTTATATTGCAATTTCGCATCACATGGATTCGACTGCTTAGTCCGAGAAACAACTTGGAACAACAAATGCGTCTTTATATAACTGTAATATCAACTCTTACATAATTATTAAATTTGTATAATTAATATTTTTACATGTCATTTTACTAAATGGCAATCATGAGATAGGTTAAGTAAATCCGTAAAGGTAAGATAAAAAAATTTAGATTTTTTTAAATAGTCTTCGGATGTGACGTTATTTAAAGATTTAGTTGCTGCCCACAACTATGTTAACATGAGCTTTATAGTATTTTTTAACATAAGAGTAATTTAGTTTTCGAGTTACTTTTGTAATTATGTTCCAATGAGCCACCTATATATTTTTAATGTACTCAATTTTGGAAATTGATTAGAAATCTTTTACAAATAAAATTATTTTTTTGTATACTATATGGGCAGTTTTCCTCTCGGGGGGGCAAATATATATAGACCTAAAACAACCAATCGGAATGCAAGTTCTCACAGGGAATCAAATATGTTATAATAAAATAATAAAACCACCATAGGTTTTACCACGCATACCACATGCGTGGTAAAATCACGATTTCAACAACACCACACTCTCTGAGAACTTTCCACTTCTGAAACGTTTATTTACCATAGTTTGAGTGAATATAATAATAGAATATATTTTTTTCATTTATTGTACCAGCTTGATAATTTTTAGGAGCTAAAACGCGCGTTTATAGAACCAAGAATTTTCCTGAGTTGATACGTTATGAATATGTTCAAATATTGAATCAAAAAGTTCCATCTCGGAGCTGATCACTTTGCCATGTATTTCAGGAATTCTGATCTGACCAATTTCTTCAAGAAGGAGAACTTTTAGTAATATTTCACAAAATTCTTGATTCGAATATTAACAACTACCAAGCTTAGCTCAGGCAGCAATCCTAAAACAATTTTGTTTTATCCAATTTCGTTAATAGAAGATGTTGATATTTTTGCTCTGATCAAATTGATTGAAATTTTTGACATTGTTTGTGCGGTCTACCCGCCAGGATGTAATGGGAAGATGCCACTGCAAGGACAATGTTATTTTGTCGTATCAATTCAGCTAGATGTACCCTCGTCAGGTAGGTTTTCCCAGTGGAAGACCTGGGGCATCTAAGAACAACAACATCCTTTTGTTACTTAAGGAAGCACCTTACTAAATTGTTGTCATTGTTCCAATGTAAATTTGGATGCACTCTAATTAATTATAGTAGTCAAGTGGATAAAACGGTTGTGTGTTTCAGCGATTTCTTCTTTTAGTGCATGTTTGACTGGATATTGCTAAGGAAACAGGTAGACCGTAGTCAGTAAGAAATTTACATCCAATCGAAAATACGCTTGTTACAACTTATTTATGTTGTTAGCAGCGGTATTCCAGAGGCGCGGGTTCAAATCCTGCTTCGTTCAAAATTTTTATACGCTTTTTAAGTTTAAGTTTAGTATTTTCTGTCCTAAGTGTGGAATAACACTTTAAAACATAGTAAAAATATTAAAATAAATAGTATTCTCTCTTGCCAAACGATAATTCTGACGAGTTGTCTTTGGGTAGCGGAAATTTGTAAAAATCTCCCTACAGAGATGCTAACAACATAAATAAGTTGTAACAAGCGTATAAGAATTTCGACGGAGCTCGGTGAGAACAAATGGCTTAGTTGGTCAGAGCGCTGGAACGGTATTCCGGAGGCGCGGGTTCAAATCCTGCTTCGTTCAAAAATTTTTATACGCTTTTTAAATTTAAGTTTAGTATTTTCTGTCCTAAGTGTGGAATAACACTTTAAAACATAGTAAAAATATTAAAATAAATAGTATTCTCTCTTGCCAAACGATAATTCTGACGAGTTGTCTTTGGGTAGCGGAAATTTGTAAAAATCTCCCTACAGAGATGCTAACAACATAAATAAGTTGTAACAAGCGTATAAGAATTTCGACGGAGCTCGGTGAGAACAAATGGCTTAGTTGGTCAGAGCGCTGGAACGGTATTCCAGAGGCGCGGGTTCAAATCCTGCTTCGTTCAAAATTTTTATACGCTTTTTAAATTTAAGTTTAGTATTTTCTGTCCTAAGTGTGGAATAACACTTTAAAACATAGTAAAAATATTAAAGTAAATAGTATTCTCTCTTGCCAAACGATAATTCTTACGAGTTGTCTTTGGGTAGCGGAAATTTGTAAAAATCTCCCTACAGAGATGCTAACAACATAAATAAGTTGTAACAAGCGTATAAGAATTTCGACGGAGCTCGGTGAGAACAAATGGCTTAGTTGGTCAGAGCGCTGGAACGGTATTCCAGAGGCGCGGGTTCAAATCCTGCTTCGTTCAAAATTTTTATACGCTTTTTAAATTTAAGTTTAGTATGTATACTCTGCCAAGAGCAGCATCTGGTGACAGTATTTTTTTTCCTCTGGCGTCGTTTTATCAGTCATTTTTAACTAGTACTTTATATACAATCGATATATTTTGACGATAACTTATAATAAAACTAAAACAGAATTCGTAGCGCCTCCGAGTCAAAAGTTGCACTAATTAGGAATAATGAAAATGCATAAAAATTATCACAATATGCGTTTCCCTCCTCTCCCTTGCGTAGTATGCGTCGCTTACGCTTCTATTATATGTTATAACTCTTCATGCTGCTTTCGAAAAAAAAATGCAAACACCCTTATTTACTTTAAAATATGTTTGATTTTCGCGATTATTGCTCATTTTAAATTAAACAAATATAACCTAATTAATTCGAATTGCCCGAAAAATCGTTACACTCGGTATAGGTGATTAATCCGATTATTTTTATAATTATGATACTGATTATAAACATAAATTATTATACATATTTAACTAATATATTCTTAAGTTACATTTCACAACAAACGTTTTATGAATAATTACAATATATATTGATTAGAACGCCGTTGTCACAGTCTGTATTGTATATATTCAAGTTCTTCAGCGAAGATTCGAACTCAGGGAATTCTAAATCTATTGTCAATTTACACAATGTAGTTAAACTTTACTGAAATGCAAATTATCTACATCGTCTATTTATGTAGGTATTAATTAGAGCTTTTATTAGTTGCTTTGTGTTTTGAGAAAATTTGCATCAAAAACTTTGTACTTTGAGCGAATAAAAAATATATGACAGCCTTAAATTATTTATTTAATTTGAGATGTTCCACGATATAAATACATTTTTATTTTATAAGATGAAAGTCCTTTCTTGTGTTGACTGACGTACTTCGTTCGGCACTAACAATCTTTAGTATAATTTTGAGCTTCATACTTTGTCGCAAAACAAAAGTACTTGTTAAAGGTGTTTTTGAATGAAACGAGAATATATATATATATATATATATATATATATATATATATATATATATATATATATATATATATATATATATATATATATATATATATATATATATATATATATATATATATATATATATATATATATATATATATATATATATATATATATATATATATATATATATATATAAACGTATGACACAGGTGAAAAAAAAGGTAAAAAGATATACAGTATCTCATTTAAAACCCTAGAACTTCAAAAGACTAAAACTATTATTATATATATTTATTCATTTGAAACAATGTTCTTTAGAAGTGGTTATGCACAACTGTTGGAACACCGAAGAAGAAGAACAAAAGACATAAGCACGCAAATAAAGGTGCACGTAACTATAATATGGAACGAGTAAAATTTCTGTAAAATAACTTGCAACAAGTATAGTACTTGGCAGGTTTCAGATTTATTGCGTAATTCCAACACAGCCGACCAAAGATTGTACTACCTTTAGTCACAGAAGTGTAAAACCACTGAATTCTTGTATAAAAGACCCGATCTGTTAAAGAATAAAATAGTGTACCGGAACATGATTCTTACTATGTATCAAACTGATTATTCGCAAACAACTATTTTAAAGCACAATGTAATTACACTTGCAAAAAATTAATATTTTTTTGCAAAACTTATTACAAAGTTGTATGTGATTTTATTAAGATTTTTTCGATAGAAAAATAAAGTGCAGAAGTTCATCACCCAAGACGCAATCCTCCAATTAGAGCAAACAGTGGAGTAAAAAGCCTTAACACTGAGTGTTAAGTTACGATACGTGCAACGATGTATTAATTTATTGGACCATATATCTGTAGTCTACTAGTCTACAAATATTATGTCCAATACCCGACCTAACCGAGTCAAGTCTGTTCTAATATATTCCCAAAGCAGCACATATTGGTAAAATACGATACATACAATTGTATAACATTGATCTACATTTTATCTTTATTTATAAATCAAAGTTTCATTTTACAGTGCTCTATGTAGAGTTATCCATTTACTTTGACCATAAAGCAAATAAAGGACAATAATAAGAACTCGAAATATACCAGGAATAAAATTTAAACAATTCAAATATATAAAAAAAAAGATGAACAATCGCTAAAAACAATTGAAAGCTTAAAAATTAATCGAATTAAATTCACAGCATTAGCATTCTATTTTTATTTGAATATTTTTTAATCTCTGTCTCGCTGTCAAAACGTTAGCCAATTTACAAATTGCAATACACGCTTACTAGTAGTATACAGGGAGTTGCAAGCATTTTGCGTGGCAATGGTCCAGTTTGTATATGTGTAGAGTTGTAGACGACCATCTGGCGTGTAACGTGATAACCTCGGATATAGTTCGGGTGGACTCACTGGAAACGTACATAAATGTTTATATGTACGAGTATACAGTACAAACATTTGCGAGTTCATAAGGTACTGAGAATCAAAAGGAAACGTAATTTCCGAATCGAGAGGCTACTGGAGCGCAGATAACTTTTTTCTGCCTACAGATCTTTTAGTTCTTATTACGTGAGACAATTTTCTTGGGGCCATTTATTTTGACGATACTACTTAAATGCGTAGGACATGAATAAGCCTGGCTGAGATATCAGTTTTTTCAATATTGTTGTTTCAATAATTCAATATTGTTATTTTTCTTGGAGACAGATATTTGTCGTATTAAAATTATAATACCTAAAATGGGGAACGGAACAGAGTGCCTTACAGTAGATTCCCAAGGTATCTCTGCCTGACCTATAATCCCCAGTCTAGGAAATGAAATATTTAATATTTTTAATTGAAATATTTAATGTTTCATTTCTTCGCTCTGGTAATAGGGCAAAGCGCAGCGTTGAGTTCCGCCACTGAACACGTGATGCCTCAAATTCGGCGGCAAGTGGGGAGTGGAGTATCTTAACACTAGGTTCCTGGGTTCCCTCTACCTACCCTGCCTCGAGCAAGATACAGCGTGAAGCTATAAAAAAATCCTATCAGAATTACTGATTCCTCTATTAAAGATGAAGTTATTATCACATGTTTTCCAAATCTTTTATCTCTAAGCACTTATGTTTAATTTTAAACTCTACAAGGGCTTAACTATGAAGAATTGTAGCAGTGTAATCACATAAAAAAACGAAATAAGATGTACTGCCGTAAGACTCATTATATGACTTAACATTTAAACGAAGAAACGTTTTTAAGACAATTAGAACGAGACTAAAACGGAATTGTTGAAAGAAAAGATAATTATATACGAATATTAATGGTAAACTATTTTATTCTATGTAGTTGTGGTGTCACTAACTTTATTGGATGTTATATATGTCTTTATCTATAATATTAAATATAAGTTAGTAGATAAAGTTGTCATACCTTTGTTAATATAAATTGATTTGCGACAGCTACGAGTATTTTTGTTTTTTTTTATTCGTTGACCTTTCAAGAAAAAAAAATAAGGTTAATGTTAGTTGTTTTATTTGAAATTAAAAGTATTGAACAGGCGGGACTGAAATATACATATATTATAGCCATATACAATGTTTTTCTCTCTAGCTCGTATTGTTGTTGGATGTATAAAATACCAATGTATATATATGTGATCTGTATTTGCTCACACTGTAGTTCAATCAACGTAGGTCTGTCCTACGCTACAACTGAAATCGATCACGGTTATTAAAAACATTTTTGTTCACTGCAAAAGAAATTTCCCGAAATGAAAAATATACCGAAAAATACTTTTACATTGCTCATGCTCTTTCACTTGCAACGTGAGGCAAATAAGATTCAGTATTTTATGTTATTGTTTTTTTTTTTCTGCCTGTATTCAGATCTATCTGTGATGAATGACGACATCGATGGTATCTTCCATTTTATATACTATTTTGACTTTTTTAGACAAAAGACTTTTTGATGTCTTTTGTAAAAAAAGATTAAAATGAGGCCTGTCGTGGCGCAGCGGCACAAGCGTGTGACTGTAATCGACAGGTTAAATTTGATTCCCCTTCGAAGATATGAATATTTAATATTTTCAATTAAAATATTTAATGTTAGTGTCGTAACACTCCGTTTCACTTGGCTTTGGTTCCCAAGTCCCCTCTGCCTATCCTGCCATGAGGAATACAGAGTGAAGCTGAGTAGAGTAAGTATTAGTAGAGTAAGATCAAAATGAATGATTCAATATTGCAAATTAATAAGACAAAATAATTGTATCAAACCTTGCTCATAATCAGAATTTTATTAATCTCATTTCGTTTAAATATTTTACTCAGCCTGCCATTTACAAAATTTATTATAATAATTGTATTATGTTTATATTCGCGCATGCTCTAGATTTAAGATCCAATTTGATTATTCTAAACATATAGAGATAAAAGATTTGGAAAATACGTGGTAATGGATTCATCTTTAATTGCAGAATCAGTAACTCTGATATGAAATTTACATAAAATGAATAGTTATCATGTACCTTCTACAATAGTCAGATAATCAATCCAAAAACACTCGTTTAGTTGATTAAAGTAGCAATAAAATCATCTACACGCGAACGTATTCATCAAAGCAGCAGTGTTAATAACTGCGAATGATTTTACGGCTACATTAGGAACCGCCCTGTTTCTTTGATAGTCCTATTATGTTCTCGCCAGTGTGGGCCGGCCTTTTAAAGTAATGGTGGCAGTATTGTGCTAACTGGGTTAGCAGCTTTTACGGCTTTTGCCTGGACCTATTTAGTTATATTCTATATTTATTATCATTGTTGTGTTCAATATATTTGTTGGTTAAGAGAGTTATATAGCGTATCATTGTTATATGGAGTAGTAGTAGTATTTTTTTTTAGAGAGTAGTTTCTGTTTTAGAGAGTAGGCAGAGGGAACTATACAGATGGGAACCTAGTCTTAAGGCACTCTTCCATTCCCCACTTTCCGCCGAACTTGATGGATGCGCTTTGTCCATTTAATATGTAGTAATTAATAAAGAAAATAAAATTAATAAGTAAAAAAGTCTTTAGCACGACTCGTACCACTTACTAGACAAATGAAAATATTAAAAAAGGTTTTACTACAAAAGATTAAAAAATGTATGTATGTAATGTACAGTAAATTAATAACGAACTATTTATTCTCAAAATTATTTAGCGTTACATTGTGTTTAAGTTAAAGCTTAAAGCTGTATTTCTCAATTTATTAAAGTTTCCAAGTTACTAGTGGTGAAGTTGTAGTTTACCCGTGAAGTTGTAGAAATGAGAGAAACTGACAAGTCGCTTAGTCCAGCCACCTCTTATTACGACCGTGAATACATTCCAGCAATACTGCCCGTATTGCTGGAATGTAAGTAACGGGCTAACAGAGTTTGCACGTTGCATTCTAGTGCATGATGTTATCGTGAAGTTTCAGGAGTATCTTACCCTCAGTATATGTTGTATGATGCCTGTCGTGTCGACTCGCAATCGCTTAAATTCGGCGGAAAGTGGGAAACGGAACGGAGTGTCTTAGCACCAAGGTCCCTTTACCTACTTAGTTATATGAGGGATACCTAGTGAAGCTGTATAAATGATAAGCCACTTTATATAAATTTTGTACATTCCACCTTGAAATGAGAATTAATAATTTTACATTAAATAAATACATTAAATAATATTTACCAATTTTATCGTCAATTTGAAAAGATTTCTAATATTTAGCATATATTTTAAACGCTACATGAAGAAAAACAGTTTATGCATAGAAATACTCGTATTTACAAAGCAATTTTACTATATTAATGAAATGATTAGATTACCATATTGTAACATGTTTCTCATACATATACCTACATTAAAGCTAAAATTATATTATTTAATGTATGTGTGTCGGTATATAAAAAAATATAAGCTGAGCAATTTAGCGCTTTTGTAGCGCTCATTATAAAACTGAGCATTTTTAAGGAAACAAATGTTGTTAAGAAAATTATTTTCAGCGCGAATTGTTGGGTAGAAAGTATAAATTAAATGTGAGAAAGAAAACCTTTTCTTGGAAGTGTTTGGATCGTTTTTACACTTAAAAATATCATTCAAAATATTTAAGTTTAAAGCTCGCCCGGAGGTATTATAATTTTATTACGCCATGAATCTTTGTCTCCGGTAAAAATTAAAAAGTAATAATATTGAAAAAAGTAATATCTCAGCCGGCTTATTCATGTCCTACGCATTTAGTCAAAATAAAAGGTCCCAATAAAAGAACGTAATAAGAACCAAAACATCTGTAAGCAGAAAAAACTTATCTCCGTTCCGGAAGCCACTCGATTCGGAAATTGAGTTTGCCTTTGATTCTCAGTGCCGTGTGAACTTGTAAATGTTTGTGCTGTATGCATATACTCGTACGTACACACGTACGTCGTATTTATGTACGTTTCCAGTGAGTCCACCGGAACAATATCCGAGGTTATCACGTTACACACCAGATGGTCATCTACAACTCTACATATATACAAACTGGACCATTGCCACGCAAAATACTTGCAACTCCCTGTATACTACTAGTAAGCGTGTATTGCAATTCGAGAATTGGCTAACGTTTTGACAGCGAGACAGAGATTAAAAATATTCGAATGAAAAGAGAGTGAATGCTGTGAATTTAATTCGATTAATTTTAAGCTTTCAATTGTTTTTAACAATTGGTCATATTTTTTGTTTATATATTTGAATTGTTTAAAATTAATTTCTGGTATATTTTGAGTTCTTATTTTTGCCCTATTATACTTTAGTTACATATATTCGCTTAATAGAAACTAAAGATAATTTAAATACTAAACCAACGTCGATTACTTAAAATAAAATTTTAAATCTAAACTTGTTTTGATTTTATAAACACAGAAGCGGGCCAAAATAGAGCATTTTATTTGCGGGCACATATCAGAGAATACGAGAAGTATAAAATACAAACAATCTGAGAAGATAGCAAACGGATAGCTCTATATAGAGCACTATAAAATTAAACTTTGATTCAAAAATAAAGACAAAAAGTGGGTCAATGTTATATAATTGTATGGATCGTAGTTCACCAATATGTGCTGCTTTGGGAATATATTAGAACAGACTTGACTCGCTCAGTTATTGGACATAATATTTGTAAGCTAAATATTGCATCACGTATCGTAACTTAACACTGGGTAAGTGTTAAGGCTCTTTACTCCACCATCTGCTCGAATTGGAGACAATGTGTCTTGGGTGATGAACCTCTGCACTTTACTTTTCTATTTAAAAAAAAAAAAACTTAAAAAATATATTATCTGATTACGTTTGTTAAAAAAAATAATTTGCAAGTGAAATTAGATTACGCATACGCAATACCAACTATATTATTATTTTTTCTGTAAAGGCCAACGAATAAAAAAAAACAAAGGACTATCGCAAATCAATTTATTTTAACAAATATATGACAAGTATATCTTAGACAAAAACATAAAAACATATACAACATTCAATAAGGTTAGTGACGACTACAAGAAACAAAGTGGTATTATATATCTCTGTATATAATTATCTTTCCTTTTAACAATTCCGTTTTAGTCTCGTTCTCATTTCCTTAAAAACGTTTCTTTGTCTAAACGCTAAGTCATATAATAAGTCTTCGTTTATTTTTATGTAATTATACTGTCTACATAGTGGAGCCCCTGTAAAGTTTAAATTTAGACATAAGTGGTTGGAGATTGTCGTGACGCAGTATGACAATCTTCAATCACTTATGGGTGAGTGGGTTCGATCCACATTTGAGGTACTAAATTATTTGTTTTTCTAGGCTCTGTTAACCAGACAAAGCACAGAGTTGAGTTCCACTACTCAACGCACATTTTTTATGAAATTGGATTAATAATTGTAATACCCAATTTGACCATCCAGCGTGAAAATAAAAAATATTTTTACACAAATTGACCTTTTATTTGACAATGAAAGACTATTTTTTTTTTCATAGTTTTAAATTTTAACTATTCATACATCAATATGGCTTATACTAAGCAAGACACTAAAATAATAAATTTTAGTCCAACATGTTTTTTTTTTAATATATACTTAAATAATATAACACAAGTATATAAAATATAATATACTAACGAAGAGCCCTTGTAAGCTTCCTCGATCGATTTTACTTTAATATCAGGTAATTTTGGATATTTGTAGAATTTTGGTACATATGTATCGTAATCAAGCTTGTATGTATGTTCTTGAATGTACGCTTTAAAATCTTGAGGCTTTGGATATGTAGTTGCAAGTTCTAAAATAAAGTAAAAATATATTATAATTTACTATAATGCCCTTTACCTATCCCGCTATTTGTAAGATTTAATAGTTTACATAGTATAAATTACATATTGTATGGTAGTTTATATATTATAAATGAATGTATCATGAAATACCGCATTACGCATGGGTAAGTAGAACGCCGGAACTTGGGAAAGAAGTGACGATACACTCCGTTTCGTTACCCACTTACCACCGAACATTGTCATTACTTGTTAAGTGGCAAAACTCAACGCCGCGCTTTGCCTTATTACCAGAGCGAAAAAATTTAAATGTGAAATGAGCGAAGAAATTAAAATGTGAATTTTATATTAAAACATTAAATATGAAATTGGATTATGTGACATAAAAATAAAGTTTATATAGATTTTTACTCAAGTGAAGAAGAATTACTTGAGTAAAAATCAATATAAAGGCAGTTAAATATATTTCACGAATGTCAAATAATGATACAAAATAATAGAATACATATAAAAACGATCTCCAGTAACATATTCATTTTAACTATTATATAAATTATACGCTATTTCTTTTCGCAATCAATAATATAATTATTTTATATTTAATATTATCGTATGATGGCAATAAAAACGGATAACCTAATATTTGGATTTAGCCCGTAAGATTACTGCCATGTGTATTAATTGTACCAATAGTCGCTCCAGTTAACGGTTTAATAGCGAAAAGCCTCGACCAACACCAGCACGAGATGTAAGAAGTAATAATGCTTAAAACGGTGACCAGTTATGACTTAGGCCATTATCGTAGATGTTAATTTCTTTTTATATTTTTAGTTACAGTCTTCGCTAAAGAACTTGAATATATATATGCAATACAGACTGTGCCAACGGCGTTCTTATCAATACATATTGTAATTATTCATAAAATGTTTGTTGTTAAGAGCTGTAAACTTAAGAATACAATGGTTAAATATGTTTAATAATTTATATTTATAAATTTAAGAAATCCTTATTTAGAACTGTTTTATGAATTTAAAACAAGATACAAAAAGCAGCTACACTTTTGTTCTGTATATGAGGATAGAAAGAAAACCTAGTGTTAAGAGACCGTCACACACTTTTTACTGAGTTTTCGAGACGTAAAGTGCAAATATTAGATAGGAGGAGAAGATATTTTCTTTAATATTATTTCTGTATACTTAGGAAAATCTAGTTTATTATTTAAGTATGGTTATCTCTACTGTAATACACTCAATAATTCATGATATAAATATTATTTGATTTTGTTCGCAACAATTGTTGTGGTTTATAGAAAAATGATGAATTAATTCATATCTAGCTATGTAGGCGGTAGGCACGCGCGCAAGAAAAATACAGTTTTTCCAGTATCCTGATGCCTCAAAAATTCCGAGAATAAAATTAACGTACAAGTTGCACCGTAACTGAGAGAGTCGTCCACATTTTGTGCCAGTGAATGTTTCATATAAATTGGAGATCAGGTCTCTTTTTGTCTTATTTTTTTTTAAAATATGGACGAAAATCTTAACATAGACTAAATTAAAAGCAAAGACAAGTATAAGAAAGATACAACAATTTATATTAGAATTATTTAAACATATAAATATATAAAGAAATTGAAATGAAATCATAGTAAATAGGCGTAAGTACTACCTATTCAAGAAAAGCTTATTTGTTTATGTATACATGTTACACAATGCACCTTTTCTATATAACTTTTCGAGATAGACATAATAATATATTATTAATATAAATTGATAATGTATGTGGATGTGTTGAGACGTGGCCATAATTTATTACTATTTGACAAGGGTTGCGAAAGTAATAACTTTAAGTCTATCGCAAAATTAAACTTCTATTACGGAATCATATTTTTTTTATAATTTAAAAAAATCTTTTCTTGTCATCACTAAAAAGAAGAAAAAGCATGTTCACGCTTATTCCTGCATAGTAAGTTGGTAGTGTGAAGTTTAAACGCTAGAAAGTGATAAAAACAATGTGTTTGAATTGAGTGGCGGAAATATACAGTAAAGGAAAATGAATAAAATAGAAATAATTTTATTTTCCATAGTTACATTTTAAAGGAGAAGCTCCTAAAAACATGAAAGTTTAGGTATGTAGATAGTTTACTATTTATAGTTGAGATTTACACTTGAATATAATATAGAAAAAGCCTTGTTAACATGAAAATATTAAGACGGAATATACAGAATTCTACACTTAAATTGAATATACAATAAATAATTTACAACACAATGATATTTACATTACCTTTTGCATACGCCAACTTGGCGACTTCGACAGCAATGTTAAGCGATACGTTCCTAACATCGCCGAGCGGCGGATATATTCGGCCGAGAGCCAAGTCCTCCTCGCTCACAAAGTTTGCCAACGTCTGAAATGATCCGTTCTTTCATCTATACTTATAAGAGTATTCACAGTCCACACCGAATGCAAGTTTTCAACAATACAATACAATACAAATGCAAATTGAATTTGAGAATAAACTGATATTTATGACAACAACGGAATATTATTAGCATGTTATGAACATAGTGTTGTTTTGGACTGTGTTTGTGGACGTATTTCCAATGTACTCTCTCAGCTTCACGCTGTATCCCGCACAAGGCAGGGGAGGCAGAGGGAACCCGGGAACCTAGTGTGAAGACACTCCGTTCCACTTCCGTTCCCCACTTTCCGCCGAATTTGAGGCATTGCGTGTTGAGTGACGGAAATCAACGCCGCGCTTTGCCTTATTTTTCAATGTATAATTAAAAAAAGCTATTTTGTAAAAATATTTTCAAAATTTCAGCACAAAAAATTACGAAAAGGTGATTTTCATTACATTATAGTATTAATAATATTTGAAACCGTATTCTGTCTTATGATATCAGAGAAACAAAAATATTTTAAATATAAACATTGCCTCATTCAGTAGACCATTACAGAAATAATCATAAATTATAAAAAAATCCTTTTATTTCAGCTTCACGCTGTATACGGCACACGGCAAGTTCTAGTGATAACACTATGTTCTAGTTAAACATCACTCTCCACCAAATTTTGGAAGGTTTGCCTCGTAGAAAATATAAAATATTTCTTTTGCTAGAGTGAGTATCGAACCCATGACCTCTCACATTTACATTCACAGACTTGTGAGCCTGCGTCGCAACAGGCGGTCTCAACATTAAAAATAAGATTTTAATTTAGAAATAACAAATTTCAATTCTCTAATTATGTAGAATTGAAATATGTTATTTCTTATTCTATTATTATGAAGGTGTGTCGTGGCGCAGCGGCACAAGCGTGACTCGAGGAAAACGTTTAATTTTTTTCAAATTAAATATTTAATAATTTAATTTCTTCGCTCTGGTAACAAGGCAAAGCGCGGCGATGAGTTCCGCCATTCAACAGGTAATGCTTCAATTTCGGCGAAAAGTGGGGAACGGAAGTTCAACGTAGTGTCTTAACCTTAGGTTCCCAATAGAGTGAGTAATTATGTAGCTTCACGTTTTGTACCGCATTAGACAGAGTAGAGAGAGGAAAAATTAAAAGTTATGTTATTATCTACTATTATTTAAGATACTTCCGTTCCCCACTTTCCAACAAATTATCGAGTTACCAGAATTCGTTAACAGAGCAAAGCAATGAAAATATTATATATTCATTCTACCGTTTGGGAACTGAATCCACAATCATCGCACTCACAGTCACAACCTTGTACTACCAGACCACGACAGCCTCTAATAGTAATTATATAACACAGTAACAAAAACAAACAACTGTTTCTCACTTTAGCAGCCGCCAAAAACATAGTCTCGGGTATGTATCTCGGCCGAGCTACAATCACGCCGAGTGCTATTCCTGGAAATATGTACGAGTTGTTCCCTTGTCCTGTTCGATATTCCTTATCTTTGTACTTGACAGGTGGAAATGGAGAGCCTGATGCGTATATACATCTACCCTAGAAATAAGAATGAATATTTATATGATACTTTAAGCGATAAGAAATCTTTATATGGAAGCTTTTACGTATTACGTGAGACGATACGTATTTGAATGTACATAATTGTGTATTTACAGATTTAAAAATAACAATATTACTTTTTAGCATACATTGATTGATTATATATAATCAACCAATGTTAAATAGAAATATTAAACTAGAAATTTCTAGTTACATATTTCTATTAAGCAATTAAAAAAATAAAGTTAGTTGTAAAATATATCATTTACTTTGCCCTGGTAGGCATCTATAGTTAATATTACAATATTGAGGGCGGAATGGATATCATAAAAATATTTGCCGAAGGTCGCAAAAAATCACGCTCTTTCAAAATTAAGATGAAAAAAATATTTTTAAATTATTTTACATTTCTTCCTAATAATAATACGTACGTACGTACGTAAAATCTTACAAAGCATTATTTTTACAAATATATGTATTATTATAGGTAAGTAACTTATTTTTCTATAAATCTATAAGTAAATGGATATTATAGAGCTTAACCTCTGTATGGTCGTAAGCAGCTTGTGCGGTACACTCAGCTTTACTGGTAGGGTTCGAAAGTGCGAATATAACCGGCCTTTCAGCGTTATTTGCCATTTGCTTCAGGATTGCTTCATTAAATGCGCCTCCAACAGTGGAACAACCTTAGATAATAACACTTAGAGAAGGTTTACTCAAATATACTTAAAAGTAAATTTAAGCTGTATGTAACTTTAAGATGATGTAATCTTCGTTTATTGTAAGATACTTTGTAGTTTCAAAATTAATTGCTTTTGAAGGTGGACAGAGCTTTTTTCAGTTTTACAATGTATACTGAAATTATGAAATATTTCATTTTCACGAGTGGTGATCGAACCCACAATTTATATAGTTTACAAACGCACGCTTGTGTCCCTGCGCTATGACAGGCCTAAAATTTATTGTAACATTTAAATAATAAATAATTTACAAAATAATCTTGTGTATATATTTATAATCCTTTTTTATTATCAATAACAGTAGATAATTAAATGTTAATTAATAAAAATAATTTAAGAATATCTCTATATCTCTGACATTAATGTTGATGTAATTTTTATTTTCTTTATACTGATCGAGCAAATAATAAAAGTTAAACCTTCTTAAGAAACAGACTCAGAGAGAGGTAAGAACATTAGTTACTTTTTGTCGTCGGACGATATTTTAACTTCGCCAAAATGTAAAAGATATCATTTACCTTTTAAGCTTCTGACTTTAATTTAAGCTTATTTTTTCTTTAGGTGTGCCTTTAAATATCTGATTGTACGCACGAAATAATTGTCGGTTTTATTTAGCTTGACAAAATAATTATAATAAAATAATATATTTATTTTCATTTCTCTGGCCTGCTGAGGTTAATTCTGGTATTGGTCTGAAATTTATGTGACTAACTTTAAATAAAACCCTACCATAAGCGGAATACAGCGTGAAGCTAAAAAAAATATTTACATCTGGTTAACTTTGTACAGCCGAACACAAAGACGCTTTAACCCTTTAACATCATAAATATAGTACTAAATTTACTGTCTACTAACCAATAAGGCAAGTTGGTTTGACTGTAGCTACACACTTTTCAAAATTTGTTTCAGGCTCTGCATCTTTCCCAAACTGTTTCGCGTGTTCAGGAAGACCACTTTTTCGTCGTTTTGACAAAAGCCCTTCCACGTCGAACAAGTATATTAAATTCAACGCTTCTTCTCTCTTCATACCTTCGTCAACCATTGCTGCCACTATTAAATTGGCTATGCCCGTAGCTGCCTAGTAAATATTAATATAGGAAAACAGAGTGATATACATTATACTAAGCGGTAAAATATTAATACAATATTTAATGTATTACATATTTAAACACATATCTACGCTGCACAACAATGGTAAATGTAAACGGTTAAAATTTTAACAGTAATTTAACATGACAATGATAAATTCATTTAGTTCATATTAATATTAAATTGTGTTAATTTTACTTAATTTTATTTTATAAAAAAAACGTTGTTGTCCGAAAATTATTTCAAATATTTCAATTAAAAAAGTGTCACAGGTCAATTAATAAAATAAAATCAATATATACTTACAGATCCTGCACCCAAAAACATATAAATGTTCTCAGTTATTTTTCGTTTTGAGAGTCTGCCAGCCGCAAATAAGCCCGCGACCGCAACACTGGCAGTGCCTTGGATATCGTCGTTGAAAGTACAAAAATCATTACGATACTTCTCTAACAGTCTTGTAGCGTTCGCTTGAGCGAAATCCTCAAACTGTAAATACAAAATATTATACTTTTAATATCTTTTTCTTTATATAATGGCACAATATTATATATTTTTGAAGAGCCAAGTGTCATAAAATTTAGCTTTATGCTGTATATAGCAAAAGGAACAAGGGAACCTGGTTAGGGCACACATTTCCCATCAAGATACTTTAGTTATCGCCGAATTCAAAAGGCAGTAATGCCTTCAGAATTCGGCGGAATTGAGTTCTTCTATTTTACACGTGAGTGTGGAATAGAAGAAAGCTGTGTTTACATGTTTGTGTCCCTGTGCCATGACTATTGTAATTTATCTACTCATATTGAAAAAACAAAACATCAGTCCAATATTAAAAACCTATTGAAACAATATAGGCTATACAATATAACCTATTGAAACAATATAGGCTTCAAACGGTAAATCACAGTAATAGAAATATACCTATTCTTTTTGTATTATAACCACCCAGATTAAGAAAGAAATATGAAAAAATAGTAGAGACCTGTAAAAGAGTGTTTGAGCCAAATCGTTCAACGGTTGCTTTCATGAATTCATCTATAAAATCGTCATATTCTTTACCACGTACTCTTTTTTGTCTAAGGCCTATGTAAAGTGGGTCTTCTAAAAGTTCCTATAAATTTATATAAAATTTAAATATATTTTTTTAGTTCGTATCTTTACTAAGTAATCTAGATTAGGGATGATACAGTTTTTAATTACGAAAGGATATGTTATAAGGATAAGCTTTATTCATTATTGTAATTTATTATAAACTAGTGACCCGCCTGCGGCTTTGCCTGCTCGAATGACACCATTTAATTTAGTAAACTTTAATTACTTTCATGATCTAATAAAATAATCACTTTTAAGACAATCTATACATTAAAAACTAAAATTTCAACTAAAACTTAATGAATTCTGGGTTCGATCCCCACTCGAGGAAATAAAATATTTAATATTTTCAAATTAAATATTTAATGTTTTCATTTCTTCTCCTGGTAACAAGGCAAAGCGCGGCGTTGAGTTCCACCTCTCAATACGCAATGCCTTAAATTCGCGGAAATTGGGGAACGGAAGTGGAACAAAGTGTCTAACACTAGCTTCACTAATCCCCTCTGCCTACCCTGCCATGTGTTTGATACAACGTGAAGCTGTCTTAATGAATAAAAAAAATGTAGCAATTTTGTGGATCAAAATATTTTAAATGTCCTAACATTTTTATTTATCAAGTGTCAAATAAAACAAACACTCAAAGTTAAAAGAAGGTTGCCAAAGTATAATAGTCAGAATAGCATTTAAATCTTGCTAGCTGTTTCTGAGTTAACGCGTACAAACGCATCCGAAACAGACAAAAAAAAATCACTACTTTAAGGCTCTTTTACATTAATAAACGTCCCCTGTAAGATTTTTTTTTATATATACTTAGCCGGGTCGTAATTTTTGTCATATTTCTATGGTGAAATAATTGAGACATATATGTTTTTAGAATAATCATTTATATATCAAAAGAAACGTAATAAAACATGGATTCTTATTTTAATTACTGTTATTTAAAAAGAGCTCCGCGATTTTGTGCACACGCCTTCAACCAGCGCGTGCAGTTGTCTATAGCAGCACGCACGAGGTCCATGTCAATATCGGCAGCTGCTTTGATCAAGGATGCCTTGAGTGATTCCACATTAAGATGGCGTATTAAGCAGGCCTTTTCCCTTTTAGTGTTGCCATATTTTGTAATCCAACGGATTTAAGTCTGGACTGGAGGAGGGCCAGTCTTCGTGCCGGATGAAGTCAATTTCATTTCAAGAAGAGGTCGTCCTCGCTCTGTTAGGATCCCAGCAGTGATAAAAGCTGTGAAGGCGCGAATCAAAAGAAATCCCATACGCAAGCAGAAACTGTTAGTCCTTCAAATGTGGTTAAGCATAACCACGGTCAAAAGGGTGTTGAATGAAGACCGAGGGCTACGAGCCTATTGGTTCGTTGATTAGAAAATCAGGACTTCGTTTAGATGCACGTCTAATGGATATGAGACTGAAGAGATTCCGCGTTTTGTTGAAGCGGGAAAAAAGCATCGTCTAATTCTTTTTTTTTGGAGAACCAATAGGCTCGTAGCCCTCGGTCTTCATTCAACACCCTTTTGACCGTGGTTCTGCTTAACCACATTTGAAGGACTAACAGTTTCTGCTTGCGTGTGGGATTTCTTTTGATTCGCGCCTTCACAGCTTTTATCACTGCTGGGATCCTAACAGAGCGAGGACGACCTCTTCTTTTTCTATTTTCCAAACTTGAGTCGTCATTATACCGTTTGATTGTACGATAAATGAATCTTTTGGTTAAATTTGATTTTTTTAGTAAATCAAAAATCTGAGTTGTCGCGTAAACACATCGATGTAGCGCGATAACCGCGACACGGTCTTCTTTAAGCGTCCACTTAACACAAATATGAAAAAAATACACATTCTTATTTTCGCAAAAGTTTCTAAATTCAAATTTAAGAAACATTTTTGCGGCCAGAATTCCATAATTAAAAAGTTTCTATTGTGTGACAGAACTTATGACCTGACTAAGTATATTCCATGTACAGGCAGTGATTACTTACAGATTTATTATAAGTAAAGATATACCAAGCGGGCTAACACTATCATAGTATATAAAAATTCGCCATTTAACTATTTAAAATAAAAAACAAACACGACTAATATAAATGAAAAAAAAAAATGTAAAACTCATTAAGATAAGATAATGTAAAACTCGTTCATTATTTTTCTTTACTCATTAGCCTACCTGATTATCAGTACCAACATCTAAAGTGATGGGTAAACATTGATGCGGCTTTATACCGGCCAGCGCGGTGTATAAAGCCAGCTTGCCTACAGGAATACCCATACCGTAAGCGCCTAAATCCCCTAAGCCCAAGATTCGTTCACCGTCGGTGAATACTATTGCCCTTACATCGTGTTCTGGCCTGAAATTTAAATATAAAGGTAAAAGGTTTTTACATTTAAAGCATAAAAGTTCAAAAGGTAGATTTTACTTATTTATTGGATTCTATTGTGACTTTTTACTTGATGTGTCTTGTATTAACGTTTTTTATATATTTTTTTTTGCTACGCTGTTGCTTAGAATAGAGAGAGATTAGTATAAATTCCAAATCTCAATTATTGAGTTTGCTTATGAATGACGAAACTCAACGCCGTCAAAAACAGCAAGAAAATGAGAATTATCTCATCGCCGAATGAAAATCGAACGTTGCTCTGCTTTATCATAAACTTCGACAAAATTATTATATTTTTCTAAAGATCATAATTTTAAACGAACGAAATAACAATATCCAATAACATACCAATTGTTCAGTATGTTCAATACATGTCCTTTATCATAAATTGTAATAAACAAGCCTCGCGGCCTTCTATAAATAAGACCGAAACGTTGACAAGCCAGGCCCACTGTAGGAGTGTAAACAATAGGCAGATACTTTTCAATATTTTTTGAGAGTAGACTAAAAAATATTTTTTCATTCGTGTCCTGAAAGTAAAATAACAATGTATGTTAGAAAAGGACGTCTTATTTAAATATATTTTGATGTTATAATTTAAGCCAGCTTTTATTATTTGAAATCAAAAGTACATATGGATAGGACTATTCTTTTAGAATAATATTAACATAAAATTTAAGATGTCTATTATAGTATTTATGTTCAATGAGGCCTGGTTGGCCAGGTTGTGGGATCGATCCCCACTCGAAGAAATGAAATATTTAATATTTGCAACTTAAATATTTAATGTTTTCATTTCTTCGCTCTGGTACAAGAAAAACGCGGCGTTGGGTTCCGCCACTCAACACGCAATGCCTCAAATTCGGCAAAAAGTGGGGGATGGAAGTGGAACGGAGTGTCTTTACATTAGGTTTCCAAGTTCCCATTGCCTACCCTGCCGTGTGCGGGATACAGCGTAAAGCTGAGTAAATTTAAGACTATTATTTTTATGCCTAAGCAGGCTCTGTTATATATTCAAAAGGAATATATAACGGAAAAACATAAAAATTCAGTCTACAATTTTGTCCCATACTCTCGTACTAACTTCGTAACGTTATTAACTTGAAAATAACAAAAGTATGGATTAAGCAATAAAGATATTAACATTATTATTTCTTTTTACCTGTAACTCAACCAAGTAAAGATATTTGTTTAAACTATCCTTATATCTGTCTAAGGATAATCGACAAATATTTAATTGCTCCTCATGCGTTTTATAATTCGCGGCGAGAAGACCTTGAATACCTAAAGCTTGTCGTTCCTCCATCGTGAAAGCTAGCCCCTGAAATATTGTTTGATTGAATTTGTTTTGTAACATTTTACACCTAGTCTGTACCTGTATGTACAGTGTGACAAGGACAGTTGCGTGTATTTAACAAACATTAATTTTGAGGTCCATATAGTGCCGTGTGTCTGCAAGTGCAAATTTTATTGTAGCAGGTTTGATCCCCAGTCCTTAGTGATTATATTTAAATTATAGTTCGGTAATTATGGTTTGGTTGCTTTGTCTACAACAGCTATATTATAATTTAAATATATTTTAGTTTTGCGGATTTCCACCATTTAAAATGTCTCAAAGTTTCATAAAAAGTGCAGATGCATATGGGAAAGATAATGGAGGTACTTTATCCAATTTGAAATTATGTGAACAAAAAGAAGCGGAAAGCAGAGGCATGGCTACCATACTAGGTATACATCGTGAAGCAGTAAAATATACATACAAGTTGCCAAACATTCATCATGATGGTAACTTATTCTCCAATTTACTCAATACTATGATTTTCTATGTTTCCATACAAGATACACAATAAATTATAGTAAATAAAAAAAACTGTAATATTAATATTGCATTTTTAAAATAAACATTTATTGAAAATCTTAAGTATTCTTGTTTTATAGCCACTGGATTTCTACTAGAAACTGCCCATACAAATACAATATTGAAATATGACACTTAAACCTTACCTTATTTAAACGAGGATCTCTTAGATGGTCAATACCTTTAACCATATTCGGACATATCATATCACCTGTAACCTCACTAATGTATTGAATTCTAGTTAATTCAAATAATACCAAACATTTCTTCAAAAGAAGATCAATCAAGTGATTTTGCGATATTTTATTTCTACAGCTGTAAAAGATTCAAAGACTTAACAATGTTATTCAAAAACGCCCTCGTCTATTGTGTTTTGTAAAAGAAAGTAACCGAAATGAATTGTATTTAAATGTTGATTGACTGAAAGCTATTAAGTTTAAGTGGTCTCTTCAAACGTAATTGACGATATAAAAGCTTATTTTCGCCTGAGACGCCATTATGTATTCCTAAATTATACAGAACCTATAAATTCAATTATTTAATATGCTAAACCTATCTTCAAAGTCATGATTATTTTATTCATTAGACATCCTAATAAGTATTTATAAGTAATTATTTTTTAAATACTTTTAAAAAGCCTAAAGCGCTGAAATATGCATATAAGTAACAAATATTTTATAGAAGTTACTAGAATTGAAAGTTTTATACTTTATACTGACGTGGTTAGGTTTTATTAATTTAATATTTAAATTTAATATAATATTTAAATTTATTTTCTATTTAATCATATTTTAAATAGTTCATTTTACCATTTATGGGCAAGACACGTCATAGGTACTTAAGGAAAGATTAAAGAAAGAAAGATTACTTGTTATATATAAATAAATCTCTTTATGACTTTTCAGTACTTCTTATATACTAAAATTTATTCATTTTTTATAATAAAACAAAGGTTTACTTACAAAATTTTGTATTGTAAATTTGTAAACATTGTAGAAATATGTTTAGAATGACATCTTAACGTCTCACTGCTGTCTATCATAGAAAGACGTCATTTTTCGCATTCATGTAAAGAGGAAAATTTAAAAAATATATTTTTCCCGATTTTGTATTACCTTCATTATCGAGTGTCGCATTTTTTTTTCTCCACAGCCTTATGCTAGAACCTATCATTACAGTCTCTTGTCTATTTCCCGCTCCAAGAAAATGATTTAAACAAATATGTACAAGTCATGACTGAAGTCACAACCATCAAATTTGGACTATGACACTGTCCACTGAACCACGATGACCTCATTCTTTTTCTATACTTGCTAAGAAACTTTGTTTAGAAACCAATATTTTTTTTTCTAAAATAACCAATTAAAGAAGTTTAAAACAGTATGTTTGGATTATTTAGATATCTGATTGTGAAACAAAGACGATATTAGGTTCATAACGCACGCTCATTACAATTTTAAGTAATGCCTCGAAATGTAGATTAAATACTATCTCGAAATAGTATAAATATGATGTCTATTCTCTATTATTTATTATATTTTGAGTTTATACCACTTATAATTGCAATATAAAAGTAACTACGCCTTATTAAAAGTACACCTATTGTAGCGCAGAGGCACAGGCGTGCGACAGTACCGACCGACGCAACAAGTAGAGTTCTAATCCCTCTCGGGGAAATTAAATATTATTTTCATTTCCTCGCTTTGGTAACTATCTCGTTACCAAAAAGCACGGGGTTGAGCCACTCAACATGCAATGCCTTCAGAATTCGGCACAAACTGAGAAACAGTAACAGTAACAGAACTAAGAAAATTTAAAAAATACACACGATTAATTTTTAAACATTTTTAATTAGTAACATCCATTCATTATAATTGAACAATTTATTCTAAATGTAACACAACTTGCATTCCACGAAGTAAACGTTGAAAAGAATTGACCTAGTAGACTGTCTAAATTAATTAACCCTGATAAATTATAGAAATGATTCTTGAAGCACATTGGCACAGCATATGCTTTAATTGCCCATTAGCGCCCGCTGTACACAAGCAGGTACACCGACAAAAATAAAGGTATTTGTTAAACAAATCTGCTGATTGATGTCATTTGTTTTTCGAACTGTTTACAGAAGTACAGGTTACTATCGTAGACAGAAAAAGACTGAGTCCAACCTTTTAATTAATTTAAAAAGAGTGTTTTGTTTTAGTGTTTTCTCGAAGTGCGTACCGCAAGTTTATTTGTGATTATTTTTTTAATTATTACAGATAAATCAACTGAAAATTTCTTGTTAAACAATAGTATATACACTAATTTAACTTGTAAATTGTCTTAAACTATAAATAAATTATTCAGTTTTATAAAAACTACGTGATTTCCTCACTGTACCTGAGCAGGTACATTGGGCAGATATGTGAAAAAAAAATGTTTTTTCGCAGATATTGCTATCTATAGGCAATGTTGCAAAGACGTGGTTTTTCGGTACAAAACCAATATATACAATTAGAAGAAGCTATAAATTCTATTATTGCTGAAGAAAGTGATGAGGAAAATGATTTATTGATTGTTCCGCCTGAATCTCTGGTGCAGTAACTGATGAAGTGGAGAGTCCAAAAGACGACATTGTGACACAAACATTGTTTGTGTGACAATGTCGTCTTTTGGACACTTCACTTCATCAGTTACTGCGAGAGAAGTTCCAGGGACTATTGAAGTAGTACAGCGTGAAGGATCACCCACAGACGGAAATAGTAGTGACAATGAACCCTTTCCGACCTATGCATCCACAGTCGTACGTCGGAGACTTGCTAATGCGAACTCTAATTGTAGAAAAACCTTACCACTCTACTCCACTTCAAACGATATATATTGTGGGAAGTCAAACGAAACTTCCACAGACCATTTAGGATCTAGAGTGCTGATAAAAAAATGCTGCAAATCGCTGTCTAATTTACCAATTGGTCGAATGACTTGAGAAAGGATGGATTCAGAGCTTCAGGGATTATTTGAGAGAGTAGAACGAAGAAATATCCACTAGATTCGGTAAAAGAAATGAAAAATAAACCTCGCTTCTTATGACTATCTCTTCGACGAAACCAATGAATTACTGTTTGTTAGATGGAAAGATAATAGTGTTTGTACTATGGGAACTAAGTTAGCCAAATACAAACGTTAGTGTTCACAAAACAAAGAAAAGGTAAGCTTAACAAAGGGATAGGTGATGTTGATGAAATGAACCAATCAATCGGACTGTATCTGTGGTAATGACAGGTATATGATGATTTGATGGTAATGAGAAATAATGGGGACAGGTTATTTTTAATTACCGTGTGGATGTGCCAGTATCAAAATATTTGGCGTCTACATTTGATTTCGAAGAATAATGAAAAGTCTGAATATATAGACCAGTTGACATTTGGAATAAGCATCGCTCGTGTCTATTTGCGTACATCTAAACCCTCAAAAAATTGTTCCTCTTTAAGTGTAGTAATGGAAGTAGACCGTAATAATAATGGACATATTCCTCAAAGAATCATATACCCAGTAAAATGTGTTGTATATCATAATAAAGTACGTTGGTGTTGTCAAAAGTGCTTAACTACTCTCTGTGTAAACTAACTTTGTTTATCGCAATTTTGTACTTGATCTGCCCATTGTACCTGCTTGTGTACACCCCTATAACTTGGACAAAATTTTTTTTTTTCTTTTTTTTTCTAACTGGCCTTTCTAATTTAGTGATTTTTATTATAGAATTAAAGTATACTTAACAAAAATATGAGTCGTTTCAGTTTGGGCGTTAATGGGTTAATAAAGAAAACATGGAATAACTTCCTTTAAAGTTAGTTGAGAAATGCAAACAAATCATAATAACCAAATAATATTCTTAGTTAAAACAATATAGTAGACATTTTTTATTTATTTTCTTAAAACAATGTGCCAATACAAATGTATCAATTAAGTGAAGTCAAAACTACACTTACAAGAAATAAGCAAAGAAAAATGAAAATAGATCTTAAAATAAGAAAAAATAAAAGAAACATCAAACAGTCATAAAGTGCACAACATTAATAAGTGTGGTTATGAAAAGCGAAATAACCTTAACGCAATACTTGTGGCAGTTTTGTATTGTGTCCAAACACTCAGTCAGTACAGTTATTAAGAAAAGAATTATTTAAAATTTATATTTCCATATTAGAAAGTAAATTAACGTCTTTTCTTTTATTGATGATATTCCCAAAGGAGCCTACATAACAAATTTCAGCGTCCATCGCCGAATAGTTGACGCCATATTTTCACTCGTTAACGGAAGATGTTAGTAAGATAGATAAACATAAAAGAAAAGTAAAATAATGAAAGAATAAATAAGTTATTTAAATCACCTATACACAGCAAATGAAATCACATAGTATCAATAGATACGTTTTTTTATTAAATAAAAAATTTTCGCTCAGCGAAAATAATATTCATCTCACTTTTATATTAAATACTGAACGAGAAACGTATACTAATAGTCCAAGTGGAAATATATATTTAAGTTATACATAATACATTAATAATTATCGATTTGTAACAAAATCGATATTAAATTATCAATATCGATATAGGTGCCAAACATTTATTAAGTTACTACAAAGCATATTTAATAATATTAGAGGCATCATATATTTTTCGTCATATTTTTTTAATTAAGCAACAATTTAAATAGTGAATGTTTTATATTTATTATAATCACGATTTTTTTTTCATTTAATACATAAATAGTTAGTTAATTGATTACGTCTTACAAAATAATGGTTTTTATTGTACGTTTAAAACGTTAATGCTGCGGTGACTAGACGTTTATTCCATGCCATAATACTCACGGGAATAAATTAAATACATAATATATTAAAAACAGTTAAAACATACCGACAAAATATTTTCAAATGTTAATTAAATGAACATATTTACATAATTTTCAAACATAAATGTGCTGATTTAATATTTGTTTTGTGAATTACGCAGATCTAATACTAAGGCCTGATTACAATGTAAAGGCCACATACATTTGCACAACTTTACTACTTCTACCGATATATAATATATAATATAATTGAATCATAAAACAGCATATATAGCTATCTCAATATTTTTTCGATATTTTATTTCATAATTTAATTCTCCAAATGTTCATACAAATGGAAGATTGCTGTACGATTCATTTGTATATTGATAATATTGAACTAGAATATATAATATAATGCATATACGGAAAATATTTTAGAATTGGTGTTTCATGTTTTGTACAAATAATGAAATGGCTAATGTCGTTGAAATAAAACCAACAATAGTCATATGTAATATTATCGTTAAGTTAAGAAGTATTATTCAAGTATAGTTATAATTTTATATACTAATATGTACTTAGAATATTTTCACGAGCTTTTATTGTAAGAAATTAATTACGTTTAAAATATAATATTTAAAAAAAAGCAAATATAATAACGATATAATAAGTTTAAATTTGGAAAGAATTTGACTTTAACAAACTTTATACATATGCTTCATTTTACAGTGAAAGTAATTATTAATAATTTTACAGTGAAATGAAATATATACAATACATAAAATACTGGGTTTTCTAGTATATTTAATTTGTAAAAGATGACAAGGCAAATATAATAAATAATTTCCATTTATCAATACTACGACTTACTTCCGACATTATCAACTTGTCTAATACAGAGGTAATAATACTTTGTGTACAATTAAATATTTAAAAAAAACTTACAAATAACAACATTCCGAGCTATCATGTCGTTGACAATATTGAATAAATAAAAAATAAAATATACTACCATTAGTTTGTATATTATTGTATCAGATTTTACATAAATATATTAATAATATAATCATTGTGACATTTAATATTAAGTATAGATCATATTATTATATATCTTTTGTTTTTCAAATTTCGAACAAGATTTTAGATGTTTGACATAATTTTATAATAATTACAGTCCGCCATATCTAAGCTGAGCTTTGAACGTGTGAATGGTTACCAAGTCAAACTGAATAATCAGATTTTTGAAACTGGTCTACATTTTTTTTATACTGATAGCAGAGTTACATACTAATTTAAATCATTATATTTTATATATGAGTGCGATTTATAAATAGTAAAAGATAAAGATTACACTATTATTATACATAAATGTTAAAATGTATGTGAACCAGCAGTATAAAAACTACTTCTGTGGTGACAATGCGATTCTTGATGACATAACAGAAAAAAATCACAATTAACACAACCAAGTTCTATCGTGGCGCAGAGGTTGTAAACTCGACACGATTGTGGGTTCGATCCCCACTCTAACACATGAAATATTAAATATTTTCATTTCTTCACTCTGGTAACAACAAGGCAAAGCGCGGCGTTGAGTTCCAATGCAATAATACAATGCCTCAAATTCAGCAGTAAATGGGGACGAAAGAGTTTTAATGGGAACAAAGTAATACACGTTTTCTCTGCCTACTCTTAATTGAAAGTTTCTTTCTCGCATTCCTTTAATAATTATTCACACAAAAACAAATTCCAGCTTACGATTGGCGGACTGTATACATTTACAAATAATCTATATATTCTTCGGCACAGGTTGTATGGGCCGCACGTTGAACTTCTCTTCGGGCTTCCAATCCCACACAACTGGCATGGAGCTTTCATAGTTGTAGTTGTACATTTGGTTTTCGACGTGTTTCGCTAGATTCTTCGGCTCTGGATACACTGACGCCAAGCCTGGAATTGAATATGTAACTATTAATATACTTTAATAGGGTTATTTTGATATTATATATTATATAAAAAAACACAAAAACATAAGATAATTAATAATTGTGGATATTTTTTGTTAAAAAAAAATGCTTTTATGGCGGTGGCTTTATTAACAACGTATAACATAAATAATAAAATAAGAAACGGTAGTGTGTTTGAATCCTTGTCGGCGAACAAAGTGTTACGTTAAATTTCACCATTATATATACGACCTTATCTTAAATAATTGGACACAAACTAAATAATATATAATAATAGTATAGAATGATATTCACACTAGATTCTTAAAGAGTTTATATTAAATAAAATTTAAATTATATTAAAAATTATTATATTAACTACACAACTTAAAACATTAATACATGGAAATATCTACGTGACGAGAATACGTTCAACAAATTATGTTATAATGTTATGAAGAAACTTTAAGTAGAGTACATAGTGGTGGTGCAAATTCAGCTATTGTAGGTTCGATTCCCAGTCGGGACGAGTGAGTTCAATTTCTTCGCTCTGTTAAAAAAGCAAAGCGCACCGTTGAGTTTCGCCATTTCAAAGATAATATGCAAAAGAAATTGGTGTGTGTATGTAGAATATGGAATTACAATAAAATATTTAATATCTTCAATTCAAATATTTAATGTTTTATTTCTGAGCTCTGGTAATACGGCAAAGCGCGTTGAGTTCCGCCACTCTACACGCAATGCCTCAAATTCGGCGGTAACAGTATATAGTCTCATAATTGCACGGAAAGTTTAAAATGTACGAGAAAGTCCGGTTTACGATTACACTATTCATTCCTAACAAAGTATAATTAACAAAACTTTTCTGTACATCAAATAAAATACAATGTTATGACAAAATCAACTACCAATACCTAACTAACTAAACTAAACTATCTATTTTTCTAGCAAATCGCAACTCTAGCCTATCTTTATTTATTTATCAGACAAAATTATAATCCAAACAAATTAAAAAGTACCCAAAAAGCCATACAAAAACGTGCAATTAAAGGTGAACAGGCGAAGTTCTTCCTTCGAAGTCTTTATAATCAATAACTGGGTATTCCGGCCAACAATAACAGTCGGGCAGTTGCGATTCATAGTTAACGTTATATTGACACATTCTTATGTGCTCCTCGAAATTCGTCGGCTTCGGGTAAACTGAACCGTATCCTATTTACAAATTCAACAATTAATATTCAATATCATAGTAAAATTAAGCCTGTCGTGATGCACAAGCAGGTGACTGAAAAAGCGCAGCGTTAAGTTCCGCCACTCAATACGTAAATCCTAAAATTCAACGGAAAGTGGGAAGATCTGCCTAATCCCCAAATGCGAGATACAGCGTCAAGCTGAATATTAGATTTATTTCTGTATATGTTTTTTCTTAAAGGTTTATTATTATATAAACGCAAATAATAATCATACTTAATCATTTCATCAATGACTCATTAACATTATTACAGTAGAAAAAAGATAATTATCAAACTCATCATTTACGTTACCTTTGGATTTTGACATATACAGTATCTAACATATATATTTCACTTTAATTTTACAACTGAATCATATAATTAAAAAAATCAATTAAACCGATTTATATTAAGCCAAATCATAGTCATAAAACATCTAGACAAAAACATAAAACAAAATATCTGAAAAATATTGCAATTAAAAAGCTTTTTAAGATTATTTCATACCCACAAAAGAATAATATTTTAAAAAAATTATAATAATTAAAATATAGCGGGATTAGAACCTGCACCTCTTTATAAAAACATTCAAGCGTTCGAACCGTTAATATAGATCATGTAGGATAGAGAATGGTCACTTTGCAAATGAGAATTACTGAGTGACTGAATGCATAGTAACCTGAACACTTACATGATTTTCAAGAGGCTTAGGTTCAAGCCTTGCAACGTTAGATTTTATATGTATTTTCTAAACTCCTTTTCTTAATAAAATAAAAATAATAAAAAACACAAAATAATCTGTTTTTCTCCACATTTTTTTATTACTACACACACACTTTAAAGAAAAAACACCAAAATAAATACCTTCATCGTACGCCATTTTAGCGACCTCAATGGCGATGGCGAGGGACACTTCCTTTACTTCGGCCAGCGACGGGTAGATGCGGCCGATGGCCAGGTCTGATTCACTCACGTAGTTCGCTAAGGTCTGGAAAGAAATGTTTCTTTTATTATTGCTAAATATTTTCCCTGCAAAAACCTTTGTTTAATAAATATTCTTTTCTTTCCAAAGTGTAAAATAGCACTTTAAAATTCTAATAGACGAAACAAAACGCATCACAATCACTGTATTGTACAGTCAATATCTAAATGCACGTTAATACTTTATATATCACACTGTAGTGGCATCTGCGGTCAAATTATGAAAAAAAAATAATGCTTAAATATTTTTTTCCTAGTCACTTCCATCAAAACAATGAATATAAAACATAGCCTTATAGCCATAAAACATTTATTTTTGAAGAAACAAACAGCTTTCCTCATTAAATGGGCCATCCAACACAAAAAAATACCGATTCAAACCAGTATTTCCTGGGATTAGGGTATACTAAGCTGTATAATATTATATGTTAGAAAAGTATTATTTATACTACATCGAAATAAGTTTAGATTTCTATTGTTCTCAGCAAACAATGTAGACATATTGAATTGAATAAAAATTTTGAAATTTATCAGCAGACGCGAAAATATCAACACTTGGCATCATAACAATGTGTCGTTGCCAACAAAAAGAATTCTCAGTCACAGATATTTCAGTGCAAACTTAAAGCTTATAGATAAAGATAGTAGGTTTCTTTTTAAAAAAAACTTTACAAATATTGTTGCAATTTTTTGATTTTATTAAAAAAAATATTGTTTACTTTCAAACAGAAAATATGATTTGATTGACGATTTTAAATATCAACATTTAAAACACATTCGAGTAAGAATCTCAATAATTAAAACATTTTTAATAGTTATTATTAAATTTGGGACAACATATTTATTGTAGTATAATTGGTATTAAAGATTTGAACACCTAATGTAGATTTGCTATAGGCCTAGGTATTATATAGACCAACCAAACTGTTAGAATAATAAACAATAAAATAGCTTCTTAGTAGAATTCGTACAGGTTAGTATTCATTTTCATCAAAGATCTAAAACATTATGTGAAGCAAAATTTTCGAAACATAAAAACAATGAAACGTTAAATATAATTGTTCAGTATTTAAAAATCATAATAAATGAGAAAGAACTAACAATTTGGGTTATAAAATTCACGTAAACAAATTTGAAGACACAATCAAGTTGAAAAGTTATCACCAAATAGTTCTATTTTTAAAAATTATTATTGTTTTCTTTGTTAAAGAAACATTGCACAAATATCACTATTGTACTAGGAGAAATAAATTCTAGAAATTTCTAATAAAAAACATAAAAACCTGACATTACAAATAGAACATAAGTAGATATAAATAAATCCACACTTACTCTTGCAGCCGTCAGGAACATTGTCTCGGGTATGTGATGTGTGGCCGTCGCTATGACTCCGAGGGCCACTCCTGGGAATATATAGGAATTGTTCCCTTGTCCCGGATGATACTCTTTACCGTTGTGCTGTACTGGAGGGAAGGGAGATCCTGATGCAAAGATACAACGACCCTGAAAACGAGAATAATCATTTATAAATTATTATCATTTTTCTTTACTATGTGTCCCGAGAAGTCAATCATACGCAGAGGGCTAGTGTTAAAACTCTTCGTTCTCTTATTAATAAAAAAATCGCAACATATTGTGTGTAGAACTCAACGCCTGCCTTTTTACCGTATTATAGAGTAAGAAAATGAAAATATTAAGTTGTTATTCGCCCGAGTGAATTCAATTAAAGTGATTACAACGCGTAATGTGCGTAACTTAAAAGCATTAGTATTAACCAAATTAAATATATAAACATATATTTTTAAAACGAGTTTTTATTATTACTAATTAACACATTTTACTTTGCAAAATCCTTATTAAAATTTCGGATAGTCGTATATCAGAACTTTACTTATAACGCTTTATTAGCAGGATTAATTAAGTTCATAATACTACAAGTACCGTATCAATATATGATAACGCCAACCATAACGAAGAGATTGTTATAAGTAAACCTCCAATGTCTGAATGGCTTTCTTCTCTTCCATTGTGTCAAAAATTTAAGATGACTTACTATACATTTGTGACCATCACATTTTATAAATATATTTCATTAAACCATATTAGACATAAATAATGATATTTTTACTATGTTTTAAAGTGTTATTCCACACTTAGGACAGAAAATACTAAACTTAAATTTAAAAAGCGTATAAAAATTTTGAACGAAGCAGGATTTGAACCCGCGCCTCTGGAATACCGTTCCAGCGCTCTGACCACTAAGCCATTCGTTCTCACCGAGCTCCGTCGAAATTCTTATACGCTTGTTACAACTTATTTTTGTTGTTAGCATCTCTGTAGGGAGATTTTTACAAATTTCCGCTACCCAAAGACAACTCGTAAGAATTATCGTTTGGCAAGAGAGAATACTATTTTACTTTAATATTTTTACTATGTTTTAAAGTGTTATTCCACACTTAGGACAGAAAATACTAAACTTAAATTTAAAAAGCGTATAAAAATTTTGAACGAAGCAGGATAATCCTGCTCTTGCCAAACGATAATTCTTACGAGTTGTCTTTGGGTAGCGGAAATTTGTAAAAATCTCCCTACAGAGATGCTAACAACAAAAATAAGTTGTAACAAGCGTATAAGAATTTCGACGGAGCTCGGTGAGAACGAATGGCTTAGTGGTCAGAGCGCTGGAACGGTATTCCAGAGGCGCGGGTTCAAATCCTGCTTCGTTCAAAATTTTTATACGCTTTTTAAATTTAAGTTTAGTATATATAATGATGTCATTGCAAGCTCAAAATATCTTGTACAAATTAAATTGATATTTAAAAAAACTAAATTATGATTAAATTTTATGCCAAAAATGCCTTGCCATTTTGTGTAAAAAAACCTCTTGGTACTTTTCAAACTACTACTAGACTGTTTTTTCCAAACAGTTAAGAAACACTAATACGAAACTAACTGACTTCCGAATGAAAAACAACCGCATCGAAATTGATACACATCTATTTAAGAGCTACACATTTTATAACAGCCTCTTTTTGCACTGGAAATTAATAGCGATTCGCACAAACATTTTTAGTAAATACAATTATTTCCAATTTCAATATATGTATTATTATTTGTAAGAAATAATTTAACATCGTATTCAGTTTCAATATCAATTTCTAAATCATCCACAGAGCACGCCGTGAAATCACTTTTATCCTAATATTATTAGTTGTTCCAAAAACAAGATCTAATATTTTACTATATTTATTAACACAATTAAATTGAGACAGATTTGTAACTGCCATTAAATCACTGATGACATGAAATCACTGATGAATTTACATATGATCATCAAAACTCCATTTTGAAGAAGAAATGTTAAAGTCACCAACAACAATTGTGGGTAATTGTTCGTTAACTATTATATATTCAACATTTTGTGTAAACTGTTTTAGAATATTATTAAGTGGCACATATAGAAATAGATTTTGAGTTTAAAATTATATTAACCCAGATATCTTCACAGTTTGTTTCCCACGAACTAACCCTTTAAACTTAAACCCTTTAAAGCATTTAAACTTTTTAACACCGCTATTATTTATTATAAAAGCTAAACAAAATATTCACAATTTGAGAATCAACTAAAAATAATTAGTCTTTTTAAAAAAGTATTACACAATACAAATAGCGTCTCTAACCTAGACCTTGAGCGAAACAAACAAAACAAAAACACTAAAGTCGAATGACTGACAAGGACGATTTATTATTGGCATGGCAAAATTTTACCGTTTACACCGTTTAGAGCTTACAGTAGTAGGTAATTCCGTGTTTTTTGTATTTATTGATAAACTGTATTTACTGAATTTTGTGTTTGCAGAAATATTGTATAGAGAGAGAAATATATTTGTCTAACAAGATAGATTAGTATCGAAAATATTTCATTTATATGAAAATGTAACGGACATATTTTTCGAGGAAGCTGGGCGAAGTGGATCAGTACTGTAAAAGGGATGGTTGTGGAGTTGATTACCATTCGGGGGGTTAATTTTCCATTTCCTCTCTCTGCCCTGGTAATAAGTCAAAGCGCGGCGTTGAGTTTTATCACTCAAATTGAGAGATGGACAAATCATAAGGAAACGAGGTGCTTTAACACAAAGTCCTCAAGGTAGACGTTGAAAAAATTAAAAATGTCCGAGAATTGCGTTAAGACAATTTCCAATTAACTTTTTATTTAATACGATAAAGTTTTAAATAAATCTGATACACTATTTGCAAAACATATGTATGTGGTGGTGATTCACGTAATTGATATAATCTTGAGTCAATAAATTATCGATAACTTTTTATCTGTCATTAGAGATATCGATTGTATAGTAAAAGGTTACGCTGTTTACTTAAAAGTAAATATTTACTTTTCATATTATAGCTCCTTTGATGTGCAAATATACTTTTTGCGGATAAAAATAACTATTTTTAGGTTTATTCTCTGTAATCCTACCAATAGAAATTAGAAATTTCGGTTTCATCAGACTCACTATTAAGATTACTAAGAATTTTAACTGAAAAAAGCTATGAGCCAACAACCTTAATAAAAAAAATCTACCAATTGTTTGCGAGACCTGTTTTATAAGAAAAATATGTTATATTTTTTACGATTTTGTCTATCACAACTCACGTCAGTGTAATCGTAAGCGTCTTGCGCCGTACATTCAGCTTTGCTCGTCGGGTTGGAGAGCGCGAAGACAACTGGACGCTCGGTATTTTGCGCCATTTGCTTCAACACGTTAGGTGTAAACGCTCCACCGACGGTCGAACAACCTGTGTATAAAAACAAACATCCACGCATAATAAATAAATTGTACAGAAATAATAATATTGGTTTTATTATATTCAACCGATTTGTAATATTCGTAAAATTGGAGGCCTGTCGTGGCGCAGGGGCACAAGCTGGTGGCTGTAAACGCGACAGGTTGTGGGTTCGATCGATAATCAAAGAAATATTCTTAATTTAAATATTTAATGTTTTTCTTTGTTCTGGTAACAAGGCTAAGCGCGTCGTTGAGTTCCCCTCTCACTTGAACTTAATACGCAATGCCTCAAATTCCGCGGAAAGTGGAGAGCGGAACGAAGTGTCTTAACACCAAGTTCACAAGTTCAGAGGATTCAGCATGAAGCTGAGTGAGTGAGTGAACTTGTTATATTTCATTTAAAAGAAAATATGAAGTAATATTCGTAGGTATAAATGGTTTTCCGTACCTATTATCATCAATGTATATATTTAAAATACTTATATGTAATAATTGCATTCAATTTTAAATCTTAACGTTTTCGCAATGGGTGGACAAAATGAATATTATAATACGTATAAATATAGGCCTGTCGTGGCACAAGCGTGTGACTGTAACCGACAGGTTCTGGGTTCGATCCCCGGTCGAGGAAATGAAATATGGAATATTTTCAATTAAAATATTTAATGTTTCATTTCTTCGCTCTGGTAATAAGGCAAAGCGCGGCGTTGAGTTCCGCCACTCAACACGCAATGCCTCAAATTCGGCGGAAAGTGGGGAACGGAAGTGGAACGGAGTGTCTTTACACTAGGTTTCCGGGTTCCCTCTGCCTACCCTGCCTCGTGCGGGATACAGCGTGAAGCTAAAAAAAAAAATATATAGTAATTTATCTTAATAAATATAATGTCATTAACTTTCACATACAACACAGAATCATATATCCGCTATCGCTTAGCATTACATAATAAAAGTGACCATAACCACATAAGTGGCAAGGCGAGTAGATAAAACTTTATCGACTATTACAGTCAGCGGGGATTCCCTAAAAGGAGCCTAATATAATCAAAGCCTGCTTTATATAAATAAATGCTTTGTTATAATAATAATTATCAGAAAAACCAGAAGGATAGAGTCCGTTGTCAATGAACAGACCAATATACAAATAAAATATTTCATAGGCACAAAACACGAGACACTTTCTTAGAAAACATAAAAAAAAATTGACATAGTGGGATTTGAAACCGCGCCTTACGTCGAAACATTAAAAATGTGGTGTGTTTGTGTTTATATCTTTGTATTTGTATTTGTATTTATGTGTTTGTGTTTAAATGTGTTTAAAGGTTTTTATAAAAAAGTACTTTTCTATCCTAAGTCACTTTATTTATGTGAAGAATATAAGATGTGGATAGTATCTAAATGTAATAAAAAATAATAAAGTAGCGACAATTAATCTTGCAACTTAGATAAGTTTATCCGTGTTTTGTTTTTGGTGTTATAAAGTCGGATCATTATTCGTTAAAATCCTATTTATGGATACAAAACCAAAGCAAAACACCCGGAATATAAAAAAAATAATAATGACTAACGATTGTGATAACAAAATAAGCCAAGATAGCATATTATCATATCATCATCAAAACTATCATTTCTTGAAAACCTTTACTAGTCATGTTCATTTAATTCTTATTAAACCACTTTTTTATATATGAAATAGAACTTATTTAATATTTTTAATTTCTTCGCGTTGGTAACAAGGTAACATGCCTTAGGTACATTCAGCACAAATGCGAAAGCGATACGAAGTGTCTTAACACTAAGTTAGAAAGTGCCTACCCTGACGTGTGCGGGATATAGCGTGAAGTAAAGTGATTCCCAACTCTCCGTCAAATTTGACACAATGCGTGTTGACTGACGGAACTCAACGCCGCGCTTTGCCTTGCAACCAGAGCGACGAAATAAACATATTAAATATTTCAATTAGAAATATTATTTCATTTCTTCTAATGGTAATTGAACTTACAATTTGTCGCACTACCAGTCACGTCTTTACGGTTACCCTTAACAAACACAAATTATAATATTTTAACGTACATCAATTAACATGGCATATTAAAACAAAAGATATTAAAATAATCTAGAGATGGCACAGATTGGATTTTAGATGTTTTCTTACTTCTCGTTATTTCTCTCTCGAGAAACAATTATGTGCAAAAGTTTAGAAAACCTAACTTTATGCCACAACTCGTCGACAATTAAGGATACGACTGATTGTAACCGCAATGTTTTGGATCTGAAGCTGATTATTTATTTTTTAATTTCTTTCTTCACTGGTAAGAATATATCGAGCAAAAACCATGCTCTAACGGTACGATAAAGCTAAAAATTGCAAAGATAAAAACAAATCATTCGTATTAAAACAATTTAATTATTTTAATATTCAGCTAGATTTTTCTTTTACCATACACATCCTTATCGCAGCTATATATAATCAAAAGTAAACAAAAACTAAAGATCAAATAAACACACACCCAACATCATAGTGACCATTACTCATCGACCGGACTATAAATACATATATATTAAAAACGAACTCACCAATAATACAACTAGGCTTTATCTTCGCCACACACTTTTCAAAGTCCTTCTCGGGCTCTATGTCCTTCCCGAACACCTTGGCGTGAGGCGGCACCCCGCCGTCGCGCCTCGTCGAGAGCAGACCGTCGATGTCGAACATGTATACTCTTTCTTGTGCTTGTTTCTCTGTCAGACCCTCTGACACCATGGCAGCTACTGTTAAATTTGCTATGCCGTTTGCTGCCTGATAGATAAAATATACGAGTATTATTATTATTTAAATTGATGGTTAAATATTTTTTTTTTGACACAGCTAGAAACACGCACTTCTTGAAAGTCTATTTTAAAGTGGTCCAGGTTCAAAGTCTCTATTGCCCATTAATTATTTAATCATTAGGTATTAAAAATAATGTATCTACTAAATTTAACATATTCGCCGAAATGTTATCTAAACGTAAACCTATTTATAGCAAAAATTTTATGCGCCGACATCATTATAAGAAAAAAAAAAACAAAGTAATGGCGCAAATGTAAAGTTAATTATAACAAATAAATATAAATAATGGGGAAAGGAAGTGGAACGGAGTGTCTGAGCACTAACTAGTATTTTAATGTTCCCAAGTTCCCTCTGCCTACCCTGCTATGTGCGGGATACAGCGTAAAGCTGAGTTGTGTTCAGAGTTAAAAAAATAAATTACAGCAACATCCGTTATATTTGTAACGAAAACTTATTTTAAATAGCATAACAAATATCCAAACAAAACAAACAAAAACCGATTTAAATCATCTAGCTATTATCGTATACGTCACATAAAAATATTGGCGTTATTTTATCAAACTATGTATTATATAACAACCAAATGTTTTGAATGTAATCTACAAATCTAAAAGATAGGATTTGCGCATTAAACGTATTTACTATTTAAATATAAATATTATTGATTGATTGATTATGTAGTCTTATAGCGTCGTTATAGTAAGAATTAACGCTTAAGCAAAGATTACTAACACAAACGTGCGTCATACCATGTGATTATAGATTGATATCAGTTAAACATTTTTACGATAAAATATTAAGCGCGTTTTGAGGAAGTGGTGGCGTAAACGTTGATGGTTGTGGCGATTTTCACCTTAGAAAATAATTAAAAATATATTTTAATTTACTCGCTCTGGTAACAAATCTCGGCGTCGAGCTCCGCCACTTGCACGCAATGTCTTGAAAATGTGTTTTAACTCTCGTTTATGCGGCATTCAGCGTGAAGCTACAAAAATGCATATTTACAAAAATAATAAATCTATATTATATAGTTGTGGTTTATTCTGAAGTCCTTTAAAATAAAAGTTTTTAAGTTTCGATTTTTCGCTATTTTGTTAAATTATAAAACACAATGACAAGGTTCTGTCGACCGACAAATAATATTATTAACGAAGCTGATACATCGATTATGTATTGTATTTATGGATGACAAATGATTACTTGTACTTGAAACGTAAAAAAAATATTTATAAAAATATATTAACTAATAATATATCTAGTTGTACGTAGTCATTAGAATTCATTATGGGTATCTATTGTATTTTCAAAATTATATATTTTCCAAATTATTAGGTAGAGTGACTTAACTGAAAGCATCGTAAATTTCCTTATAATTTATATAACGGTAATTCCATGTTTAAATTAGTGATATATACCTAATAACACTATTAAGGTAAAATACTAGTTAGAAGTTTAAGGAAAATAGATAAAATAATCTTTGACTATTAATCAATCTAGACGAAAAATATTTTTTTTTTAAATAAAACTGTTGTTCATATAAACTGAGGCCTGCCGTGGCGCAGCGGCACAAGCGTGTGACTGTAACCGACAGGTTCTGGGTTCGATACCCGGACGAGAAAATGAAATATTTAATATTTTCAATTTAAGGCAAAGGACGGCGTTGAGTTCCCCCACTCAACACGCAATGCCTCAAATTCGGCGGAAAATGGGGAACGGTAGTGGAACGGAGTGTCTTAACACTAGATTCCCGGGCTACAGCGTGAAGCGAGTAGTGAGTGAGTTCATATAAACTTTTTTACTTTGGTTTCTGCTGTATGAACCATTTATATACACACTATAATATAAATAAAATTAAACAAAGTAATAAAAAAAAGGATCTATGCATTGTATTGTATGCATTGTATTTTTATGGTTTAAGGTCATTATTTATTATAATTGTTCAGATTTAATGCAATAACAAAGGAATAATATAATCATCAAAATTATTATAAATATGAATAATATAACAAACGCCTGTCGTGGCGCAGCGACACAAGCGTGTGACTGTAACCGACAGGTTCTATGTTCGATCTCCACTCAAGGAAATGAAATATTTAATATATTCAATTTTAAATATTTAATGTTTTATATTTCTTCGTTCTGGCACAAGGCAAAAACGTGGCGTTGAGTTCTGCCACTCAACACGCCATGCTTCAAATTCGTCGGAAAGTGTGGATCGGAAGTGGAACGGAGTGTCTTAACACTAGGTTCCCAAGTTCCCTCTGCCTACCCTGCCATGTGCGGGATACAGCGAGAAGCTGAGTAAGTGCGGGAGCGATTTGCAGACTATCGTGAACAGGGTTCACTAAAAAGTGTAAGGAAAGTCATCAATAAGACCAAATTCTCGGTGATTTCCAGAAAACCGAATATAAATCCAGCGATTATTATAGTAGGTAAATATCTAAGTAAATTTGAAAATAAAAATATTTCAGTTCAGGCTTCAATAACATGCGGGATTATGGCCAGGAAACTAAAAAAATCGTATACAATATATAGATAAGACGATATAGTAAATGTTCAGAGGCAAGCAGTTTGCTTCTGCTCATAATGACGAGTAGTTGACAGCAAATTGCGTGCTGGCGAAGGAAAAAGTGGCTGAGTATTGCACAGAAAGGACCTGTTGTTAAATCCGTGGCGCAATACCGTCTAGCATTAGACAAATCCAGGAAGCTCGGGAAATTTAAGTATAATTTATATATGACTACTACCTCCATTGTCACCTTAAATGTTTATCACACAAAAATTCACCCTAGAGGGGAGTCGAAAAGAAATACCAGTCGGGCATTAAAGATTATTAACCACTAAACCACTAGACTATTATTAAGATTTAAATAACGAATCACCTACATCTTATTCTATTATTCTATATAACATAGAAATAAAAGGCAAAAAAAATAATAATAATGAAATAGAGATAAAAAAACAATCAACTTACCGATCCAGCTCCCAAGAACAAATAGATATTTTCACTCAATTTTCTCTTAGTAACTCTTACGGCAGCCATCAGACCCGCGACTGCCACACTGGCGGTACCTTGAATATCGTCGTTGAATGTGCAGTACTTGTTCCTGTACTTCGCTAATAAACGACCCGCGTTTCCTAGGGCGAAATCTTCGAACTGGGAAAATAATAAAACAATTTTATTGACATAAATAAATTTCAATTCTTTAAAAAACTTGATAAAATCATAGAGATTTTATAGAATTTATAAGACCCTGATAACTCGATAGTTGCTATATATCTATCATTCTGCGCCTTGTAAGACTACATCCTCAGGTTCACGCTGTATCCCGCACATGGCAGGGTAGGCAGAGGGAAATTGGGATTGTAGTGTGGACACTCCGTTCCACTTCCGTTGCCCACTTTCCACCGAATTTGAGGCATTGAGTGTCGAAGTGGTCTAAATCTAATATTTAACATTTTAACATCGAACATATACATATAAAAAAAATAAAACTGCTGAAATAATAATTCAATAGTCACGAAGAACTTATTAACATTGCGAATAAATAAGAATACCAAAGATACATTGAATTGAATTGATAAATTAAATAAATTGATATATTTAATTCATAAGAAGAAAAGTGAATTATTGGATTGAAAAATATGTTGAACTAGAAAAATATTGCACAAAAAACTTGTCAACATTGCGAGTGATACTACTGCTACTAAGTTACATTGTAAATCAATTTTCGTGATTTAAAATAATAAAACCTGCAATTAAAATCACTACCAATTTTATGTCTTTCTTAATTGGTTTGAGATGTTGCATGATATCTGCAATTTGGAAGATCGTTTCATCAAGTATTCTTCTTTAGTATAATATAATTTACGTTAATAACAATTAAGGACACTACAATAAAATGTAATAAATCATTTTTTTCTTGCACACATTTTAACTTAAAGCTTCCAAACGCTTCCTCCTAGTGCTGTTCCTTCAAAAACAATTTTACTGTATTCTAAGAGATGCTCTGAGGTTTCTCCTGTCCCTTACCACTCACTATCGTTTGAATCTTTTTTGGCATTTTTTCACCACTCATTTTTTCAACGTGGTATTGCATGCGAGACAAAATCCAAAAGAAAATGTGACATTTTTTTTTCTAGACCATGAAACGAAATTTCAAATCGATTTGCGCCACTATTACGTCTAAGGCCCGCGTATGCATTTTTAGATAGCTACAAAACGTAACGATTTATCAATGAAGTATAAACGAAAAATGTCAACCAATCCAAGTTAAATGAGAACTGGTTTAGTCTTCTTGCATCTTGGTTCCTTCCTCCCATTATAAGTAATTGAGTCAAACGACAAATTGGTGAAAATCACCGTCATTCAGTGTAGTTTAGTTCTTTTAGTGCGAAGTTAAATTTATAGTTTACTTGTCATTGAATGTATACACTTTCTTATTTAGCAAGGAAATTAATAATTCAAATATTAGTCATAACTTTTAACGCCATTACAGCGTAGTTGCGACGCTTCTGAATTCACGATGGTTGTACAGTAAACTACTCTATGGTTCCTACTAGAGCAACCATAATTGATCAAAGAATATATTGAAAACAAAAAATTAAAAACACTAATCATGATTGGATTACCTAAATATAGATGTGATTATACTAATATTTCATCATTTATTAACAAATAGGATAAATACATAAAACCTCCCTTTAAAATGATTCGTTTGATCCATTCTAGTTCTTTCATTCAGGAAAATCAATTGTCATAAAAACATAAAAATCATACATCATGAATGACATTTAAAGATCAAGACAAAGATATGTTATGAAGATAAAACAAAATCATAGATAAAAAAGTGGTTAGTAATGTCACATATTATGTCGGTAATCAGAACTACAAAGATAAGATAGCAAAAATTGATAAAGATATTTATACCTAGGCTTAATATATACATATAATATTCACGAAAGCCCCAAAATTTTTGACTAATCATTCATGATTACTGTTACTTTAAAAAATTAACACATTTTAAATAAAATTCAATACAGTTTTAATCTAATTGTATCTTTTATATTTGAGAAATTAACAAAAATCTCGAATCGAGCGTAATTCATTGCTTATACTCATCAAACAGACGTCACATGTGGCATTCATTTTGCATTGACGTAACTTTGAAATACGAAACCAATGATAATGACGATTGAGCATTTTTACGCAGATTATATATAAAAAAAATATTTACTTTAAATCTAAAGGCTAGTCTACTAATATTAATTAAATACAAGTCGTTGACTCGTACTCGTTTTTTTGTATAGTACCGGTAATAATATTTTACGGAGCATAACACCAGATAAGTTTAATCTATTACTTTGAAAATAATTTATATTTTGAATGAAATGCTCGTGATTCTTTTCTCTTTGCCTATACAGATTTATTGCATGTTGCTAGACCGAATGTTACATTCTTTTAAGACATACGACATCTATCTCTTCTTTAAGCTTACTTGGATTCAAATCGACGTCTAGTGTTAGTACATCGTGTCACAAATATAGATTATAGAAGTAAATATTAACTAATTTTTAAATTAAGTTTAAAAAACCGTGAAATGTTAAAACAATTACATATTAAAGTATTATTTATAAAGAATAACAACTCATGAAATTAAAAAGTACAGGTAAACTTTACGTAATTTTTCTTAAGGCAGAGGGAACTCGGGAATCTACTGTTACGACATTTTCATTTCGTTCCCCACGTACCGCCGAATTTGAAGCATTGCGTATTGAGTGACGGCAGTTAAGGCCGCGCTTTGCCTTATTACATGAGCGAGCAAAATATAGTTATTTAAAAACAAATATCCAAAATAATAATATACACCTCTTATATGTTGATCGAAACTAACTGCGTAATAATGAAAGGCAAACAAACACATTATATTTTGTTTGGCTTATTTAAATTATATCATACTAAGACTGTTAACAATATATTATCATAAAACTAAATAAACACCATTTAAAGACAGTACATAAGAGATTAAAAGAAACCTATTTCACCAGGAACTATTAAATAATAACAATTAAAATATTAATTGCCACGCGACTCACGACTAGAAAACGAAAGAAAACAATGTATCGTAATGTAAAATAGTAATCAGATTTGTATGTAAAATATCTACCTGTTTATATATGAAAAGAGCAAATTAAAGAGAGTAATTTAAATTTTGAAAACATAATCAATACGACAGAGGTTAGTTAACAATAGGAAATAAGCTTGTGCAATGCATTGCAAAAAGTCAAGGTCGACACTAAATATCAAATATTCTTAAGGCCTATTAAATATAATACATTTGATCTTTCAAACATAATAATTATTTATATTTAGCTTTATTCCATAAGTAAGAAGTAAACCTTAATCTGATGCATACGTTTTTAAACTATTTAAAAGTCTCTAATCGGTATTTTATAATATAATTAGTTATACATACATTTTCAGTTAATTTCTATAAGTGTATATTTTACGTACAACACTTGACCTATATATTATTATAATATTCATATATGTATATTTGCGTAATGCAGATAAAAGATAATGATTAATTACATTTTACACATAGAACAAAGATAATAATAAAGATAATGCGGCATATCATAGTCGCCTAGGTGGAAGATTCGAACTCACGATGATTGTGGGTTCCATTTCCGGGGAGTATAATGTGTTTATTTAAAACAAGTCTTGGTTTTCAAGAAAGTGTAATTTTCTTAACTAAAATTGACGAAAATCATTGTACTCCTTTTAATTGCAGCAGCCCAGTCGTGGCGCAGAGGCACAAGCGTGCGACTTTAAACGACAATTATAGGTTCGTTCCCCACTCGAGAAAATGAAATATTAATTTATTTTCTAATCAAATATTTAATGTATACATTTTTCACTCCGGTAACTAGGCAAAGTGCGGCGTTGGGGTCCGTCACTCACAGTCAATGCTTCAAGTTCGGCGGAAAGTGGGGAACAGATAGTCTTAATACTAGGTTTCTAAGTTCCTTGTGCCTACCTTACCATATGCTGAATAGAACAAAATAATAAAACATTTGTATATGTACACATAATCATCTTATAAATCAAAGATGAAAAAAACACGACAAAAAATATAATATAATATTAGAAATACCATTTTACAATTTACCAGAAAATAAAAAAAAGTATTAAACAAAGTGATAAAAACAGCACTCACTTGCAACAAAGTGTTCTGCCCGTATCTCTGTACACACGCCTCCATAAACTCGTCGATGAATTCGTCATACTCTTTACCTCTGACTCGTTTCTGACGTAGCCCGATATAAAGTGGGTCCTCTAATAAGTCCTGCAAAATTTCACTCAGTTAAATACGGTATTATAATTAATAATATTTGCATTTGTACAAAAGATAAAAGAAACTTTTCATAACTTCGCTTTCGATACGTCATAGTACCTATATGAGAAAATCTTTGTTGGGATTTATCAATTTAATAGGACTTAAAGTATTAAATTATTTTTCTTTATATGAACGTTTGTGAAACTGTCCATCTGTTGTGTCTGAAACGGCTTAACAATTTCGAACAAAAGGTAATTTTCACTATACGATAGTGAAATTCAGTTAATTGCACTTAATATTTATTATTACCTAGACAAAATCGCGATCACAGTTAGTATTAGACATAATTAGGAAATACAATTTGTCGTAATATCTTTTAACATGTTTTAATTAAACCCAATTAAATATTTGGGTTTAATTAAAACATGTTAAAAGATATTACGACAAATTGGTATTAAATATAATTGATGGATAATATTATACTAATTATGCATGTGTATGCAATAATGATTAAATATTTTATGCGTATGCAATAATGATTAAATATTATTCACATTCGTTACAGAGTATTATTCTTATAAGTGTTATGTAACGTGTAAAACAAAATGTTGTCAGTTGGTTCTTCAGGGTATCCTTTTGCGTATATTATGAATAACATTTGCAGCATACAGTGGCATTGTGCCCATTATTTATTTAAAAAAATGGAAACAAGTAAAATATTTTCATCGTATTGTATTCAGCGAAATATATATATATATATATATATATATATATATATATATATATATATATATATATATAAATATATATAAATATATATATATATATATATATATATATATATATATATATATATATATATATATATATATATATATATATCATAGTAACGCATAGTAGCTATATTGGAAATAACATACTCATAATAAAGTAATACTGCGAAAGCTATCGCACTAAAAAGCTTTTACAATTATGATACAATTAAAAATACAGCTTTACGCTATTTTATATGAAACATTGGAAAATGGTTTAAAATCAATTAAACCTAAATATATTATTGTTATTTTTGAAGACATCCACAACTACGTAAGAAAAATACTTATTTAAAAAACATTTCCTTTGAATCCCAATTTAGCGCAGGTTAAATCCCACTACGTTAAATTATTTATACGTTTTATAAATAATATATGTAAATTCATTTGTTCGTGGAAATGTTTTAATTCGTTTAAATTTAAAAGGAGTTGAATAAACTCACTTATTTCTGTTTTGAAAACGTCACGTACGTATATAACGTAAGCTACCAAATGATTTGGCAAGCAAACGCGGTCACATCTCACTATTAAACAATTATAGTTTTGACACCTCAATAGTGCAGTGGACTGCTGCTACCTGTAAACACTGGAAGTGACTTCGATTCCAGTGTTATTATTTTTCTTATTCTTACTATCGCATTGTGTTAGATTTTGTTATCGTACACGCAATAACACCAACCATAATACAAAAAACAGTCGGCTAATTAAATAAAAAGAAAGACGTAAATGCGTATAAATAAAAAGAAACGCATAATGATATGCCATACGTTTGAGATATATGTATATAAAAATGAAAATCGACATACATTTACTGTGAGCAATTGTGGGTATGGTGTTATTCTATAACAAGTGACCCCCGCTGCGGCTTTGCCCGCTTGAATTAAATTATTTTATTAACTAATCTCAATTACCTTCTCGTTAAATCTAATATGATTATGACTTTTAAGAAAATATCTCTTTTTACTTTGAAAACTAAAATTTCAGCTAAGTACAAGCAAACAAGCACACATAATATTAAAAAAGTTTCCCATTATAACTGCAATTCTGTAGTAGTAAGCCATTTTTGAGATTAGCGCGTACAAATACACAGACAAACAGAGAAAACAAAAAAAAACACTTTCATAAACGGTACGTTTGTTCATTAATTCCAAAATAGATTATGATATTTTTATAATATGTCTTCCTTGTACTGACATTGATCAGCTAAAGATTTATTAAAGAAGTAATAATTTTTAAAATGTACTAAATACTAAATAAATAGCGTTTTTTCTTGCCAAATTACTAGACCTGCTGTTAACACAAATAACTACACATAACATATAGTGGTCGTGCGCCCGGACGGTTTTCAAGTGGCGCGTATTTAAATACCCCAACTATCTTATTTTCCATATATTATAGAAAAAAGTTTCTTTTCTAAACGAGAAATAACAATTTAAAATAGTTAAAAAATATATATATATAGAAGAAAATATAAAATTATGTCTTTTCTTTCCCAAGTGTGAATTAACACTTTAAAAAAAAAAATAAAAAATTCAAAACAAACACACAAAACATAACATCGCTAAGCCATCATCCAACCCACCTGATTATCAGTACCGACGTCCAAAGTGATGGGCAAACATTGATGCGGTTTGATACCCGCTAACGCCGTATACAAGGAGAGCTTGCCGACGGGTATGCCCATACCGTACGCGCCGAGGTCCCCGAGACCGAGGATGCGCTCACCGTCCGTGAACACTATTGCGCGCACGTCCGGCTCTGGCCTATAACGTGTTATGCGTATAAATAAGACACACTTGGTAAGCTTTATGCTATCTCCTGCATATAGCAGGATGGCAGAGAAAACCTAGTGTTAAGACACTATTTTTTCCATGCTTCTTCGGGACGCAATGTCCCATTTGCTGAGTACTGAAATCGAACCAACAATTATCACGTTTACAATCTGATTTTATATCGCCACCTAGCCAACAGCTCATTTCCTTATAATAAATTCGTAGCTAAAAACGGTCAGAAACTCTGTTGAGTTTATATTTAGAAGAATTAAATTTGATTGTGTAGTTTTTACTTGAACTTTTTTTACATTTAATGAAAAAAAAAAACAATCTTTACATCAATCTCTAAGTAAGCAACTAACAGAACAAATTATCAAAATCTCCAATTTCCATGTAAAAATGAAATCTTCTATAAATCCTATTAAACCGCAATTAAGTGACTCAGACTTGCCCTGGCACTCAATGTAATTTATATGTGTGCAAGGGAATTATTTACACTAGTTCCTTGTTACATTTACGCACGTCTTACTATGAAATGCATAAAAAGAAAGTACTCTAAAACATCAGCTTGCTTAGTGGTAAATGCAATTAAAATTTCCAAAACGTAAGAAAAAAAATACAAAAAAATAACGCTAGTCACGACACCCAGATCCATAAGATCCAGTGAATGCTATGCCTACGAGTTTATGCTACATGCTACTATGTCTTCATTATAGATTTTTACTGGCTTATTATAAGCTTAATTTTATATTTAATTATAAAATTAAGCTTATAATAAGCCAGTAAAAATATATAAAAATGTATAAAAGACATTGATGTAAGAAAAATATGCTTAAATTAAAAGCTCACCAATTTTTAAGAATATTAAATATGTGTCCTTTATCATTGACAGTAATAAAGAGACCTCGGGGCCTCCTGTAAATGAGACCGAATCTTTGGCACGCCAGGCCGACGGTGGGGGTATACACAATTGGCAAGTATTTTTCAACATTTTCCGATAGGAGCCTGAAGAATAACTTCTCATTTCTATCCTGAAAAGAAATTACGCTATAAATAAATTCAAGTATCTGTATATATACATAGATCATATATTTTTTTAACATTTTTAACAAGTCAATCCGAGTTTATGACAGAAAAGTACTTTTTAGAAAACGTAAAAAAAAGTATTTTGCGGAATTTGAATTCGCGCTTTCCTCTTGGATATTGTCCAAGGTGCAGGTTTTCTTACAAAAAGTATATTGATATAAAAAACGTGCGACAAAATAGTGTCTCAATATCAACGATAATATTATGAAATAGCACATTGTATTTAATTTTCCTTTAATAAAATGCAAGAAAATTGAACTAGGTGAACTTTATTATAAAAAATCTTATTCCATTTTGATACTAATAAACGTGCTATGATTCGTGAATCATAGAGCATTATTTTTACTATCAGTGAATCATTATGTGTAGATTTTAAAGTAAGCAATATTATTATTTTAAAAATCCAAAATAGTGTCAGACAGCTACTAAATTGATTTTGATGGGACTTAAACATGGCAATAAAGATGTTTTTTATTTTAATATGTGCGTAAAAGATTAAAAATAAAAAAAAAATATAATTACAATTAGAAAAAAAATACATTGTAGGCCAATCGCCGAAGTTCAGGGGACTCTCCCGGAAAATAAATACAGCTGATAATTTTCATAGAAGCTATAACAACGTCATTATGGGAATCTTTTGCACGAATCTTACTATTTAAATTTATTGTAAGCCTCCATATCATTTGTTTACTATCGCGTATAAAATCTTTGTGACTGGTAAAATAAATGCTAAATATAAAATTATATTAATTGACAACGTGTACTACTATACTATATAAAAAAATCTATTAACCAATTATTTGAATATTAAACATAAAAGTATTTTGTATATATTTTAATTTTTAATGGCTGATCAGCTGTAACTCAATAAGAAAAATTAGAAAATATAGATTATTTCACTAACAATATTTTACTGTACTTGGAAAAGTATTATAATATTAAAAAAATATAACATTAACATACAAATAGCAAACTTTACAACCTGTTCTGATAAAACTCAATGATAACACTTAAAATTAGACATTCTACGTTTAAATTAAAAAAATAAATACCTAATTGCAGTATAGAGAACCAAGAATACAGTAACGCTTGAAAACCTTATATATTAACAAACTTATATAGTTTTCATTTAATATAAACAAACAGACCAGCTCATTTAAATATATAGTGCAGATGTCTAAAAGCGGATGGAGGGTCGCAACTAACGTTTAATAGCTGTATCACACACGGTTTGAATGACCAACAGTAAACTTCAAAAGAACACTACTTACATAAAACCTATTATGACATATTTGTTTTATTATTTAAAACTGTAGCACCTGACTTTGCATTTACTATATTTCACGACTTCTTTGTATAAAGCGCCTTATGACTTTTTATTATGTAACGAGTTACGTATTTCTTAACTAGGACAAAGTATTGAGTGGATACGATATACTTATAAAAAAGTATATTTTTTACTTAATCATTGATTCTTACATACAATGTTTTATAATTAATAGGCCTTATATTTAGTATAAATAAACGTTTTTGAACACGAAAATGAAAACAAGAAAATAATTAAAACTGAAAAAAATAAAATAAAAACAAATTCATTAAATCAATGGTACCTTTATGGTGTTTAGTCACCTGTAACTCGACGAGGTAAAGATATTTGTTCAGATTGTCCTCGTATCTATCTATAGATATCCTGCATATGTCCAGTTGCTCTTCTTGCGTTTTGAACTTGGCCGCCAAAAGGCCGTGAATGCCAAGCGCTTGACGCTCCTCTAATGTAAATGCGAGACCCTAAAACAATGAGCGGCAGAGTACAATAGACTACTGTGTATGTAAACTGTTCTAATAACTACTAATTGTTTTAATGCTATACATACACTCTTTACTACCTACTTTTACAATATTAGTACTAGAATTAACTAAGTGTACTCTTTATGATAAAATAAAAATAAAGTTAAAAATCTGAGTGATTATGATTAAATTGTTTTGATAAAATGAGTTGTGTAATACAATGCAGTCATAATATTGTTTCTGAGTTGGTACTGGTATTGAAAAAAAGCAACCCGTGTGGTTAGTCGCTTTTTAAGCATTCTTTTTCGCCTTAGACAAAAAATACCGCATTTTACGAAGATCAACCAAAATATTGCGTTTAAAATGTATATCGCCTAACGTTCTTACCTTGTTAAGACGTGGGTCCCTCAGGTGGTCGATACCTCGCACCATATTGGGGCAGATTATGTTGCCGGTGACCTCGTGGTAGTTCCGACATTGGTCTAGGAACACTGGACATTTGCTCAAAGCGAACGCTAAAGCCCTGTTTGGGCCTACAGCTGTAGAGCAGCATCTACGACAATAATGTAATTATTTACTTTATTTTATAAGTTATTTGCATTTAAAGTCAAATTAAATAATTTAAGCATCATAATATAGCTATACTTTGTTCAGTCGACAAAAGATAGAATTAATGTTACGAAAATTACAAGGAATAAATCACTTTGTTCTACGTATTTGAACTCAACGCCACATTGTCTGACCAGACGAGTTAACATTTCGAATAATCATATATCGCGTTCAATAAAAAACATATTTAGTACGCTAAGAAAGTGTCTCCGCCAAACCTGTTTGGTATCATTCATTTATTCAACAATATCGATTATCGTAATAATAGATTTACATACTCTAAATTCCTAGCAAAGAAAGCTTAAGTATTAACTTTTATTAAGTGGCCCTGAAATTAAGGTATCATTTGAGTGGAAATTAAATGAATTGTTCAAATTTAATATTATTAATGAAAAAATATATTATGATTCATCACATTATATATTTAACTCGTAAATGAATACACGCATGACGACTTGGACTTGACCTTGTCTATGACAATAACGTTGACTAAAGCCTGTTCGGAACTCCCTTTGCTTAGCAGCATATACAGATTTTTTTGTCTCAATTATATTATGGTACATATACTTATGTGTGGGGAACGGAAGTGGAACGGAGTGTCTTAACACTAGGTTCCCAAGTTCCCTCTGCCTACCCTGCTATGTGCGGGATACAGCGTGAAGCTGAGTACTTATGTATGTGTAAGGAGTAATAAAGCGTCATAAAAAATGTTAATTACATAAAAATATTCTTATGTAAGTTATTTAGTGTGACATTTGAATAAAACACTGCCAAAAGAGCACATAAATAAAATAATTTACATGGAAACAACTCTGTTTCTTCTTGATCCGCAATATTCGCGGTTACGTCATTCAATACGTTTTTAGTACAGTTAGCGTGGTTTAAATTATTTGCGTCAACAATGTCCGCTATCCAAAATGCCATTAATTGCTCGTAGTTGGAATAGTATTAGCTGGCAGAATCCAACAATATAATTGTAAATTTTGATATCAAAAAATGTAAGTACTGAAGAACAATGGAATGTCTTACGACTATAGACATACATATACACGCGAAAGATTTGTATTTTGCCCCATTTACGGAAATTTAATTAAAAATATTTTACTTCTCTAGATCGTTTTGTTAAATTATGAAGCAGTCTACGCACAAATGAAACGTGTTTCAACGTAGCGGTGATTAAAAATTCTAATTTATTTCGCGAGTATATATTAAAATACGGATAGGTATATATTTTTTACCGAGTTTTCCTCTCTTAAGCGGAAATGTTCCTCGGTATGTTCCTCGGCCGATAACCAATTAAAACCTCTACTGCTCATTTTTATTTAGGACTACCGAATATATAATATTTTACTAAGTAAAACATAATTTAAGTACTTGGGTAATTATAAATATTAGCAGAGATATTACACCCATTATTACAGTTTTCCATGTAATCATATCATTGCGTTATCAAAGATATAAACAAGAATCTATAGGAACTCAGATACTAAGTTTTACAATAATAATTATCATTATAATCGATACCCAGCATTTTCAATGTCAAGCGAAATCGCTACAATGTGTTCTTACTGAACGAAATTTTCCCTAATTTACTGAAGAGCTTTTGAACGTTTTAAGCGTATTTGGGAAGTAAATTTATTTAATACTAGCGACCCCCATGAGGCTTCGCCCGCTTGAATTAGGCATTTTAATTTACTAATCCCATTTTCTATTTTAAGACAATATTTATACATTGAAAACTAAAATATTAGCTAAAAAAATTAAAAAATTGTAGCAATTTTTTCAACAAAATATTTTAAATTAGCGTAACTTTTTTATTTATTAACCGATTGTTATAAAATAAACACTATATGTTAAAGAAAGTTGGAAAAATATAGTGAAAGCATTTAAATCTGATAAGCAGTTTCTGAGATTAGCGCGTACAAACTCACAAACAGACAATAATTTTTAAAATCACTATTTTGTGCACTATTACACTAATAAACGTCGCCCATCTTCCATGCACAGACAGCAATCAGTTACAGATTTATTATAAGTTTAGATATTTATTCAGCGTCACGTATATCTCGCACAAGACAGAATAGCGAGAGGAAACTTAGGAACCTAGGTACAGTGTCTTAACACTAGGTCCCTATGTTTCCTTTAATGGGTACATTAAGACAATTTTCGTTTTACACATGCCGTCGAACATGTACCATTGCGCGTGATTGGCGGAACTCAATCCCGAGCTTAACCTTTTGACAAGAGTGTGGAAATTAAAATATCAAATATTTCATTTCTACGAGTGAAGATCGAATCCACAATCTGTCGCGTTTATAATGTTTCTAAGTTCTATTATATATTACTTTTACATGTCTGATGACCGTAGCTACAATGCAGAAGAAGCTCAATAGCCGCCATAACGTAATACACATTATGACAATTAACGTTTCCGTAACTATGTGTAATGCAAAACAATAATAATTAATATTAATATATTAAATATTAAAAAAAAATAATTAATGCCCTTTGTTTTATGGACATGTTCGTTCGACGAAATTTACGTATATTTACATCTTAAATTTGTTTCATAAGTTATTTATCAACTTCCAATAGTGTTAAATAATTCTTTGATATACATTTTTAAGAATGATTCTATTATTTCTATTTGAACCTAAATAGTTGTTAGAAAAAAAAAATAGTTGTGAGAAGAAAATAATATGCATTCTTATTTCTATTCTATTACCAAACTTCTAAACATAATAAAAGAAAATTGTGTTATTTTGGTAACTAATTATAACACATTTGTATTACATTGTCAGTAACATTACCAAGGTGTTGGAAGTAGGTCATCCAAAATTAGGTCACTACTTGGAACATTTGAATGAAAATTGAAAACATTTTCATTCAATTACTTACCTACCACAACAAACGTAAATAAAATAGCATAATAATATTATAATTTTTTTACATATGAATTCAGGGTTACTCATAAGTTTTCTTTTTCTTCTTGTGCCATTATTAAACTTACTCACATGATGTTTTTTTAGCTTCATGCACTTTTTTATAGTCCTCTACAATCTGTCTTTATGAATGACAAAAATCTTATAGGTACATGAACAAATAACTTTACATGTACTCACATACTTTTACGTCCAACAAAATTTTATACAAATAATATTTTTTGTAATAATAAATTAGCAATAATAGACAGCTATTTAGTATTTTCAAAAAGATAAAGTTTGTATTAAATATAGAATGACTCAATTTTCCAAGAAACGTGATATCATTACTATAAGATGAGATCAATAGCCGAGACCGACAATTTTTTTTCTAACGCTATTCGAAATATACTGCGGCAATAAATTAAAATTTAAGTTTTATTTACAAAATAGTTTAATAAAACGGAAAATATTTTGGACTCGTATTCATACATAAATTTCGAAATTAAAGGTATTGAAAATTTGAATTCATATTCGGCAACGAATAATCCCTTTTGTGTATGAAAAATATGGATAAAATTTGAAGCATGAAGTAAAACCCACAAATATTATCAAACAACGTGATTTACTACAGTTCTATAACGACAACAACCTAGAATTTCTGTGCAAATTTAATAAAACACAGGTGTCACGTTATGTAAACTCCAAAAATAAACGAAAAGCTACTTACATCAACGACCTGGGAATACTGGAAAACATTTCAAAAAATATTTTTCATCTACAATATAACTAGCTCCGTGAAACAATTCACTATTCAAAAACTTATTTTTAAAATATTATTTCGTCCTCCATGTGTACCACTAAACGTGAGATATCCAGTCTGTATATATTTGACTGGCTGTCGTGTGCTGGGGCTTGTGTAGGCGGTACAAGCATAGACAATACGCAGCCGATTGATATAATCCTTTTTCCTTTTTACTACCAACATAATAATTTCGTAGTTTTATTTTTTACGAAACTTTCTATATTTCCAGGCTTGATAGGCTATTTAAAATTTTAAACTAAAGAATAACAAATCATTAAAGACACTAAATATTATTTTATATGCATAGCATAGCATAAATAAGGATTTCAAAAAATTTTTTTTTCTCTTATTTCTTTAAAAATTTTAAGTTTATTTAAAATACGCACAAAATGTTCAAGGAAGAAAAATGCTACATAAGAAGTAAATTTCGTCTTTTTGGTTAGTTACAATTCCGAACGCATTTATTTTTAAACATTTGACATATGACAAAAACATATGAACATATGATCGGTATTATTGGAATATATAGACTTATTGTAGAATTTCTTCAGTTTAAGCTAAAAGTATTGTTTTAATGCTATGATTCGAGAAGACGACCCTCAATTTCGAATAACACCCTTCCAACAAATGGCATCGGCATGTTCCGGTGCATTAATAACCTCCCTATTTAGTAAGTTTTCCTAGTGTTTTGCAATCATTGTATAGAATGTGTAAAGTTTTTTTATATCTTTAACAGCAAATCTTTAATTTTTTATACAGTGACACCATTAGATGTAGTGAAAATAAGATTACAAGCACAACAAAAAGCTTTATTATCAAATAAATGCTATTTGTATTGTAATGGCTTAATGGAACACTTATGTCCCTGTGGAGAAACTGCATGGATTCCAAGAAGAGTCCATTTCAATGGAACAATAGTAAGTTATATGATTTATATGATACATCAAGTTATAGCTCTGTAAATGCTACCAAAATTTAAAAAAAGAGACTAAATATTTTACTTATTTTATATTTCAGGATGCCTTTTATAAAATAGCCAAAATAGAGGGAGTACCAGCTTTATGGTCAGGTTTAAGTCCTACACTTGTTCTTGCTCTTCCATGTACTGTAATATATTTTGTTTCATATGAACAACTTAGATATAGAATGAAAACAATTTATAACAATGTGACTGGCAATAGTAAGTACTAAAAGTGTTTTATTTAGTGGTGTTGTATTAAAAAATGTGTATATTTATGTAAATTATAGCTATGTATGTGTTCCTGCTTATAATTGAAATTTGTAAATTGACTTACTTTTTTACTTGATTGTATTACAATTATTTTAATTGTTTTACAGTGAACCAGCCTATGTGGATCCCTATGATAGCTGGAGCTAGTGCAAGGATAACTGCTGTTACACTATTCAGTCCTTTAGAATTAATTAGAACCAAAATGCAATCTAAGAAGCTCACTTATTTAGGTAAAAATTAATTTCTATTTTTAATAAAATACTATTTTGTCACAAGTAATACTGTGCTATTGAAATAATCTTATAATCATTACACACATAAACAAACCATATTTTTTGTCAATAATGAAAAAATAACAGCCAAGACAGCTTTCATATTGCCAGTGCTTCTTGGGTAGATTTTATTGCTTAAAGTTTAGATCCTGACTGTTGACCTATAAACACAAAGAGGTATTCCTTAAAAATACTTTCCTGTTAGAACCAGACACTATCTTTTTTTAATTGCTATGTATATATAAATATATTAATCAATATTACATGATTTATAAAGCTATATTTTACACCTTACACAAACTATTTACATTCAATATCTATACTGAAATAATAAATTTCATAAAGCTGAAGAATTGGTTAATGTGATTTCCGATTTCTTTTTTATTAAATTATCAAATGTTCCTCAGAAACTACTGATACGATTTAAAAAAGTTTGGACTTGCCTTAGTCCATTTTATAAAAGAAGTCTATTTCCTATAGATTGTCAATATAACCCTGTACCTGAAGTCCGAGTTAACTCCTTCACTTAGCTTGTGTCATGGGTTATATACAAACTCATAGTTAATTTCATTTAACTATGGGTATACTAAGTTCTACCAGTTGAGATGAAATCAAAGATACTAGATTACCTCTGCATGTTTTGGTATATAAAATTCATAGTGTGTGACTATGTACACACTATTCATTTATAATAAATAATTATTACACTTCACATGTGGAGCTATAAAAATCAGAATCGTGTATTATGTTATGAAATAATAAAACTGATCACTTTTTATTACAGAAATCAGCTCAGCATTACGTAAAGTTATAAAATATGAAGGGTACAGAGGCTTGTTTAGGGGATTAGGATCTACTTTATTAAGAGATGTACCATTTTCAGGTACGATAGATAAACTATTTAATTAAATTCAAAGTGCTGAGTGGACTTCCCCCAATAAAAAATAAATAAATGAGTGTATAAGTGGAGAATGCAGTGTCTTAACACTAAGTTAGAATTGCCTACTCTATCGTAGATACAGCTAGAAGTTAAAAAAAAAAACTATGTAACAACAATTATACTGAGGTGCAGTGGGATTCTGACTATAAATGATTTTGGGTTTGATAATTTCTCATTTAAAAGAATAATTTTTATTTCCCTGCTGCAGTGTCAATAATATTCTCAATTTTATTAGTGTAATTCTTTTATAGTGTACAGAATGCACTAAACAGGTACACCAACCAAAATAAATTGTTTCATTAAATTCCACTCTTTAATGATGTATTAAAATGTCTCTGTGAAAAGAGATTAACATCATGATACTAATTTCCATAATAATAAATTTAATGATAAAATCTAATAAACAACTATAATTTTAGCTTATTAATGTGTTTCTAACATTAAAATACTAATAATTTTTATATTTATGTGATATTGTTTTGTAATATTCAATGTTGAAATGAATCATTGTGTATATATAATTGATAATAAATTAAAAGAAGAAAACAACAGCTAGTATATAATATTTTTTTATTTTTGTAGTATAGGTAATTTTTATGTTTTTAGTATATTTAATTGAAATAATTTAGTAGACATACATTAAAATGGAATTTTACTTATAGGTATATATTGGACAATGTTTGAATCTACAAAGAGAGTATTCAACAAACCAGATTCAGAAAAGAATACATTTATTTTTAACTTCTTCTGTGGGTCAGTTGCTGGCAGTGTAAGTTATTTTCACCTAACTTTTGAGTGTATATTACAACAAAATATTAAAAAAAATCTAAATATTTTGTAAAAAAGACTTGTAAATTGATATTTTTGACTAAAAAAATATATATAATTGAGACACAACACACATAATCAACTTGCATATGGTGTAGTTGTAGAGTCATGGCAGCCCCAAAGTTACGCTTTAGGAAACACAAACAGTTTATTTGCGCATTGTTCACTTAAGAAAAAATATTCAAAAATAAAAACAATCTTAATACAAAATATACTTTTACATTTTTTATTCCGAGGCTCAACCAGCTTACTTTAGTAAATACCATTTCTAGCTCCTTTGATATGGGAATGGCGGATACAATTTTAATGGGAACAGGCAGACATGCAAATTTTCTTTTCTATTTTTTTTGGATTATTATTATTAAAGTAATTAAGTTAGTGAGATGTCGGATGCAGTTGTGTTTTTCTTACTTTTAAAGTGTTAATCCACACTAAATCTGAAAGATAAATACTTATTTGAAAACATATGAAGATTTAATATAGCAGAGGTTTTTGAGAGTTGCAAACAAAATAAATAAGTTCTATCCTATAAGAATTTCGACATAGCTTGATGAGAACCTATGGCTTAGCGTAACCATGACTTGATTACCAAATGTAAAAAAATTATGACTTCTATATAAGTACTTTTCTGTATTCCGAATAAAAGTACTTAGTGTTAAAAAGTATTTTAGAAGAAAAGACTTTTCTTTTAATTTACTTTGAATATAATACTTTTCAAAGAACAAGGGCTGCATCATCTGCAGTTTACTTCATGGTGACAAAGTGAATAAATGAATATTATTATTTATTGAATCAATCGTTAAAAAGTACTGAAGAGCTCATGTTTACATTTTACCCCATTTTATATAATTAAAATTGTTTTTTTAATGTTAGGTTGCTGCATTCATTACATTGCCATTTGATGTTGTTAAAACACATCAACAAATTGAACTAGGAGAAAAAGAAATATACACAGGTATTATTATCATTATTTTTAACTAAATTATGATATATGTACATTATATTTTTATTGCTGCTCTATGGCCTTCTGCTGTTCAACACTGTGGATGACTGGTAAAGTAATGATGAAGACTATACATAGATCTATAATGATCTTAACACTGAGTACCGACTTTCTACACCTGAGCTAAAATATCATAAAATTATTAATTTCTCAGCTTTACGCTGTATCCCACACATGGTAGGGAAGACAGAGGAAACTCGGGAACCCAATGTTAAGACACTCCATTCTACTTCCGTGCCACACTTTCCGCTGAATTTGAGGCATTGCGTGTCGAGTGGTGGAACTCAACGCCGCGTTTTTGCCTTGTGCAAGAGTGAAGAAATGACAATATTAAATATTTAAATTGAAAGTATTAAATAATTTATTTCCTTGAGTGGAGATCAAACACACAACCTATCGGTTACAGTCACACGCTTGTGCCGCTGCGCCACGACAAACCTGTAATAATTAAGATTTTAATATTTTATTTCTTTAACTAATTATAATTATAGATGGAAGAGGTCATCAAAGGGCATCTAACATGAAGGACATAGCAAAGACAATATATAAAAATCATGGTGTGAAAGGTTTATTTACTGGCTTATTACCTCGCATATTTAAAGTGGCGCCGGCATGCGCCATCATGATTGCCACCTTCGAATACGGCAAACAATTCTTCCGAAAATACAATACACAAAAATATAAGGAGAAAATGCAAAGGTAATTTAATCTATTGACATTAGTTTAAGTATTTTTTGCATGATTGTATTTAGTCTGGTTTTAGTTTTTTTTTTTTTTTTAATATTGTTCATTTTAATCTCATTTTTTTTTGCGAGGCCATCGTTGCGTAGTGACAGTAAATGCGACGGTTGTAGAATCGATTCTCACTTAATAGAAGAATGAAATATGTACATTTTTTTTTATTTCTCTCTGATAATGAGGCATAGCGCAGCATTTAGTTCAACCATACAATACGGAATGCATCGTGTGTTTGTCGGACAGTGGCCAACGACAGTGACTAAATGAGAACAAATTGTATTAACACTATGTTCCCAGATTACCACTACTTTTATGTGTTCATGAAGCTAATATTTTTGTTTTGCACAATTTTTTTAGTGTATGAACCCTTTATCCTTTTTTTTCTATATGTGGTTTATTAAATATTTTAGTAATTTCAAATGACGTTTGATCTTTCAACTGATGTGTTCCAAATACAAAAAATCCCAACGTCTCAGACTTTGGGATTTTTTATATTGGATTTTTTATATTATATGGACGGACTTTTTTTTAATTAACAGCTTCATTTCTTTATGCGTGAAATATAATTAAAAAAATGTTTAAAGGTGCAATTATATTTTATTTACGTTTTGATGTGTTTGCCACAAGAATTATTATCATAAAAATATGTAGTGTGTATTGCATGACATTCATTTGTGTTTGTTTCATAAGTAGAGTTTTGAAAATAGATGCAAGCAAAGAAATGTTACCATAGTGCCTATAAAGTTATAAAAAAGTAAAATTCTGACAGAAATATGCACACAATTTTCTTTTATACTAAACTTCTTGAGTAGTTTTTAATAATGTTGCTTCAATTCTTTAATTTAGTTTTTTTTCTGTAGTTTGTGCATGTTTATAACATTTTTTGTTTAATTTCAGACACGGAGTAGATCTTAAGATAATAAAAAGTGATTAAACCTGAATCTTCAATTACTTTTGCCTATTTTTATAGGTATTATTACATATTGGTATAAAATTATTTTTTAATTTCATTTTTAGTTAATTTCTTATATTAGTATTTTTTCTTTAAATTAAATCACACAGAGAATGTTAATTTTACCAATAACATTTAACCTTATCTTGTAACACACATTATTAAATACTGCTTTAATAGACAATAAAATCTTTATTTTTTTTAATTTGTTACAGGCATCAAGACATAGTTGTTTTGGGACAGACAAGCAATAGCAAATATAGTTCAATGTAGCATGAAAAGTAAATTTATTAAAAGAAGTTGACAACACAGTTTTTTCTTTAATTGAATTAAACAAAAGCTAAGAAATATGTATCATATAAAGCCTAATCACCGTCTGGTCATATGGTTGTGGTTCTATCGTTTATTTACTTAAATGAATTTATTTTTTGCATTATAATACTTTAAAATCATGATTTTACTATTTTTTTTAAATGACTTCTGGATTTCATAAATAATGTTTTAAATTTGTTTAAACAATTACTGAGCTATGGCTTATTTAAGTTTAAATATTGTTTATGATCACAAACTTGTGAGGTTATAATATCCTATGATATTGAATATTTTATATACAATAAAATTCTTAGGTCACTGTTAAGGTATCATGTACATTAGTCATATTTTGCAAAAAACTAAATTACAAGATACAGTTGATTCTCAATGATATTTTTTTTAACAATGGATGGTGTAAACCTGAGAAAAATTACTTTATTGAACTGAATCTTCATAAAAGGGGTGTATTACGTATACACCCATTCTTTTATAAAGATTTCATTCTTCTCATGTATTCTTGTAAAAACAATATTCTAATATATTCTATATAAGAATAATTTAATTTTTAAACAATAATTTTCTTTTTGCCATTACAACGTTTAACTCCTATATATTAAAGAATTGTATTTATTTTACTTATTTTTTATTGTTTTCTATAGACATGGAAAATTATTTTGTAGATGGAAAAATATTTTACAAATTCTGCATTGTAACTATACATAATTACAAAAACTATGTATAATTTATCATTATATTAAATACAATCAACATAACATATATAAGCGGTTCATGTTAATCCTAATTACTAGAATGGTGTCATTCAATTTAATAGTCTTATTTCATATTATGTTTAAAGTATGCAAAGTAAGGCCATTGACAGTGTTTTTAAATAAACTGTAAAATATCTTTCAATACAAACAACCAAAAATATGACTATTTCAAATTATATGTCTGTTGTTTATTATAATTTTAGTATTGATGTAATGTCTTATTTTAAAAATAATCCATAGACATTTGTGATAATTGAAATAATATTATAATATTAGACTAACTCTATTAAGAAATTTTGTAAATACTGACGTAGTTGTTTTATTAAAACAAGTTTTTACCTGTTTATGTACATAAAAGTGGAGGTAAGTAGTGTATAAAATAATATATTTTAAGTGCCCATTAGACTTCATAACAGCTGCGTGGTGTATCACACTCATATTAGGGTAGACAAAGTGTACTTGAGAACCTAATGTTAAGTCACTTCATTTCTTACTCCACTCCCTGCCAAATTTGAGGCTTTGTCCATTGTGACTGTTCTGACTATCCAATACAAGCAGAATTTATCAAATTTAAACTAGTAGTTTAGAACATTAAGAAAAACTCTTCAGCTATATAATATTAGAGTTTCAACCATTAAGGACAGTAAAAATATAAATATGATGATAAGGCTGAAAAATAAATTGACAAGTGGTAAAAAAATATTTTATTACTAATACTAACACTTAACTTATCAATGTACAATAGGTCCCAAAGGTTCAGCTCTTATATTACCAAGATCTAATCTGCTATCTATAGATTCATCTATTTGACCCACAATAGCTATGTTATCACCACGGATTATATGCAGGCCCAGTACAACTTGCGCTACTCCTGTCGAAGACGAAAACACCCTTTCATGAGATTCGTCTAAAATAATATTTATTGTTTGATCAAATCCTTTTAAAGTTCCAATGAAATTTCGACCATCTGATGTTATAACTGATACTGTTTGGTTGATATAATTTTCTAAACCAGACGCCATATTACTTTAATATTAGATATTATGGATCTACTGAATTGTAAATAAATACGTTTTTTGGTTATTTCGGCGGCACAAGCTATGTTCTCAACATAAGTTTCAAAATGTCAAACATTCATCGTTATAAGTTGACAGATATCTCAAAACATTGTCAAACGTAGGTAAATGAAAAAGTCAAATTACAGTGCATAGGGTTGTGCTGCCAAAATGTAACAAAATCACGAAATATTAAAAATAACTTGTTTCTACGTAAAACATTATAGAAACCACGAAACAAATTATTCATTTTATGATAATTTTTCATTTGTACCAAATAAAGCACATCAAATTGAAACTAAGCATTTATCTGTATATTATTGATGTAATAAAAGCTTTAATGAAAGCTAAAATAATAAGCTTAATAAAAATACGTGATGCCTATTTTTTTAGTAACCATTCGTTTAATAGTTTTTATGCCAAAAATGCAATTTTTATTTCGTCGATGAAGGCCTGCCAGCCAGATTAAAGTCAAAAACCAACCAACCAAGTCAAAAAGTTTTGTTGTGCTTGTTTTATCTTGTCATATCTAATTCTATTGACCGTAGATGCATTCGGCAGCAGTTGATGTCTGTACGAGTTTTACACGCCCCATTTGAATAAAGTCTGTCATGACTCATGGGTGTGTTAAGGCACAACATTATTATTTTATAAAAAATATATAAGGTAAATAAGTTATTTTTATGTAGTAAAATATGTTTACAACCTCAAAATAATTTATTTACTGTTTGAATATATATATATATATATATATATATATATATATATATATATATATATATATATATATATATATATATATATATATATATATATATATATATATATATATATATATATATATAACTAACTATAACTGTATGATTTACAGGCAAAAAAAGTGTCCTTAATCCATTAACAGAATTTTGTAACTACTGAGTAACAAGCCGCTAATAGCAAGAAAAAATATAATATTTTTTAGTTATAATTTTAAAAATCAATAAATGTTGTTACATATACATAGTGGCAATAGTTTGTTATCACGTCAATATGACACTGTCAAGTGTTTATCTTGACTACTGTCTGGTTCTGTCATGTACACATCAGTTCAAATTTATCATTTTAACAAGTTTACAGCTGTTTAAATAAATAGGTTGCAATAATTAGTTCTATTGAAATAAAGTTACTTGAAAGGCAAAATATAGACATTTAAAGATAAACTTTAGTTGTAACAGAAATCTGAGTATTTTTTATTATAACAATGTCTAACTCAATAGTCCAGTATGTGCTTTTAAGGAGTGATTTACTTAAAGAACTGGGATGGTCTATAGGTTCCTTAGTTGCACAAGCATGTCATGCGTCTACAGCAGTATTGCATATCTTTAGAGAAGATGAACTCACAATAAAATATTTGAGTGATTTAGACAATATGCATAAAGTAGTATTGGAAGTAAGTGTATCAATTTTATTCCTCAGCAATAATAAAATTCAGCTTTATGCTGTATCCCGCACATGGCAGGGTAGGTAGAGGGAACTTGGGAACCTAGTGTTAAGACACTCCGTTCCACTTCTGTTCCCCACTTTCTGTCGAAATAAATTATATTTTTTATTTATAATTTCATCAGTAAAAAAATATAATACAAAAATTTAGGGGTATGTTGTAGCTCAATGAACAATTGTGTGACTGTAAACAATTTGATGGGTCCAACTCTGATTTGTTTACATCTGGTAAGTGTCTTGAAACTAGGGTCTTTCTACCTGCTCTTCTACATATAAAAAGAAGTACAAAAACATATAATCTAAACCACACATAAAAAGATATAAATATTATTTTTGCATAATATTAAAACAACTTTTTTTATTCAGGTACCAAATGAAGAAACATTAAAGAAATTAGCACAGAAATTACAAGAAAATTGTATTGATCATAAATTATGGATTGAACAACCAGAAAATATTCCTACATGTTTAGCAATTAAGCCATATCCTAAAGAACAAGTTAAAAAATATGTTGGCAAATTAAAGTTATATAAAGAAACATTGAATAGCTAATAATTTTAACTTAAAAATAAAAATTATAAGTAAATAAAGTTATTGTGGTGTAATAAAGTTAATACATAATTATTATTTAAAATAATTTCCTCTTTTTTTATCATGTGGGTAACCTTATTGAATTAATGAATTCACTTTTTTTTTTCAGCTTCACGCTGTATCCCGCTCTAGGCAGGGTAGGCAGAGCGAACGGAAGTGAAATCTAGTGTTATGACACTCCGTTCCACTTCCGTTCCCCAATTTCCGCCGAATTTGAGACATTGCGTGTTGAGTGGCGGAACTCAACGCCGCCTGAATTCACTTGATTTATATATAATTATTGGTTTATATCAATATGTTTAAATAAGAGGCAAATAATCAAACTGTTGGATACTTAATTCCATCCTAACATTAGTTATAATTTACTGCTTAGTTCCATCGATATTCTTTTTCTCTTTTATTACTTCTCTTTTCTATTTTGTTCCAGTAATAATTGCAAATTCAAGTCATTAAAAAAACAACAAAATGAATAATGATTTCTATATCATATGCACTAAATATAATTTATAAGGATTTTAATACCGTTACTAAAACATATTATGTACCTATAACTATAACTTTATTTAAAAAAATATCTATCATATCAACCCGATCCGGTAAATCTAAATTTGTAATCCAAAGACAATATTGTTCTAGGATAAACGTCAACAGATGTTTATTCTCAAAACAGATACCTAAAACTAGTTAAGGAATTTATAAGTATTTACAAATTACTGTAATATAGAATATGCATGTGTCATTTTAGTGTTATATATAAGTTTTATGTACAATACGGTTATATAAATTAAACTATTTTATTGTCTATATATAGCAGATTTATCTATTTAGTCATTATTAAGTACATAATTTTTATTGGCAACAAGCAACATTGCTGATGTTGTCATAATTGGTTTATAAAAAAACATTGAATGAGTAAACTGAAACGACTAATTTTTATAGAATTGTAATTAAAATATAAGTTTCTATTTATTTCCCACTAATTCACGAATGGTAAGTAAGAATATTATTATACTGGTGCGTCTTTAATTATGACACATCATCAAATAATTGTAAGGCGATTTGTCATACTATAGAAACACCTTTTTTTCACACAGGAAAAATGCTAAATATTCATTAAACACAGAAATTTTGTTTATTTATTGAATAGTTCTTGTTTTTTGATTGTTTGTATACCTTGCCCAAATGTTATATTATAACTTAATTTCATAATTATTTTGTAAGTAGGATTCCAGTTCCACTTAGTAATTTGTAATAAGTGTTATATATTATATCTAAAGTCAATAATAATATTAATAGAAATATACATTATATTAAGCAGTATAAGTGATTGTTTCTTTTATACTTATGTTGTAGGTGTAAAGCATCAAAATGGCTTCATCTAATACCTTGCAAAAGGCGATTGATCTTGTCACAAAAGCCACTGAAGAAGACAAAAATAAGAATTACGAAGAAGCATTAAGACTGTATGAGCATGGAGTAGAATATTTTTTGCATGCTGTGAAATATGAAGCTCAAGGTGAAAGGGCTAAAGAAAGTATCAGAGCAAAATGCTTACAATACTTAGACAGGGCAGAAAAACTTAAGGAGTATCTTAAAAAAGATAAGAAGAAAAAACCTGTAAAAGATGGGGAATCCAATTCTAAAAGTGAAGATAAAAAAAGTGATAGCGACAGTGATTCTGATGATCCGGAAAAGAAGAAATTACAGGGCAAACTTGAAGGAGCAATTGTTGTTGAAAAACCACATGTTAAATGGAGTGATGTAGCTGGGCTTGAAGCTGCTAAAGAAGCCTTAAAGGAGGCTGTAATTCTTCCTATTAAATTTCCACATTTGTTTACAGGTAAGAGAATTCCCTGGAAGGGTATACTTTTATTTGGCCCTCCAGGTACTGGTAAATCATATTTAGCTAAAGCAGTAGCAACTGAAGCTAACAATTCAACATTCTTTTCTGTGTCATCATCTGATCTTGTATCTAAATGGCTTGGTGAATCTGAGAAACTTGTGAAGAACCTGTTTGAACTGGCTCGTCAACACAAACCAAGCATTATATTTATTGATGAAATTGATTCTTTATGTTCATCGCGTTCAGATAATGAATCTGAATCTGCTCGTAGAATCAAAACAGAGTTTCTTGTTCAAATGCAAGGAGTTGGCAATGACATGGACGGTATCTTAGTGCTAGGCGCAACCAATATTCCGTGGGTTCTAGACTCGGCGATTCGGCGACGTTTCGAAAAACGTATTTACATTACCTTACCTGAGGAACATGCCAGATTGGACATGTTTAAATTACACCTCGGCAACACAAGGCACCAATTGTCTGAACAAGATATGAAGGTGTTGGCATCTAAAACTGATGGATACTCAGGAGCTGATATAAGCATTGTAGTTCGAGATGCATTAATGCAGCCTGTTCGTAAAGTTCAATCTGCAACTCATTTCAAAAAAGTATCTGGTCCAAGCCCCACAGATCCAAACATAATAGTGCATGATCTCTTGACACCGTGCTCACCTGGAGATCCTGGAGCCATGGAGATGACCTGGATGGATGTTCCCAGTGACAAACTTGGCGAACCACCAGTGACTATGTCAGACATGCTCAGATCACTAGCAACATCTAAACCAACTGTCAACGACGATGATATGATTAAATTGAAGAAATTCATGGAAGATTTTGGTCAAGAAGGTTAATTTTACGTATAATTTTAAGCAGATAGAAGCACAGTGCCTATATTTTTGTGAGAGCTTATTATAATAATTGTAATTTTTTCTTTGTGAAATAAATATTTGCATAACCATTATTTTTCTTGCTTTTCACATTTATATAATAGCATGATAAACACTTGTTTAGAGTATCATAATGTGTACTAATGGCTTTAAGTCTTGACTTAAAGATTGTAATGTCTGTTATAGTTATGTAAAGAGATATTTTATTTCTACCTGAAATATATTAATGTTATGTCGATCAATATACTTAGATAAATGAATTGATTAGTTATTAAAAAAATAATTCATGCCACTTGTAATAAAAATGTAAGTAATAGCATTCTTAATAAATTTTAACAATTAAATCTGTTTATGCAGTGCAGTTTGTAATTATATTAAATTTCAAGGAGAAAATGTTTCAAATGTAAAATGTTCTTTTATTATATATTGCTTTAACATAAATAAAATCTGTCAACCTTTCCATATTGATTCATGATAATTCATTTTTCAGTTATTTTTAATATTTTGTAGAGTTTCCTCATTTCTATTAATACATAAGATTGAATAAAACTCAATGTATACAAATAGATTTTTATTTTATGTCTTCTAATGAAATATTTTGAAATATTACATGATTTTTTATCTAATTGTAGGCAGAAGCGTTTTACATTTAAGTACAGATTAAAAAGTTCAACATATATATAATAACATATGTCTTTCCTCGGTCATCTTCGTGCATCGTCGTTTTAGTAATTAACTATAATGAGTAATGAAAAAAAAAAGGAAATAAATGATAAAACCAAGTATATTAATTATATGAGTAGTTTATTTACAATAACTATGGTAAAATAATGAATTCATCACGACAACACTTGTAGTGCTTTATTCATAAAGCTAAATAATACTATAAAATTGAAGTTTGCCGCTATTCGCCAACTATTCGATTTGATTTCTGAAAAAAAAAAAATATTAACAAATATAAGAAATGCCTAACATATCAATTTTAAATTTATACAATAAATACTACAATTTTTTTTTAGGCGAAAAACATATTAAACACTTAAATATTTAATAATAATATAAATTTAACTTTGAGTCTGTCCTTTTTTTATAAGAAGCAGTTTGATTTTTTCAAAGTAAAATCATATATATAAAAAAAATCATTTGGCATAATGAACTAAATTAAAAATTTATTTAACACTTTGTTCCACCAAATATATATATATATATATATATATATATATATATATATATATATATATATATATATATATATATATATATATATATATATATATATATATATATATATATATATATATATATATATATATATATATATATATATATATATATATATATATATATATATATATATATATATATATATATATATATTATATATATATATATATATATATATATATATATGCATATATATATATATATATATATATATATATATATATATATATATATATATATATCCATATGTAATCCAGAACCTTATGGCATATGTTTTCATATATTCCCTTTGTTTCTTATCCTTACTGTAAGTTCCTTATTGTAAGGATAAGAAACAAAAAATATTGTGTGTTGCTATTTCGGATAAAAAGCCACTTAAAATGTTTTTTTAGAAGCCAGCCTTTCTACGCTTACACGGCTAGACCATTACGTTAATATATTAATAATTATTATGTTACTCGAGTTTTTATAAATAAAATGATATCTTATCTATACATAAGTTATATTACCAATTAAAACAGTTTGTTCTCTTCTATGAGTTCCAATAATGGCTACACAACGGATTCTCATATGCCTCGTAGTAGGGGCCCGTAATCCTAGAGCAGATATCATTAAGCCATTGGTTGCATGTACCGCGTCAAATGGTATAAGCCACGATGATTCTGTAACCTTCAACAAGATATTAACTATTAAGATATTGACGATATTACGTTGTTAAAAGATAGATATTTAGTTAGGATAGTAGGTTGTGATTTTGTCGTGCCAATTCCTCTATTCAATCCAATCGGGTAGAATATTGTATTTTTTAATAATTTTACGCTATATGTCGAATAAATAAGGGCAAGCAGAGGAAACTTAGTGCTGTGACCCTCCGTTCTGCATTTTCAGCCGAATTTTTGTTGAGTTCTTATTTTTCTTGTTACTAGACCGAGGAAATGAAATAATACTTTATTCACTTCTTCGAGTGAAGATTACACCCACAGCTGGCGCGCGACTTTGACAATGCGACGGCCTTTACGCCTTCACGGCGGTTAAGTTAGAATATATTACAATTATTAGGTATCTCTATAAGTATTAGGTATCTTAACAGTAGGTTCCCAAGATCCCTCTGTTTACCCTGTCACAGGTTTTCATACAGCGTAAAACTAAAATAATAATAATATTCAAATATAATAAATTCAATAATAAGCAAAACAAAAAAATATATCAAAATTAGTTTAAACAGATGATAACATGAATTCCAATATTCTTAGTTTCATAAAAATATATAAATTCTAACAAACCTTTTCCCCATTTATGTGCCATTGTAAATCCGGCGCGGGGAATGCTTTAGCAGAAGAGCAGTTAACGTCGAGTGGCTCTAGGAGTTCGTAAGGCCGTTCGTGACCAACTATACGGGGACTCTCACGGGGGAAATCTGAAAATGAATTATAATAACTACCTGATACGCTGATATTTTTTTCTTTAGACTGTTTTTAGTTGTATATTTATATATATCGTAGTGTAAATCTGATAATGATCTATAAAAAAATCCCAGGAGAGACAAGGCTGAACTTCATCTTAGACCAGATATGTTCGAATAAACGGTCTTTCTTAAATTTTTAAAAAGACCCTTTATTCTAGTGCAATGTCTTTAGTAATAAATATATGGGACAGTCTATTGTTTAAAATGTCTTTATTTAATAAAAGCTGATTTTCTTTGTTATTAAGAGATTTTTTTAAGGTACAGTTAATAAATTTTACCTGGACTTTGTAGCAAATATTTGCAGATGTAGAAAATATTTACATATAATTGAAAATAGAAAATACTATTATAATTATATATATTAATATAATAACAGAAAATATTATAATAATAGAAAAAGTTATCTATCTTATAAATATTGGTAACACTGTATTGTGTTTTCTACGATTGACTAACGGACTCCCTAACAAAATATGAACAATAATGATACTAAATGAGTCTTAATTATATTTTAGTACTATTCCGCTCGTGGTTGTAAGTATAAATAAAATACACAACCTCTAAATATCTAATAATAATACAAGCAGTGATAACTAAATTAATTAAGAACATTGAATATAAAAATCTATAAAATAAAACATATAGAATGACTCACAATAAATTTCCATAAAAGTTTCCGCCTGTGCCGAGTGGAAGGAAGGAGCTTCCTCGGAAACTTCACAACGATATGACCCTCTGGACTTTAGGGTCAGCTCTCTAAGATGTACACGTCGGGCGCTCGACTTCTCCAACTAGAACATAAAATAAAAGTTTTCGTAATTAACCTAGAGTAAGTTTTGTGAGGATGTTAATTCGAAACTATAAAAGAAAGTGATAAAAGACTTTATAGTTGGAAAAGATCGCTTAAGTCATGTTTTAGTTTAAATGGACTTGGGGTTTATTTTACTTTGATTTAGGTAATTACAATGAACATATAAAAAGTGTGAAACTTTTAATAACACCTTTTATATCGATTTGTGCCCGCATTTATAAGAAACTTAGGTGTTAAAAATATATAAATATATATCATTTACATTCGTCACTACAAGGATTAAAAAACTTTAACTAAACTTAAAAAACCAAACAAAAATAAAAATTATTATACAGAAAATATATGTAAATCTTATTTAGAAAACGTATAAAACTTTGAACGCAGCGCGATGAAACCTCAGGCTTCTTGTAAGTCGTTCAATGTCGAAATTTTAACGAATTCCAAGAAGCGCAGGTTTAAATCTCACAACGTATAATTTTTTATATGTTTTGTAAATGAATATTTTTCTTCTCTAAATATGGAATAATAAATTAATAATTGTAAAATTATAAAGATTTTTAATAATAAATAGGTCATCATTATCAGTTATACAAAATGTTTACCAGCCTCGGTCGACATGATAGGCGATGTTATATGACTGTGATGTAGATAGCGATGCCATGTCAATCACGTCTAAATGTTCTGTGTAGATTAACATTTCATAAAGTAATATATATTATGTAATATATACTATGTAATATAGTATTTATCTGCACATATATCTAGATTAAGTAGAAGTACGTATAAGTCACTCCATTCTTCATTATGCGACAACATTTAGCTTTTTAATTAAGAGCACCAAACGTTATATTTAATATTATTTTTCCCTATAAAAAACTATATTTAGTTTATAAGTGTATCCCGTGCATGATAGGGCAGGCAAAGGGAATTTGGGAACCTAGTATTAAGACTCTTTTTCTTATCTCCGTTCCGTTTCCTATCTTCGATCGAATTGGAGGTATTGCGTGTTGAGTTGTGGAACTCAACGCTACGCTTTGTCTTGTTACCAGAGCGAAGAAAATATTAAACATTTAATTTTCTCGAGTGAGGTTCGAACCCATATGCTGTGGCGCTTATACTCACATGCTTGTGCCCTTCGCTACAGTAGGCCTCAAATTATAAGAATACTTTCTTAATAAAGATATTAGATAAAAGAAAATCTTGAACTATTTTTATTTTACATTTTATTAGGTACTGACTCACTCACTCAGCTTCACACTGTATCCCGCACATGGCAGGGCAGGCAGGCGGAACTTGGGAACCTAGTATTAAGACACTCCGTTCCACTTCCATTCTTCACTTTTCGCCGAATTTAAGGCATTGCGTGTTGAGTGGCGGACTCAACGCCGCGTTATGTTAGTTGTACGTTAATTTATATTTAATATTTTAGGGTGTCTGAAAACCTAGTATTAAGATTTTCTATTACCTATCCCGCAAAATTCTCCAGACATTGCTTGTTTAGTGGCGGAATACAACAGCACGCTATATCTCGTTACCAGAGCGAGGAAAATTATGAAAGTGGGAATCGAACTCACAACCGCCCCGTTTATAGTTTCACGCTTACGTGAGTTACGGAACCCTAACACTATGAATATGCTGACGGACCAAACTAATAGAAGCTTCCCACGCCACCACCTCGCGAGCTATTGTTTTGATTTCCAAGTTTTCCATTGTTTTAATTCTACTTTATTTATTGTAATATTTTTTAGATCACTCTTTATTCCCACTTCGATTAAAGCAGTCGTTAATTTTAAGTAATTATTGTATTAATATATAAGTAATAAATAATTAATATTATTCGGTTTTCTTTCAACTTCTCATCTGCCGCAAACGTAATTCGTGCTCCTGCGCCAAAGACAGTGCAAACACAGTAGTAAAATATCAATAGTGGAGCATCTGTTCTCCATTTACGGATCATGTCATCTTAACATTTTGCTTAGCGTACATAAGTATTGAATAAGAATATTTAGATTCTAAAGATTTATCGTGGTGAGCTTATTGGGAATATGATATTTAATAAAAAAATGAAGCTAGATTTCAACTTTATTTTATTTTTTTTATTTTTTCAGTTTAAGGTTTTTAATTTAAATATAAATATTTAAATTAAAAACACTAAACTTAAAAATAAAAAAAAAATTAAATAGATTATATAGGAATAATCTATACATATTCATTTTACGTAAACATATTCATGTATTGCTATTACTACACAATTTTTTTATCTAACTTCGCCTCATTTTTCTATAACTTTACTTAAAGTACGAGCATTTGACAAGTCATAATATGTATGCAAGTCATACATATTATGACTTGTCAAATGCTCGTACTTTAATGCTACTTGTTAAATATACATGTTATACATATGTATATCATGTATATTTAACAAATAGTCTCATTAGAGACGACTAAGTAAAGTACATGTTCCAACATTCATGTATTTGCATAATAAATGTAGGGTAAAAATAACATTGGCCAAATGCAGCTAGTAGTTTTATTCCCTTAAGTACGACCTTAAGCGTATATATTTAAGATGATTATAAAATATTGTCAAAACACTGTAGTAAATGTTATGTAACTACATATAAGCATAGACAATTGAAAAATTAAATTTTACAAAAAAACAAAATATATTCTAATGCAGTGAGTTCAACTCAATATATCAATGATGAAAAATTAGGAAGGTATCTTTACTCAGCTGGCAGGTAAGATTGAGTTCGATGGATTACTTAATAGGTAAGCTATATAATGAATCAGCTAAAAAATCCGTTCAAGTGCGAGCCGGACTCGCCCACCGGGGGTTCCGTGTCAAATTTTCAGTCTTAGGTGAATGGAAAATTACATAAGGAAATTAATAAAAATTGACAAATTTAAGTTTGTAATATTAAATGATATTTTTTCTATAAAATTAAATAAATTTTATCTTTTCAATTTCTTTCCTTTTGTTGTTCCTTTCCTTTAATTATATGTTCCTACTTCTCGTCGGTTTTGATTGCTCGGCGAAATCATACAACATACAGCAAAAAATATTCTTTAATGCTTGTATTCTGACTGCCCTGGTATATCGTAGGACTAAATATTACGCATCTTTTAAGCTATCTTTATTATCAATTTAATAATCATATGTGGGTTTAGGATAAGTGGTCTTAGCAGACGGACAAACGCATAAAAAAGTCATTGTATGAAGGGTTACCTTTTTATCTTTTGAGGTAAGGAATCCTAAAGTCCGATAATTTATATTAAATTATCTGTAATCCTGTAAGTCATCTGTGGGCCATAAATCCTATTACTTCTAATTAAAAAAAATGTAATAGACTTTTTTTAGTCAGTCTCTTTATCATTTTTATAAAATTCAATATAAATTGATGTAGTATGTAAGTCCTGATTGGTGTGCTCGGGTTGCGATAGTCTCGCTGCATATACGCGCTCCATTTGGTTTAGCAGGTAGTACACCGTCTGTATATTCCTACTCCTTTATTATATAAATATATTCGATATTGCAAGGCAAAATTTTACCCGTAACCTTACCTAGTAGCAAGTATAAGAAATATAAATGTTATGTATTTAGAATTCATGAATATGAAAAATTCTTAAAAAATATAACAATTACTTAAAGAGTTTTTATATGTATTAATACTAATAAACCGATTGGTATAATTGTATGTCCGGTAAGAAATCAGCTTCACACCCTGTATCCCGCACATGGCATGCTAGACAGAGAAAACTTTGGAACTTATTTTTAAGACACTCCGTTCCGACCTCAACTTTCCGCCGAATTTCAGGCATTGCGTGTTGAGTTGCGGAACTCAACGCCGCGGTTTGCCTTGTCACCAAAGCGAAAAAATTAAAACATTAAATATTTAAATTGAAAATAATAAATACTTCATTTCCTAGAGTGCGGATCAAACCCACAACCTGTTGCGTTTACAGGCACATGTTTGTGCCCCTGCGCCACGACAGACTGTTGTTTTTTTTGTTTTTTTTTCTAAACATCTAATTAAACAAACTAAACTAAATTCGTGGAACAAGCCAATTACCGCTCACTTTATCACCATCTGATGTTGACACGGTAAGTAAACAGCGATTGTAAAGTTTAACGATGCTAACTTACATACTATTTCGGAGTAATTTATGCACTTGATTGGGATACTCCAACTAGGCCATACGTGGAATACAGGCGAAATTAGCTTTAAGCTATCGTGGCGCAATTGTGAGACTTTGACTGCACGTGACGTGTTGTGGGTTCTATCCCCATTAAAAAAATGTAGTAATATCGTGTATTCATTGTGTATATAGCTTTAATAAGACAATCTGTACTTTGCTCTTCGGTCGTTAATAAGTAATGTGATTATAAAGTTAATAAACAATAGTTAATAGAAATAGTTTTTACCTGTCAGAAAGTCTAGTGGTTGCATATGTGGGTTGCATATTGTTTGTATTCTCGTTTATTGTCCACTATATTTTTCGATGTTTTACATGAAACGCAGTGTTTGGGACATACATCTAACAGACGCCGCCTCTTAACTACGCCACAAGAGGAAGGAATACATACCAAATTAACTTATAAAGCTATGTAAACTTTTACGGTATCTAGCTCAGAGTCATGACCTATGAAGGCAATTATGAAACATTTTAAAGTAAATAAAGGAAGTTAGATTGTTTAATAGATATACTAATAAATAAAGGTCGGTCGTGGCGCTGGGGCAGAAGCGTGCGACTGTAAATGCAAATGGTTCAATCCCTACTCGAGGATATGATATGATTTAATATTTGTTTTGTAATTTGCAAGAAAAAAAAACATATTTTAGTGAATTTTATACGTATTAATTTGATTGGTTAGCCAGAACTAGGCCACAAGTCGAACACCGCCCGTTAGACCATTTATCTTAAAATCACGTAGAAGTATAAAATCTATACTTTTATAAATATATATAAGCGATCACTGTTTATTCGTAGATGTAAGTTTACAAAATGTTATAGAAGATTTCGTTTATTAATAAATTAGAACCCAACTTAATGATTTAAACATTTTGTCTGTTAGTCCGTACGTTTGTACGCGCTTATCTCTGAAACGGCTAAACAGATTTAAATGCTGCGAATTTACTATTATATTTTGGTAACCTTTCTTGATAGTTATATTTGAATTGGTGAGACAATAAAAAACGTTACGTTAATTTTAAATATTAAGTTTAAAAAAAATGCTATATTTTTTATTCATTTAGCTGAAACTAGTTTCCATTGTAGATATTGTCTTAAAACTGATAACGTTATTAGGACAAGAAAGAAGTTTAAATTAGTAAATAAAACGATGTAAAGTCAAAGTCAAGCGACAAAGCCGCGGGCGGGTCGTGTATGATATGATGTATTTAAATATTTTTTTATTGATTTATCAAATATTTTAGTAGTATTTTATTAAAAGCACAACATGGTACGATTGTAACAAGGCAAGACGCGGCGCTGTGTGCAGTCATGCCCAATAATCAGAGGAAAGAGCGACGCTAAGTTCCCAAGTTCGTTCTGCCTACCCCGCCATATGCGGGGTACAACGTGAAGTTGAAAATGATATAAATAGATATGTTTTTTAACGATAATTATATAACTAAGTACTAGATTCAGCTAGCTATCAATAATTTTCATGGTACAAATATTTTCATCAATTGTAGATTCAAAGTATCACTCCTTTAGTAATATACGGTCTTCTCTTTGTGAATCCATACAGGCATAATAAAATTAAAATAGTATATAAGGCTAGTATTTTAATATTTTTATGATATTATTTGAACATAAAGTAATGTACATGTAGATTGTTGTTAAAGTTATAAGTTCGAAAGAAATTTAAAATATTTTCTTTTTAGCCAGCTATTAATTAAAAAGTGCAACGTTAAATTATTTTTAGATATATTCTTAATTGCTCTCAACAAAATGAAAAAAAAAAAGATAAATAACTTACATCAACCCTCACTCCATCTAACTTATGAGCGTGCTGTGGAGGCCTCAGTCTGGGCATATATCGATAGAACTCTTCATTATCTCGGTACCACTTAACTGAATATAGTTTACCCCCTTCAAGGTCGTAGTCACATGTCAATGTTACAGATTCACCTCTTTGCTTGAGGCTGGGTACCGATATGCCCACTACGCGAAGACATATAGATACTAAAAATATTTATATATATAATAGTAAATGGTTAAAAATATCTAACGTATAGCAATATGTATGTAAATCTTTTTTATTTGATTTTTCTAATCAAGCACAAAACTATTTATATATTTTTTTAATGTACTTAAGAAAATGTAATTAGTAAAGTTTCGATAATTTTAGATATGACTTTCGACAATATATTCTAATAAATTAATGCAATAAAAATATTTAATTTCATTTTATGAAAAAAAAAAAAACAGACGTGTTATAAATATTAAACTTCCAAAATTATTCTGCATTCGAGCTGTCACGAATTATTAAATTAGGAATGAATATAAATTACCTCTGGGATTGAAGAGGAGAAAACACCAAAAAAATATTTTTAACTTCATCCTTCAAATTGTAATTGGTTTCGTGATCGTGTCATTTCTTAACATGATTTATTAGTCGAATTGATTCAAACATTTTAATTTATTAATCATTATTATTAAAATAATTAAATTACGTTAATTTGTTTATTAGATTTTCGCGGTAAAATGTCTTTTTAGAATGGCTAATGTGGGAGCGAGCGTTTCGAAGCGCGTGTCGTAGGCAACTGTTGCTACAAACGTTTGGATGCTACGAATACGTAGACCCTACGATAACTTGCAATACTTTTTTCTGAAGGAAAATATTACGACTTCGTCGTTAATTTTGTTAACTGCAAAATTTTGTAAAGGTATAATGAAATAAACTTTTACGTGTGTAATTTACACTGTATACTCGTACTTATGTATTTATTTTTATATTTGGCCAATTAGTATATAAAAGTAAACATGTAAGATATATTCGATTTCGTTTATAAATGAGGCCTGTCGTGGTGCAGCGGCACAAGCATGTGACTGTAACCGACAGGTTGTGAGTTCGATCCCCACTCGAGGAAATGAAAATATTTAATATTTTCAATTTAAATATTTAATTTTCTTTTCTTCGCTTTGGTACAGGGCAAAACGCAGCGTTGAGTACCGCCACTCAACATGCAATGCCTGAAATTTGGCGGAAAGTTGGGAACGGAAGTGGAACGGAGTGTCTAACACACTAGGTTCCCAAGTTCCCTCTGCAAGTTCCCTGCCATATGTGGGATACAGCTTGAAGCTGAGTTTATAAATTATCAAGTGCCATTATTTGGCATGTAGAAAAACAATTTATTTTGAAATATTTTCCGTTTCTTTCACTTTACAGATTGTATTAAATGCAAATATACCATTAGCAGAATATATTCAGAGTGGCAGTTAGAGCGTTAGAGTATCAAAGCTGTGGACAAGGATTAGTGATGGATTTAATAAATAGGTAATTCGCTAATGGTCCTTCCGAGTGTTTTTCACTTTGTACGACCCATTTGGTGATGAAAATAAATTAATTACATAATATATATGTGCACATTGCACATATTTCATATATCGGTTTTTTTATCTTGTTAACGAAAAAATATTTAACCAACGCAAGATATTTTTTTTTTCATTTATTTTGTTACACATTTTTGCTATGTTTTTAATGTTATCTTACTTAATTTCGTTATTTAAAAAAAAACATTTACTTTCATAATTAAAGCCAAGTTAACATATAAAGCAATGTTTTCTAATTGTACTAAGTTGGAGTCAATACTTTGTAAATCACTTTATATATTGTTTAAAAAATATTTTTACTTAAATAGCAATATTATATTATAATCAGCTTCAATGGATTTAATCCATTCAACTCGGTTATGCTGATTACTTCGTAAATTAACCATGTTTAAACAATATTAATTAACTTTATTAATTAAAGATGGTTGGTCGATGCCTATGGGAAAATTCATAGAGCTTCATTTATTGGCAACGAGAATTTCCTTTGAACTCTGTGATAACGACTTCTGCGGCTATCTTTTTGCATAATTTTGTAAAACCTTATCATTTGAGTTATCTTTTAAGTCGCAATGAAATTATTGTGACATAATTGAAAATATATAATATGAAAGCTAAAGAAAAGTCAATACTTTGTGTTGTCAAAAGAAAAGGAAGTCAAACTTTTGATTTTTTATTATTTTGTTATTATTGTATTTTATATTTATATTTTTATAATAACTTGCACTTTTGGACTGTATATGCATGTATACGCCATCTTTCCAACAGAATATTGTGGTTTTTTTAACTAAAAATAGATTGTTACTTATCTCTAGCGTAAGAGAAGTTGTGGGTGCGTATAATGGGAGTCATAAATTAAAACTAAAATCTCAAAATTAAGTAAGTAAGAGTATATTTCATACTAATACCTTAGAAATATATGCAAGTTTTTTTTATATGAAAAAAAAAACTTTGACTTCATTTTCTTTTGACATTCTATTTCCATGATTTATAGTTTACCAGGTATTGCAATTACGTCGCTGTCGATGATCAGTACTGACCTTAATGTAACGTGAACTATAGTAAATGTGGACAATAGCTTAAATTGGATACTTTTTAAACTAAAACCCCATACAAAATATAAACGACGGTCATTTTAACGCTTCTAAGCGCATCTATCGATTATTCTTGACGTTTATTATTATGGGTGAATGTTATGTAATGGTCATAATGGTCAATATATTTTGTAAAAATTCTTATATTATTTTTTATAAATATTTAAAATGTTTTTTTTTATCAATTAGACATATATTTTAATAGTTCGATTAAAATATGCCACACGACTCACGTAGTCTACGTAGTGTTAATGCCACTTATAAAGTATTGCTGGTAATTCTACGTTATATAAAATGTATACATGTATACTTAATACTAGCACCCTATTAGCTACTGCATAAAGATGGGACAATATGTTTTCTAACTTGTTTATCTTTTTTAATATAAGCTTATAATAATAATAATATTAATAAAAAAATATGATAACAATAAAAAATATAACATATTTTTATTTGTTTCTATATTTAAGTGTTTGAAGCAACTTGCGGTTGTGGGTTTGTCGTTTATTCGAGAAATATTTTAATTAAAATTTTTCTTTGCCTTTTTCTTTCCTGCTCAAAATTAAAATGTTGCTCGTCTAATGTTTCTAAAAAAAGTAAAAAGCGAAGAAAGAAAAGAGAAAAAAATGTTTATCTTAAAAAAATATGATAATAATGAATAAATTAAAAAAGACATATTGGTTCCCCTTTTTAATAATTATTTGTATATTATATCATACGAAAATAGCTAACGCTGCCGCTGGCATTTTTAATTATGTTTATCCTTCGCTTTATTACAACCGAATTAATGTTTAATTAAAATATTATCTAGGTTGTTTTCACGAACGCAACACGAGTATATTTTGTTTTTAAGTAAATTAAATTAATACAGACATTAGGGACCTCGGTCGGTTAATTTAATCTAAGAAAGTAATAAGATATTTTTAACGGTTAATGTTTCATGTTTCATTTTGATATTGTGTTGCCTTTTTAAAATGTTTCTTCATAGAAAATCGGAAACATTTAGTATGTTGTCGACTTTCTATAAAAGTATAACTGCTGAATAAATTTATATACTATGCGAGTTCAGCTTGACGAGAAATATAAATGTAATATTGACTTAATATTTCTAAAACAATCATTGATTACTTTGCTATTACTTAGCTATCACTTTTGGTCAGATATCGTTTAAGCTAGGTATTATCGTATATGTAGCTAGGTATTATAGTATATCGATTCACACTGATTACAATATATATTCACCGAAAGTAAGATTTGCGTAAATAGCTTATTATGCACTGACCCCAGAATTGTAACGCTTATGTCAAACGGAAGCATTACTAACAATTGTGGAGTATTCTTTATTAATGCATTTTGTATCTTATTGTTTAGAATGCTATATTTGTATAGTTTAAGTTCATCTTGTATTAAAGGTTGTCGCTTGCGTAACTACTTCATTTCCGTTTCCGTTGTTCATTTAGATTAAACATCGCGATAATCAGAAGCATTGTTCAGAGAAATGGTATTTGTAGCGTAATCTGTTACCTACTCCATGGTTCATTAATTAGTATAACATAAAATATCACTATGATTATATATAAAAAATATTTTACCTTATTCTAATTTTTCTTTATTTAAGTAACATGTAATTAATTAGTTTTTTATTTAATATGTAAATAAATAGGATTTCAATATACATTCGATGACAGGTCAAATCAGAAATACCAGTAATAGAGGGATATGATGAAATATTTACAAATAAAACTATTTACGGCTTAGTAGCCATATGTGTAACTACCGTAGAAAATCCAAAATTGAAGAATAAACATTATTAAAGTAAGTAGACAGGTTTTATGATAACGTTCCTAACCTTAGATGTTGCTCAACTGCGCCACCATGGCTTAAAAAATCTGTGATATTATTTATTTTGAGTCAATCTTAAAAAAATTTACAAATGACAAAAATTTTTGACTTTTCATTTGTCGATTCGGCAATAATCTCTTAACTACTGTTAAGTACTGACTGCACTACTGTGTACTGACAATCTACTCTGCTTGCCTTGCTATATGCAACATGCAATGCGATGTTAAAAAAATACATTATGTCATTTTGTGAATATGTCAAATAACTAAGCTATACTGTCTCAAACCGCTGTTCGTTTGTTAAAACTTTTGTTAGCACAATGCAAAATATCATAAAATTATATAATATATATAGTATTTACAATAAATAATTTTCAATATTCACAAAATTTAGAAGAAAATTACTAAAGTAAAATATGGAGGTGGCAGGTAACGCAGACGTGAGGAACTAATCTAAATGATAATAATTTGCTCTCAAAGTTCGTCGTCTAGAATATTGGATAACAGACGTTTATCCTGTTTCAATAAGCTCCTTTGTATCAACGACAAAGGAATGAAAGTATTTTGTATCTCCTTGTGTTGTCGACTTTATAGGAACTAGCAAGTGTTAATTTTCACTAAGTACCTACGATTTGTGACGTTACGAGTAATTTAGTTAGAATATGATACATTTTTTAACGATGTCGTTATTGGACATAAGGTAGCGAGCGACATTTATATATATTTGTTTATGTTATTCTGTGTATTTAATTCAGTAAAGCTTTGCTGATAATAATATTATTCCATGATTGCATAGCTTTACTCTAAATTTTGCACATGACATGGTAGGCGGAGGTAACTTGGTAACCTAGTGTTAAGACACGCCGTTCCATTTCCCACCTTCCACTGATTTTGAAGCATTGCGTGTTGAGTGACGTATCTTAACGCTGCACTTTGCCTTATTACTGCAGCGAAAAAAATTAAATTTAAATTGATTATATAAAAAATATATACAAAATATTTCATTTCTTCGAGTGGGGATCAAACCCACAACCTGTCGCGTTTACAGTCACATCCTTGTTACCCCGCGCCACGACCTCAAGGCCTCAAAAAAATATTTTTACTTCGAAATTAAACTCGGAGTGGGAACAGCTTTGTAGGAGATGCAATCTAAGTTTGTATGTTAATGTTTTTGCATACATTAAAAAAAAAGTACAATTACGTCATTGTGGTACTGAATAAACGATTTGAGAATTGACTGCACTATGAACCAACTGTTAAAATATATTGGTAAAATATAAGTACTTTAACAGCACCTTGAAGATATCCTACGTCCTAATAATATTCCATATAAAGTTTTATTCCCCTCCTGTAAGCCTGAAAATAGAGTTTACCGAGTTTTAGATTAAAAATGATATAACTTCAATAACTTTTCCATCGTTATTCAGCTATTTCAGCTCTTTAGTGGGTTATATCATATGTTATAGTAGTAATTCTACTTTGAACTATCATTTTCTTATATCAAAGGATCGCATATATTATATTAAATTATAGCTTTAAGCACTTAGAACTTTATATTTGCAGATTAATCAGTTATGTATTATTTACATATTTTTAATATCTGATGAATATCATTATATTACAATCTTTTTCAGCTTCACCCTGTATCCCGCGCATAGCAGGGTAAGCAGAGCGAACCCGGGAACCTAGTGTTAAGACATTCCGTTCACTCTGTCTCCGTCTCCATCTTCACTATCAGCCAAACTTTGAGGTATTGTGTTGAGTGGTGGATCTCAACGCCGCGCTTTGCCCTGTTACCAGAGCGAAGAAATGAAAATATTAAATATTTTAATTTCTTCAATGAAATCGGATCAAATCCAGAACCTGTCGCTTTTACAGTCACACGCCTTTGCCCCTCCGTCACGTCTTGTTTTAAGTGAGTAATTTTAATTAATAAAATATGTTTACATATTGTTTTTTTTTTTTTATTTTTAAATATTATTGAGAATGATACAATAAATCTGTAAACTAAAACATGAACCATCATATGTAACATTTCAAATCTCAATTTAGAAATATGAATTGATGTCAATACGTAAATGCACTACGACTACGAAGCTTTTAGTTTGTGTTTTACCAAAATGCATGCCATAGTAGCTTTATCCCGGTTGATTGGAACGTGAATTCCCCTCATATGTTAATCAGCTACGTACCTCTGGGCGAAATCGGATTCACTGTGTGTTATTATAATGAAATATTAGTAGTATATGAATATTTCAATTTATGTTTTGGATAGTATTGATTTTATCTATGTTGTTTTATCTATGTTTGGATACGGTTGAAATGATGCGATACTGAATGCTGTATGGATCATTTGGCGCAATAACTCAATGGCACATTTTTAAACAAACAAATTAAATGTGTCATTGTTTGTGGAAAAAATATTAAAATTATTAAAGGAGGCATTCTTAAGTAAGTAATATTACATTCTGTATATTAGTATTGTAGAATACGGAGAGACAATTTACTAACTTCTTTGTTCTAACCACATAAAATATACATAAACATCCCTTACTGCTTACAGTACTGCTTACAGGTAAATTATGATATTTGTAAACTGAATAATTTAAAATTATGATATTAGTAAACTATAACGTTGGATGCTATGCAGTTAAACGAAGTCGCACTGAAGTCTCGATAAGTTGCTAGAGTTAACAAGCCGCTACTAGATTGGTTCACTGTACTTCGGACTTGGTAAGATGTAAACTTGTGTTTACACTGAATATGCCTCAACTCAGCATTTCAATTCACGATTTATTCAATAAATAATATATATATATATAGTCTATGGTGGCTCAGTAGCACAAGCATGCAACGAAAGAAAAACGCGACACGTTCGATCTCTACTTGAGGAAATAAAATATTTTCTATTTTTATTTCCTCGCCCAGGTATCGAAGCAAAGCGTTAAGCTGGTCACTTAAAACGCAATGCCTCCAAAATTCGGCAAAAAATAAGATCATTTGTCATCTTTCTCATCTACCTAGAGATGTTAGGGTCGTATATAGAATATGATTTTTAAAAGATAAATTAGCCTAGGGTTCCGTCAGCCCACCGAGAGTTCTGTATCATTTTCATGCACTGCATGCACTCACTTATTATTAAATCAACTATAAACTATAATATCACTTTGCTACTGTGCAACATTTATTTTTAAACATCATTTATTTATAAAGGCCTATATATATATATATATATATATATATATATATATATATATATATATATATATATATATATATATATATATATATATATATATATATATATATATATATATATATATATATATATATATATATATATATATATATATATATATATATATATGTGTGTGTGTATACCGAGAGTTCAGTTCTATATTCACTATATATTTAATCACCTGTACTGCAAGGTGTTAGTTCATTCCAAATTTTGATGAAAAATGTAAAAAAAATATTAATCAACACAAAAGATAGCATAGAAATTTTTAAAGTTCGATGTAAATATTTAAATTTCATATAACTTTAAGCTTCATTATGTTTGCTTTAATACTACATGCATTTATTTTGCATATTATACACATACAATATGCGCAAGTATATATACACATACATTTCTGTTGTGCTTTTGAATTGTCTCTCATTTGTACAAGTTGTGATTATTTAAAATGAATATTTTTTGCCTATTTCATATTTTTGTTTATGTTATCTTTTCATGACTATGAATAATATTCCTTTAGGATTTAGAATTGTTTAACTATTAAAGAATTTTATTATAATCAAACAAATATAGGTTCTTCAATATTTATTTGAAAAATTATGTTCAAATGTTTATACGTTTTCTAAATAAGTATTTTCCTTTCCTTAGTGTGGATTAAGATTTTAGTCATTTATATAATTTATAATAAAAGTAAAAAAAGGTAACAGTATAAAATATTAAAGTACCAGTATATAATTTTTAAGGTTGTACACAAAATATACAGTATTTATTTATTTATTTCGTTTTAAAACAAACATATTCAATATGTATACAGCCTCTGTAACAAAGGTGGTATCACCGTTGGACTTCAATTAAACTTAGCCCATTCACCGGAGCATCACGTGCATAACACACGGCACTATTGCATTACTTAGCAACCAGTTTACACTACCACAATATGCAAAGCGTTTATTTTCACGTCTCAAAACTATTTTGCCTTGTAAAGAAGACCTTTTTGACCTTTATATAACTTAAAGTTTAATATTTAAAATATCTGTATTTCGCGTAATAACGCCAAGATAAAATAAAATTAATCCGGTACATAGAAGGGTAGGCAGATGGAGCCTGGGAACCTCTCCTAGCTTAATAAAAATAAGCCTTTTTGACTGGCGGACGGGCGTGAGCACCCAACTGGTCACGTCTGCAGTAGCATGCATGTACCTCTGAGATATTTAATGCCTTAATTAATATTAGATCAAGAGATAGGAGAAGATCAAGTATCTTCTCGCATCTTGTGATCTTAAAGATGTAGAGTAAAGTAAAACTTAAAATAATTCGTTTGTCCTGTAGAATGTAATAAATTAGTTGATTTTGCTATATTGTGAAAAGAACCCTTTATATATTATGATATTTTAAATATCTGTGAAAAAAGTGTAGTACACTTCTGTAATTCAAAGTATTATAATAAGGGGAGCCATCGTCTTCTAGCATTAATATATGTGTATTTTACGTCACGTTATGAAAGTTGTTTTAAATTTGCTGTAGCAGGGATTTGGAGTGTTGCCTTCGCGCCAGTAAAGCTTTTCAGCCGGGCTAATTTTAAAAATAAGTATAACAATGCTTTGATAATTACACCAAAATGCCGAAAACTTACTTAAACAATTATAATTAAGATTCTAGTGGAAACTAAACTATAGTATGAATTACTCATAAAATCAGAATAAATGTAAAATATTTTTTTAATTTGGCTATTATAACTGTTCTTTGCCTTAAATGATTAGGAATCTGTGAATTTTATTAAATTAGTGAGCAATTTTTCGTACAAACTGCTCACAAATTTAATAAAATTCTTCTACACGAACAACGAAAACATCGGCTACGTAATATAATATGAGTGTATAAACATATAATATTAAATAAACAATAAAACCATATGAAGATGAAAGGATTCCATTTTCACGAGAACGGCGCTCTGTAGTGATAGTAAACGTAAAGAAAACAAGAGATGGTGCAATTTTAAAGTCGCTACCTAGTGCTCTTTCCCACGTGTCTTATTTTTATAAAATATACCTCATAAACTAAGACATAAACCAACGATATTTTATTGAATCTCATCGACTAAGGCTATAAACGAGATATCTGGTCTAGAAATTTATGGATGGTGATAGTTTTGTAATAAGAAGAGTGTCTTTTAATATTGAATTTTTAAAGTTTTTTATATTTTAAAATAAGTGTAAAGTTTGTTTGTAGTTTTCTATTTGCCTATACATCGAAATTAATAAAAATATATAGCTTGTTCCTTGGGGCACAAGAAATTAAACGTTTAAGTAGTCAAAATATACATGTATTAATGGTTTAAAACAGAGCAAAATATGTAATAATAATCCAAAAATCCGTAGTTTATAAGTAATATTACAGAAATAAAGTCCTTACACAAATTTAGTACATACGCCCCCGTAAGCTTCAAACTGTCAACTTACTTTCCATTGACTTGCAATCATGTTGTCGCCGTGTCGTTGCTCAGCGGCACAAGCGTGTGACTATAACCAACAGGTTGAGAGTTCGATATGAGTATCGAACCCTCAACCTGTTGGTTAATGGTCGAGGAAATTAAATATATAATATTTTTAATTTATATATTTAATGTTTTTATTTCTTCGCTTTGATACAAGGCCAAACGCGGCGTTGAGTTCCACCACTCAATACGCAATGCCTTACATTCAGCGGAAAGTGGGGAACGGAAGTGGAACGGAGAGTCTTAAGACTAGGTTCCCAAGTTTCCTCTACCTACCCTGCCTCGTGCAGGATACAGCGTGAAGCTGAGTGAGCGAGTGAGTGACTAGCAATCAGAAAATTTGTACGAAATCTTTGGTGAGCGATTTTAATCTACACTTCGTGTCAATGAAACGCCACGTATTGTTTAGGGAATGCAAATGTTTTAAATATTTATATTTTCAGCGAAACATAAGTAGCGTTAATCATAACTTGCAGTTGACTTTATCGTTGTACTTAAAACAAAAGTGAATATTGGAGGCTTATTTAATAAATAATTAAGATATATAACAATCAACCGTTTTTATTAAGACTTTCACGTCCTTCCACGTTATAATTAGTTCCTGCCATTAGCTTTTGTCTAACGCCGCTTAGCAATATATCAGTGGGTAACACAATAGCATAGACAGAAAGCACTGAACTAGCAACAGTAAACCTAACTGTCCGCAATTTGGACTCACATGAAATAGAATAAATCGGTCTTGCACATAGCTAATTAAGCAAAACCGAAACTGAAGTCTATTTTAGTGGGCATAGATATCACTTTTCCTTGATTGTAACAACGTCTTGTTTCATTTTGGATGCGGTTTAAAGAATTACCTTAACCCTGAATTTAGATAAAATGTACTTTATTTTGTTAGAGAAAAGGTTGAAAATTATAAAACGATATATTACGATACATTACTAAGTTGGTTGATGTCTATTGCGGGCGCGAGAGAGTTAATGGAGCAAGTGTTATTGAAGCCAGATATTACCCCAAAATTCTGTATCACACTGCAGGTTCCAAGTACAAATGTTGCGGTCGCGGTAATTTTGGTAGTGCGAACGGTAATTTGTTTATCCAGTACATCGATACGATAAATGTTCCATTATAAATTGATCATTGGGTAGTTCACATATTGGTTTATAATGAACTTATAAAGAGGTTCTTTTTTGTTTTCCTTGTGTTCACATAACATAGTATACAAACACAATGTTTGGGAATTTAAGTGATATTTCTTCTATAGTGTAGATATATATTTAATGAATTATTTTCAAATTTAATTTTTTATACTCCACAAAATATACTATAAATAATCTATTTTCGTTATTATATCGCTTAATAAAAATTAAAAATTACTGTAGGAATAGTAAATATACAGGAAGGCCAAATGAAATCCACAGTTTATATCAAAACCACATCTAAATTGATCCGCTTATTCGGTTTATAAGAGGATACAGCCAGGATAACATAACCGTCACGTATACGTGCTTCATCGCGGCCCAATGCGGAGTGGTCCGACCATTCATTCAGGTTATGTCGTTTAAAGTTTAGGAATTTAAATTTCAAATTTTATTTGTACGTTAAAAGGGATTTTACATCGAGTGTGATTTTTCACACCTGCTCATCAATCAAATAGACGTTCAGAATAACCAAAATAAATATATCGTTCAAGACATGTTAATAAATTAAAAATTTTAGTTAAAAGCAAAGTTAAAATGTGTAAATGACTAGGTGAAACAATATTTTTGTAACTGCACGTTCATGGCTGGTATCACATAATTTTAAGTATTTTCTATTTTTAATAAAGTTTAAGGTCTGAAATTTTTGACGAAGAACCATAACAGCTTAAGATACACCATGGCAGCTTAAGATATACTTTGAGAAATAATTAAATACATCCTAAAAAATTGTTTGGCATGTCAAGCATTTTCTTTCGACAAATGAAAATTGAAGATCTAGAACGTCATATGAAGAACCACAATAATTAAGATAATCTATAAGAAATACATCCCTAACAAAAGTTTTTGAACATGATGAGAATTTCCTTGCTACCTGGTAGCGTACTGTATAATTTTGTAAATTGCAGGAAAATTATTTTTTTTATTGCCTGAAGACAGAGAGAAAATGAAACTTTCCTACATTTTCCGTGGAAAAAAATGTATGACTGAGTGTAAAAATCGTATTGATAATATGGCAGTTAGAGAAATCTTATTATTACTAATTTTATTTTTCTTTTTTTTTGGTGTTTAAACACATTTTAATTTTTGTGTATAATATATTTCATCCTTCAATTATCTTTGTAGGTCTGTGAATCTCGAATTTTAATAAAACTTTCTTACAAAAAATCAAAATCACGGAGTCATTCATCTTCCTTTCATATAACACCACAAATTGTATATTGTATCGTTTAATTTAAGAGGGCCTTGTCTGAAATAATATTAACAGAGGTTGCTTTGTGAAGCGCTAACAAATTGGCGAAGAGACTATATGCGCGCCCTATAGATACAATAGACGTAATGCTGCATGGAATACAAGATGCTGTATTTCATCGAGCTAAGCAATTAAAAGAATCATTTTTTTTGGAATAATTTCTAATTAAGAAAATATAAAGTATAATGAAGTACTTATAGATTCTTAATACGTCATTTTTATTTCTCGGCAATATAAAAGTAATAAGTATCTTATAGTGAGTGATTACACCCAACAACGGCCCCGTGTGACACCATAATAGCTACAGGTGCCTTGCTAGCCTTTAAAGCGGAGATAGGAGCGCTTTATAATATATTGTGTCGGTCTGAAAGCACTGGCCGCAGGTAGGTGCACTTCCTACGAAACTGCACAGTAGTAGTTTTATATACTAAGATGGTGAGAGTGATATTTACTGTGCGGTTAGAAACTGTGGCGGCAATACTATGTCACACAGTTCTCCAAGCCCTCCCGTGATAAAATGCAGTAGAGAACAGCGAGCTAAAAGATCGACTTTCTCTATGCAGGGCCAAAGTGTCAATCCCCTGACAGATCATTGGGTCCCTAACGATTCAAACAGCATCATGTTGTACGCATGGCGATCAAATATAAACAAAGCTGATTCTAAGGTTTACCAGCTTTGACGTGAGAGCAGTACTACATATAAGGCCGAACCTAGGCTCTATACAGGGCTGATCGTTGTTTAGGCGTGAAGTATTGTTTCACTCTGTAGATAACCCCTAGTTTCGTTGAGGCCAACTTGGCCCAGCTTTCCAGATGATCGCAATACTGGCAGTCAGTCAGTTAGTTGAGGCATAACATACTAATCCTAGACCCGGGTTTAAGAGGTTTGGTCACACGACAAATGGAGTTTTCTTAATGATTAATGCGTCATCTTGTATCTACTGGGGGTTAAATTGAACCAGCTTATTTTTACAACGTAAGAAGACATTTCCGCTTCAACAGAAGACACAAGTTAATTTCAGCACTGGTCGACATTTTTCCGAAAGACCTGAAAGAAGAATCGAAGAAAACATTGGCGATCCATAGCATAAATTCTCGGCTCTAGCTCGCTTAAGCCTGTATGATGCAATTATAGTAAGAAGCCTTATTCTATTGAAGCACTTTGCCATGTCCAGGCTAACTGCCAGGCTCTCTCTTTTGCTTTGAGTGGCTAAAGCCTAACGGTGGGTAAGGTAAACTAGAAGATCACCAGTTAATAGTTCATTGATCAATCGGAGTCCGTCCAGAAGTAAAAGTCTATTCTTAACTTTTGTAAATAGGAAAGTGATAGCAATAGAACCATCGCCTTTCGTAACTTTGGAAAATAGGAAAGTGATAGCAATAGAACCATCACCTTTCGTAGAGATAGAGATAGGGCGAAAAGCGCGAAGTCTGGGACTACGCGATCTGAGTTCTGACCGCAGGATGATCAGCGGCATTATTCTTTGGAAATCCATGGCATGCGTCGCATTTGTCTTGTCCATTACACGGTACTTTGTCCTCACCAGAATTGGACGAGTTTGAGTTGTAAGCTTAGGGAGGGATATATATATATATATATATATATATATATATATATATATATATATATATATATATATATATATATATATATATATATATATATATATATATAGATATATATATATATATATATATATATATATATATATATATATATATATATATATATATATATATATAAAATTACAGATATCTCCAGTAATTCAACAAAACAATGAAAATAATGAAAATATTTTTTGTATCCGTTCATTACAATTAGATACTGTATGTTAACGTTTCAATGAAATATTTCGAGCTAAAGTGAGTTTCCGTGAAGCTTTTTGTTGGGTGTGAGGCCTTTAGCCTGAACAGTATTTGAAATTACATTTCATAGGTTCTTCATGCATATATTGTTAAACAGAATCATAATATATTTTAATGTAAATGGGCATTAAGTACATGATAGACAATATATTTTTAGGAGAAGAACATATTTTTTTACCATTTTCTATACATGATGTTCATTGTGTTATCTACAATCTGACCACCCGACGATAACGCATAATAATATATTACTTTATATTCGATATTAAAAACTACATGACATATACAAAACTTAATATAATCGTACTTACTTTTATGCTAAAACCTTTTATAATTTAAATATGAATTTGAATTATCCGATTTAGTGGCTTATTACTTTGACCTTTTATTGAATAATTGACAGAAAATTTACGCTTGTCTTATTTGTTAAACACTTATTTAAGAAAGTTTTAGTAAATTATGAACAAAGGAGCAGTTTTAGAAGTTCTTAAAGTATATTTATAATTTATCAAAAGTAAATCGTCGGGTGTCTCGAGAGACATTCTTGTGAAGTTGAACGTGTCTTGCTAGTTCATCAAACATTGAATAAGTTAGGACCAAGTTGTAGAGAGTTTAAAGGAATTTGATGTCTCGATAGAGATCGGAATCTATAAAGATGTTTTCTGTCTGCGATTGGGCTGTTAATTATAGCTATGTAAAGGACATTATGTTTTCAAAAATGTTTTAAATCCATATTATAATAAGAAAGTAAAATAATCTTGTCTGTCCTTTGAATATTTTTACGAAAAAACTGTGTAAGTGTACTTTAAAATAACTAATAGAACATGAATCTACATTTTTTTGAATTGTTGTATGTCTGTTTGTACGGACACATCTTCTTAACTACTGGACCGATTTCAATGATTTTTTTTATAGCTATTTGGTCTGAGCTGGGCAAAGGGTATATTTTGTTTCAAATACGGTCACATCTGATGCTGAACAGCAGGGGTCCAGATTAACCATAAGAAATAACGAAATGCGTCCATAACAAAAGTTATAGAAGAAATGACGAAATGATGTTTTAACAAATGTTATTGATCGTGATGAGCATTTTACATTGACGTATTAAAAACAAAGATATGGAACATCCCATGAACAATTATAACGGCCCAGCTAAACTGTAAGAAATAATTGAATATTGAATTAATTAAAGATGTGCAACTTGACAGTTAATTTTATTGACATAAGAAATAAAAACATAAAATATTTGGTAAATAAATATAAATTATTACAATAAACAATAAAATTGCAGCTTAGCTAAGGTACATACAACAACAAGAAGGTTCGTATCAAGATTCGTAATTAGTACGAATTTTGACTCCGAGGCGCCACGAAACTTTTTTTCGGTCCTTATATTCCTTCCTATCCTTTAAATTCCTTATAAAATATTAATTAAAAGTGAGCATAAAAGGTGTTATAAGAAAAACATTGTATTGGCCACATGCTGCTCTTAGCAGAGTAAACACAATGCATTCTAATAGTGAGGAATGTTACTAATACGTATAATAATTTGCGCCTGTTGTTCCACGTTGAGTGTCGAGGATCAATTTCTTTTTCTCTTTTAGATTTATTAATAATGTAGAACATTCTTAGTTTCAAGCAACATGTAGGTCACATCAACTACTATAATTTCGTGCCCTCAAATCCTTCAAGATTGTTGGAAAAGTACAAAATATTTTTAATGAAAAGGTTTATACTTACTACTAGGCCTAACACGGAAGACATCCCACAATACCAGTCTAACAGTTGAAAGAGTAATTATTAATTCTCTGTTCCTTTAGCAAAATCCATTCAAACACTTACTAATCGAGAATATATAGCTAAAATGAACTACCATCTTAATAAGTTGACTATTATAGTTAATGAGAGCGCATCTAAAATTGCACCGGAACAAAGGCAAATGTTTAGTGAAGTTTCCAAAGTACGTTAGGTAAAGAAGGGAAACTGTTTTTCTTAGATGCTCCGGTAGACACTGGAAAAACCTATCTGACAAGGGCATTTCTAGCTGAATTCAGATGGCAATAGGAGATTGCTCTTGCCGTAGCATCTCCAGATATTGTTGCCACATTAAGCCGCGGCGGAAAGAGGGCGCGCCCAATATTTAAAATCCCAATAGATTTGAACGGAACTGAAAAACCTACATGTTAGACGAAATTGTGACAAAGCAAAATTGTTACAGTTGGTTGCTGCCCATGCTCATATGATCAGTATGGAATGAGTATACAATGTCTCATAGAAAGGCTATAGAGGCCGTTGGCCGTTGTTAAATGTTGCGGGACATTCGTCAAAATTACTGGCCAATGGGGAATATTCCAATTTTATTCTCACGTGATTTCTTACAAACTCTGCCAGTTTAAAATCGAGGGACCATATGCACATGAAATATTCTTATTTATGGTTGAGTGATGAAATTAAATTCCTTCATGATTTATTTATCAGAGCAAGGATATCAAAATAAATATGATTATAATCTTCCCATTATAATGTTCAAATCCCATTAATATATTCTAATCGAGAAGTAGTTCTCGAGATTATCTCATTTATTCAAACTAATAGTTCCCTTTATGGGATGAGTATACCATGTCTCATAAAAAGGCTATAAAGGTCGTTGGTCGTTGTTGCATGTTGCGGAACATTCGTCAAGATGACAGGCCAATGGGGAATATTTCAGTTGATATCATACAAACTCTGCCAGTTTTACATCGAGGAACTAGGAGGGATCGGTTGATAAATCAACGCCTCTTTGAAATATTTATGATTAAGATGGAAAGACTAAAACTATTCATCAATATGAGAGCCCAGCTTGCTAGTTCTTCATATTTTCAAGAATTTTCTGAAATATTTTTAAAACTAGGGGAGGTCTCTTTCAGATCTGAATTCCTAGAATACTTGACAAAGTGGTCCACTTCGAGATGGAATTTATTAATTCAGTATTTGGAAAAAAAATCTTAGTTGGTTTGAAAAAATTATGAAAAGTGAGTGGCAAGAGGGATAGGGGAGGGGGGATAATATAAGTAAATTAAAATTAAATCAATATTTTTCAACAGGTTTGAATTACAAATATATTTTATCATAGGAAGCGACGAAAAACGTAATAAAAAAAAGATTTTTGTACCTTGTTATAAATATTGCCAATGTGTGTACACATTTACAATATTTATAAGTACCTTACAAGTAAGTTAGTAAAATTTGTAAAATATCATTAGGTATTCATGTTCGTTTCGTCGGTGGTTGCGGTTTGTTTGAATCTTGTTAACAAAAATTGTGATCATAATATTAATGTTTCGAACATAAAAATTATGACTTTTTTATTGAACTTACGTTGTTAGTGTATACTGATTCCAATGAGCTCAATTTTCTTGTAAATCTAAAATGACCGCCACAACCGAATGGCAGATTACATATTTCTTATATAATATCAAGATCAAATGAAAAGACTTGATTTGTAGAATACAAAAGACTACGAAAGCAATAAATAAGAGAAAAAATACAAATATAAAATAATATGTATATTAAAAACTTTTTAAAAACAAACTTTCAATCAAAAGGTAACACGAATTATTTTTTTAAATTGTAATACTCGTAGCTTGTAGTGCCTATAGAGGAGAGCGCATATAGGCTTGTCGCAGGCGCAGCGGAAAAAGCGTGTAACTGTAACAGACAGGTTGTGGGACCGATCTATACTTTAGGGGAATAATAATATCTAATATTTTTGTTCGCTCTGATAAGAGGGCAAAACGCGGCGTTGAGTTCTGTCACTCAACAAGTAATGCCTCAAATTCAGCAGAAAGTGGGAAACGGACAAATAATTAAAGTTAAATAAATTTCATGCTGATATATTTGTTGTAGCATCGCGCATCCAGCACATAGGAAGGTTGGCAGAGGGAACCTTGCAACCCATTTAGAAACTTTCAAAGAACTTTTAAGGCATTACATATTAAATAGTACAACTGAATACCACGCTTCTTCCTCATAACTTGAGCTAGACATAATCAGAAAATATTAAATATAACATTTCCCTGAGTGAGAATCGTACTCACAACCGTCGTGTTTATCGTCGTACACTTATGCCTCTGTGCCACGGCTACTCAATATATACGTTAATGAAAAAGGAGAATTTCATTCTTTTTAAATTTTACATTTTGTAATCTATCGTGGAAGAGTGTACTGTTTTTGTATGATCGTGTTCTTGCTTCTTCTTCGTTCTTCTTTTTATAAAGGAGTAAATGTGAAGTCCATTTCCACTGAAATACTTTATATAAACTTACTTTTATTTCTCTTTTGCAATTCAAAAAAATATTTTTACCTAATTGTTCTTACGTATCTTAATTCTTAACTCGCTTGCTTTACTTGGGGTCAGTGGGACTTCTTACTCAATAGAAATCTACATTCACGCTAAGAAATATATAGTATCGGAAGTAATCATTATACAGAGATCAACCGATGTTTGCCGACTTACTGACATTGTAAACTGAATGCTAATTGCCATATAATGTTGCTGATTTGCTTAGTACTTGAATCAGTTATAAATGCGTTGTAAAGGGAAATAGATTGGCCCTATTAGTTCCGTTAGAGGCGGGTTTCCCTTTGACGTGGCAGTGCATAATTCAAAGGCTTTCCTCGATTTCCCCTTGGGATGTATGTTAGCACCTGTATTAATATGTACTGATCCCAGCGAATACGTCTACATCTTATATATACACATGTACGCAATATGAATGCTTATACAGAATGTGAGAGAAAAGCTCACTTAGTCATTAATAGAAAATTGTTGTTTAGTGAACGAGTCTTTTTATAAAATAAAAACAATTTTAACAATTTCAATCACTAGTAATAATATTATTGTGCTTTTATATATCCGATTAAATAACTGAAGTTGTTGACGTCTTTTATAAATGACAGACAAGACAATGGAAATGCAATGTACTCGTACATTATATATCATAATATTATTTCCTCTATATGTAATATATTATCTAAGTGCAGGGAAAACTATGGGATGCGTGAAATATCATGCGTGAAATATCATATTTCCTGTCTTTATTATTTTCTTTCATTAAATTTAGTTAGTAGTCGCTTAACTATATACACTGAAAAAGAACTTTAATATTAAGCAAAAGAGAAACAACATTAGACGATTTATTTATGTCTTCTGTTGGTATATTAGATGCTCTAGTTAATTTTCAAAGCGCATTCGAGGCATGTTTGCTTATGAAATGTACACATGCCATAAGCGAACAGTTTTAAGATTGACATATTAAACTTATCTTATTTTTTTAAACTTTTACATATTTTAAATCAAAGAAAAGAAATTTTGACGTGACAACGTCTTATATTTCGATGGAGCCTGCTGCACGCACCAAAAACATGACGTATGCGGCGTTACCTCAGTCTGTGGCGTACCATTTAAGGCTTAAAGTGCGAGCGCGGAATGAGATTTTTTTTCGATTGGGTAGTATATTGTTGGCCCTGTAGCCTCTACAGCGTACTAGCTACACAGGGTTTTGTGGGAGGCCGAGCTGAAAGAGCTCTGATCTTGGCCTTGTCACCAGATTGAGTGATTCAAAGAGATACTATGAAGTCGCAAGGGCGCCTCCAGCGAGACTCGAAACTCGGCATGCGAACTTCGTTTGTAGTGGGGGGCTTTGGTTTTACCACCAGGGGGTTCGGATGGGCCGTTTCAAAGTAGCTACTGGACAGTTTCCTGTAGTTCCCTTGAATGGAGTCGAGATTGACGTCTCGATGTAGATTTATGTTGCGCATGAATGAGCGAGAAAGAGGCACATTCGGCCACCATGTTCGGCAGCGTTCGATATTGGTCTCGCCCCTACTTGAGTGGACGATGCGTCGGCGTGGACACATCTGCTATACAATAATATTGTAAAAAGTTAAATATCACACAAGTTTAAAAGATCTAAATAAAAGTTGTAAAACAATTGCTCTACGCACATTCGTACTTGTAAAGTAAAACCTACGATGATTGCAGAAAAATACATAATTGTATTTATTTGTACAAATAAATTTTATTGTGATTTTCATTTACTTCCTACATAAATATGTATTTATTTATTACTTCCTACATAAGTATGTGTTTATTATTTATTATTTTCGTAAAACGTTAGACATATCACAAATGCTAGTAAGACAAAACTGCAGATATTTTATAAGGCAAAAGCCTTTTGTAAACTGATAACGATTCGTTTAACCAACTCACACTTGTTTGTTTCATGGTGCACCAATCCTGTAATACCAAAACAAACTTTTATTTAAAGGAAAATTTATTCAAGATATTCTGTATAATTAGTGAAATTCTCACTATTATACAACAGCATTGTAGCTATTGCTAGTTATTTTAATCCACAGGGGATTGTATAAAGGAATAGTCTTGGAGCATCAAGCAGCACTTGAACTACAACAAATACGATAGAGAGTCAAACGGCATGTATGCTTTCTACTTCATAATGTCTTTGTACGAAATCTCTTAATGAAAGAAGAGATGCCGAATACGTGCATTTAAAGTACGTTTTAAATTTTAATTTGTTATTATATACATAGAAAAGTTGAATATAAATAATAATATATTATATACATAAAAATGTTGAACATAAAAGGCAGACAACATCGAAGAAACTTAATATTTAATATTTTCAGTTTAAATATATATTATTTTCACTTCTTCGTACGGGCAACAAGGCCAGGCGCGGCGTTGAGTTCCGCCTCTCAACACGCCATGCCTAAAATTCGGCAGAAACTGGGAATTGGAATGGAGTGTCATAACACTAGGTTACCAAGTTCCCTCTGTCTACCCTGCCATGTGCGGGATACAGCGTGAAGCTGAGTGAGTGAGTGCCTTTATGTTTTTGTTCCAGAACCCCGACTATCTTTTAGTGTTAGCCTCTATACAGTTAGAGTTAGTTGGATTAACAAATTACAGACAGACACAAAAACCCTAAACAAAATTGTTCGTGTTTTGGTATCGTGTAAGTAACGAATTAAATTGATTTTTTATTTTTTGTAAAGATTATGTACGAAAATTATTTAATTGTTTTTGTATGAGCTGTTAAGTTAGCACTTAATCAATGATAATTTATATATTATGGTTTCTATAAAGATCGGTTGAGCTATATCAGAGTTTAGCCAGGACTAACAGCAAGACAATAATTTTAAATGTACTGTAATTTTTTTTGAAATCGCGTATATAAGTATGCACTTTTTATGGGTCCGTACTTCAAAAGGTAAAAATTCGTAGTTGTTCGTTTGTTTTCAAGACCATTTTTTAGGATTACGTGGAGTTACTCAAATTATATTAAATATTTAGGTCTACGGATTTTTGAAGCGAAAGAAAACAAAAGCTTCTAAGTCTACGTAGTCCAAAGATACACAAATGCAATCTATGGGGTTAAGCTACTTCTTTTGCTATAGTTAGGAAATTTAGTGCAAAATAATTTTTGCAATTTATATTTACCTGCAAATTGCTGCAGGTAGGCCATCACAAAGATGGGGGTGTGTGGAAGGAAGTTCTGTAAAACTGCAAGCATACACCACAGCTTGTGACGTACTGTGCGGTTAGAAAACTCGACGGCGACAAGTGAGACACTCCCCAAGGTAAATATGGTAGAGATTGCAGAGCGAGAAGACGTAGACTCTATATAAAGCCAAAGTGTCAAGCCCCTCGTAGATCATAAGGTCATATATATATATATATATATATATATATATATATATATATATATATATATATATATATATATATATATATATATATATATATATATATATATATATATATATATATATATATTTATATATATATAAATATATATAATATATACATATATGTATATATATATATATATATATATATATATATATATATATATATATATATATATATATATATATATATATATATATATATATATATATATATATATATATGGCCATATGCGATCAAATGTGCACATACTGGGGTGCACTAACCCAGAGGTGAAAACAGTACTCAATATGAGGCCAATCTTGGGCTCTTTACAGAGCTAAACGGTGTTTTGGGTTAAGGAACTGCCTCTTACTTCTGCACTCTGCTGAATACACCTAGTTACTTTGAAATATATAGTTCCTCAAAAGGGGATCGAACCTTCAACTTGTGACAAGTTACAACCATGTGTCGCTGAGCTACGACAGGCCTAAAGCACGTACCTATATTTAAAAGTAAAATATTACTAGAGTCAATGAATGTAATTATTTTGTCAGAATAAAAAATTGACTAAATGATTGATGCCGACTAAATGTTATAATTACGAACAGACGTCGCGTGCGACATAATAATTGTGCGTTATTTTTTATGGCATTCGCCATTTTTCATTCGTTGTGCTTTGATTGATGTTGCGATTTATTAAGACTTTAATGGTGTGCTATAAACGGATGAAAATTATTATTATAAGGGTGAAAAAAATATTTAAGTATTTTAAAATTAATTCATTATGAATAATAAAATATAAATTTTACTGTGGTTTGAATAGAAAAGGTAAGTAAGTGAAAAGATCTGAAGAACTAAGATTTTCACGATTTATACACATTTGAAATAAAGTAACTAAACTAGATAAATCATTTCATTTCATATATATTTGGAGACCCCACGTTTCGAACGTTTCGATAATGTATGAAACTAAAAATATAGGCTCGGTTAAAAAGGTGTCTCATTTTAAATACTCGATGTGTTTTTACCTTCACATGTTGTTGACGTAACCAGTTGTTCCTTGAGCTACATTTTAAGCTCATTTTAAGCTCTATAACACATCAATAAAATCAAAAGGCAAGTAAAATCTTTTCTTTCTGTTTTAAACCTGGTCCTGGTGTCTTCAGAGACAGCACCCGAACATAATAGGGTACTATTACGTTGTTAGACATAATGCGGAAATTTTGATCAGTCGAAAAAATTAAGAAGAGAAGTCACGAATATTATTTTCAGAAGAAAAAATCGTAAATATTATAATATTTTGCAAAAACGTAATATTGTTATATGCAGCCGTGCAAATGCATATGCCATAAGACAACTCTTTAAACAGATGTTCCGCATTATACTTAATAGAGCGTCAATTCATAGTATTACATAAAGGCCAAAGAGTAGCCTTCCGAGCTCCTCATTTTAGTAACGATGTTAAAGTGCCCGCTACTAATACAAATTATGCTACTGTTGAATTACAAGAAGTAATTTTCAAAATAGTACAATTGATTTAGCTAAGGTAAGCATTTGATGCTATTTACTCTCAGCTTCACGCTGTATCCCGTACATGGCAGGGCAGGCAGAGAGGCTTGGAAACCTAGTAAAGTCACTCCGTTCTGCCGAACTAGAGGCATTGCGTATAGAGTGGTGGAACTCAACGCCTCGTTTTTGCATTGTTATCAGAGCGAAAAAATGAAAACATTAAATATTCATAAATAAATATAAAATACAAAATATAACATTATGTTATTAACCAAGTTTTATTATTGTATTTTTTGAGAAATCTTCGATAACTTTAAATAAACGGTAAAGCTGTTGCGTTCATCATTGAAAATCGAATTATTTCTGGCAACATTTTTTTATAAAGACGAAAGAAAATGACTAACCACTTTGTACAGTGAATAGACGCGATCCCTCTATAGTTTCACGTTATCTTTAGGCTGCGTGAGAGTACTAGTCAAATTGAACGGAATGAAAGAGGAATCGTAAAAGGCTTTTGGACTGAGTGTGCTGAATCATCGCACTGGAGTTGAGGGGCGTTGCAAGTTATGGTAGTGATGACGTGCTATAACGAGCTAGGGATGTTTAATATGAACTGTCGATAATCATATAAATTATAATTGTCAATAATTTAACTGGGAACATTATATTATATTTTGAATAACCTTAAAATCTAGTAAAATTGTATGTAACATCAATTTAATATATTTTTTAGCTTCATGCCACATAGCGGGATAGATGGAGGGATCTTAGAAACCAACCGTTAAGACACTCCGTTCCCTTTAACACACTTCCGTTACTTATTTATCACTGAATTTGCAGCCAGAATTAAAAAATTATGCAGCCAGAATCAAAAAATTAAAAAATTATGGCAAAGTTCGATAAAGATCTTATAAGGAATATTTTTAGTTGCACTGACTATATTTTGCTCTCTGAGTAGGTCTATTGAGCTCGGGATCAACAATTTACAACATAGACATTAAACACAAAATATATAATATTATAATATATATAACTAAAAAACTTTATAAGAACAAAATAATATTAATGAAATTTCCATCTGCATTAATGTTTACTATAGTAGGTATACTTATAATACTTCCCTAACGTAACACCTAAGAACTAGTGCCTAATCTTGGTCGGGATCTGAAAAGAGGGTTTGAAAGCGGCACAACGTCTCGTATGATGAAAACCTCGCTCAAGTGTCGCCGGGGCCTTTAATATTCACCCTTCTTTTGTCTCTGGCGATTGACGAAAATCGTCGTGTTAGCCAGAAGCATCGTGTAGTTAACTATGTAGTTTGTTTTTGTGTATAGACCCATTACAGTTTTGACCTTTGTGAAATGTGTATATAGTATCAAGGTTGCTTTCAGGCGCTTGGCTTAGTAAAAGAATATTTATTTTTAATGTATGTAATTTTTGAGATTTTCCAAAATCTTAAGGTACAATACTGTTAAATTAATAGGTGAGACCTGTCGCGGTACACAAACATGTGATACATATTATTTTTGTTTCTTCGCTCCGGAAACGAGGCAAAGCGTGGCTTTGAGTTCCGCCACTCAACTTGCAATCCCATAAATTCAGCAGAAAGTAGGGATTCGATGGAACGGAGTGTCCTAATATTAGATTCCCAAGTTCCCTCTGCTAATCCTGCCATGTGCGGGATACAGTGTGAAGATGTAGGCTGTTATTACGATGACTGTACCAATATAAATAAATTGCTATAAATTGTTAATCATGTTTCGTTTTTTATACACGTCTTGAACTATACATTTGTTAGGTAATTAGTTGTTACTATTAGTAATAATTACCTAACAAATGTTTTGAAAGTACTAATCTTTCTACATGTATAAAGTTCCGATTCTACATCAATTAGTATAGAAAAAAATACATGGAAATAAAATGTTCTGTTCTAAATGTGGATATAAAAGAAAATTACTTACATAGCATTTGAATTATCGTAGAGTAAAATCAAGAACGATAGCTGCGGGTATGCAAACATAATACAACTTACCTACCTACTCGAACAATTCGATTAAACTTGAAATATCATAATAATCCTAGTATTTCAGAATCTGGCGTAGTTAGTCCATGCATTAATGAAATTTAAAGTCCGTCTATCTGTTTCATTAGTTAAATGGAAAATGTGTCGCCGTGTAGTTGTTTTGGTAACGATTTTATAGATAAGATTTACGTCGATAAAACGCTTTTGCAATTTATGTTTTTTTTTTAGACAACAATTATGATTTATATACCATTTGGAAGCACATTATCTACAATATATTTTAAAACATACGAATATATTTTATTTATACCAGCGAGTACTTACTTACTTAGCTTCACACTGTATCCCTAGCGGGGTAGGCAGAGAGAACGGAGCGCCAAACGCTACGGTCTAGGCATACTTCTTTCTTCTCGTCCGCTGTCAAACCACCAGCACCACCAGCGAGTGTACCAGCGAGTTTTATTTTCTAATTTGTTAGGAATACTATTCTTTGTTAATTAAAAACGTTAGTTCCAAAAGAGTTACAGGGAGATATTGACTGTGTTTTTTTTACATCTGAGTATATATTATCTGAGTATATATAAAACTATATCGAACCAGTTATCCAGTTGACGTAACGTATTTAGAAGTGATCGTTTGTAATGGAGCGATTCGTTAAAAAGAGAAATTTGGTGGTCATTTTGTCAACTAAGAAGCCAATTTTTTTTAATACACTGTACTTCATCTTCGTTCACGAGACGTGACGACGTTTTTTGCCATGTGATTTCGGCTTAGAATAGAATCACTCTGGTACTGATGGTGTCGTAAGAGGCGACTAACGTATGTGACTCTCACATTGTCAGCAATGACAACACGCATGGGCAGACTCGACCGGATTATTACCACCCCCGGTATATAAAACCGGTGTTAAGTAGTGGCTTCGGCCACTGCGTTTCGCATTGGGTAATGTCGGGCCCCGGTGGCTATCCACCGGCAAAGCACTTGTAGCTCCTCTGGTGCTAAACGAAGTCGTGGACGGCGGTGATCACTTACCATCAGGTGACCCGTACGCTCGTTTGCCGTGTCTAGTCCATAATAAAAAAAGTCTTGAAGATCGGCACATCCTTTGATTGTGTTAAGACTGTTAATACTGTTTTTTTGGCTACTGCCCTTATATGTGGTGTAATTGGCAACAAACGAGAATGAAAATTATGAGGATGCAAGTCCGGCATTAATAAACTGGGGTTTAACTATTTTTGAAGACTTGAAAAATTGTTTGCGGCTGTATTTTTGGTGACCATTTATACATTGTTTATGGCTCATGGATTGTATTGTTATTCCTTTTTAAAATGAATTAGAAAGTTAGATTATATCAATTGATTAAATAAGGACATGTGAATTTGATCTACACGGTTTATGATAATCGCAATTCAGTGTGCAGATTTTGCAAAAACTGCCATCTGCAGTAATATATATTAAACTCTTAACTAAGTCAAGACCTCAACCTTGTGCTTGCTTTGTAGCTAATGTTTAAAGATTATTTTCTAATTATGAAAACGACATCTAGTTAAGCATTGAGAAACAAGAAAAAACTTCACTCCTGTAGATGCTTTCAAATGCATCTTTATAAAAGTTTCGAGGTTATCGTATAGATGGCGCTCAATAATATTTTTACCAGATTTAAAAAGAAAATAGAAAATAGCTTACTAAACCACAGGTAAAAAAATATTAATGAAGTATTTTTTCAACAATAAACGTAAATATGCGTTTTAATAAATAACATACATATGTTATTTAACTTATAATAAGACTTTAAAAAAATTATGAAATTCTTGAATTCAGTATAAAAAATAAACATAAAGTTCTTTAATTATACACGCCGAAACGAAAAAAAAGAACGCGCGAATAATTAGCGGTTAATTAATGATTTTTCCACGATGTTTAGTCTTTTAATGAAGGTTTGAAATTACCACGGCCATTATTTTACTGGACGAATATTTTATTTCTACTGACAGATCTGTACTGTAGGGGCGAGACAAAAGAAATAATAAAAAAACATTATAGCCAGTCATAAAGGGCTCTTAACGTTCTTTAGACGAAGGTCGCTATGAGAGTTACGGCTGTTACGCATTAATATAATTTTTCTTTTGTACTCCGAATTTACTCGAACCAAGTCCCCAATTGTAAATTCTTTTTGTGAGTCTTTTTTGAATTTGCCATTGATTAAGTTTACGTAATTTTCAATTCTATTGAAACGTTCCTTTGTTATATAAGTTTTTGTGTTTTCAGTGATGTGTTCAGAATATGTCGTGTATAAATATAGTCTTTTTTACATTTTCGCATATTTTTCGCAATGTACACATTGTAGGTAATATTCATATTACCTAATAAAACTTCAACAATTCAACAATAATAATCGTGATAGATTAAGACACGTTATATCTTATATAAATATACTGTATCCTGCTTTGAACCCACAACTGTATTAAGTTCAATCATAAATATTCCCTTAGTATATATATAGTATATTTTATACTGTGGTGGTTTCACATATAACTAAACCAATTACACAATAAAATATGTTCTGTCGTAAAAAATAAGAAAAAAGAAGGAACAAGAAATTTGATCCTTATTATATCCAGTACCAATACAATATAGAGTTAAAAGTTATATAGCTTTTAGCTCTATATTTAATTGGTACTGGAGATAATAAGCATCAAATTTCTTGTTCCTTCTTCTTTAGCAATTGTTAATAATATAAAATATATATGCAGATAAACAAACCGAAGTAATTGACAAAATAGAGCCTTTATTTGGGTATAGAAAAAATGTGATGTTTTTTTAAGGTGAACTACAATAAGTCCTATTAAAATTTCGACGCAATTTTTTATTCATACAATTTATTATGGTCTAACAAGATAAGTAAGCCTAACGTTTTGTTCGTATTTATAGTCACTTGACGACGAAAAGTAATAGAAAATTTAATGAGCTATATTTTATGTTTAATTAAATTTTGTATACGATTTCTAGATTACAAAATACAAGGTAAAAACCCTTTGCAACCCATTTTCCAAGATGGCGGCCCGCGGACAGGAGTGAATACCCAACAAACAAAAAAAATGCAAAAATCGTCCTGCGAGGCCTGTCGTGGCGCAGCGGCACAAGAGTGTGACTGTCCGTTTGTGTACCGACAGGTTCTGGGTTCGATCCCCAGAACCCCCAGGAAATGAAATATTTATTTTTCATTTCTTCGCTCTGTAATAAGGCAAAGCGTGGCGTTGAGTTCTGCCACTCAACTCGTAATGCCTCAAATTCGGCGGAAAGTGGGGAACGGAAGTGGAATAGAATGTCTTAGCACTAGGTCCCCGGGTTCCCTCTGCCTACCCTGCCTAGTGCGGGATACAGCGTGAAGCTAAAAAAAAAATGCTAAGCTTATAAAAATAACATTTCAACGGACTATATATATTACTTATATATATTACTTTCGTTATTATATTCGAGTATTATGTAATTATTACATTTTTTCGCATATACGTCTGTATTAATGTACTTATTTGTATATAACTTTTACATTTTTAATGCCATAAATCTTCTATTTTTTGGATTAAACTACGTATTGAATGTTTAAAACTCCATGGTCACTAACATGCTAATATTATCATTTGTTTCTACACATATTTTATTTTTCATATACAACTCTGTATTGGTGCATACCTAACGTGTAACGCGAAAGTTATTACGTATAGCTTGGTAGGCGTACGTGCAACACAAATTCCCGCTCAATCAAGGAGCTGAAGTGCAGGTCAACAACGTTAATTGGCATCAGACAGCCAGGTTTGAGTTGCGAGTTAGTAAACTTGCAGCGTTTGATTTCAATTTAAATGTTGATGACGTTGTTTAATGGTTATTTAATGGTCATCTATCTTTTAGCACTGAAATTTATTTATAGATCTGTATAAATATTTTTTTTTACTCTGGTATTCGTTACATTTTGACTAAGAATCTATTCGTTATAATATAATTATATATTTTAAATACGCTTTGTAAGGATAACAGTTGTCTTGTTAAAGCACAAGGAGCTTTCGGTATAGAGTAAGATCCCAGATCTGTAAGACATAACTGGTTTTCTCAAGCATATAACTTTCGGTTCTCAGTAGTCTCTTGTGTACTTTTTAATACCCGATTATTTGTGGAGCTTGCCCAGGTGAGAAAGGTAACTAAACATCAAAGTATTTAACTTAACTTAAATTTTTGTAAAGGATTTTTATATATGTTTTGAAGAATTTTACTCTGAAATGTTACCTTTCTTATCTGGTACCTGAGCAGGTATCACCGGGCAAGCTCCAGGAACATTCGAGTATTAAAAAGTACACAAGTGGCTACTGAGAACCGAAAGTTATATATTTTGAAAATAAGTTGTGTCTTACGGCTCCGGAATCTTGGACCATTAGCTAATTTCATTATTAGTTCATACCTCTGTCGTTGTTGTTAAAACGTGCATCTGTTATTTTGTTTTTTTTTTAATTTTTGTTTATTCTTTTTACCTCGTGATTTACCACACATGCGTGTGGTTCTTAATGACATTCACAAGACAGTCACGAACCATTAAAGTCGCATTATTTTTCTTATATTTATATATTTTTTTGCATCTATCTTTGCCCAAATATATTGGCATTTAATCTTTAAATTGAATTAAAAGTAAGTTAAAACTAATTAGTTATTAATCCACATTTAAATGATATATTTTGAAAATATAACTTTGACAAGGTATTATAATATTTTAATGAAATTTAATATCGCAATTTACATGCAATGTTTAATGTACACTCACCATAACAACATAAAACATATTTACTATAAACATAAGAACGGAGGCAATAACCCTTAAATCAAGATATGAATACAAGTTCGGACTAATGAAGGTTTCGCACTCGATCTTTCACAAAAGCTTATATTATCTTTCATAATACCAACTTACAAAATAATACGTACAGGGTTGTACACATATATTTTCTTTATTGTACTACAATGAGGTATAAAATTACCTTATATACCCATAGGTGCCACTAACCAAAATATATAACTTGCCTAATATTTTTCTATTAAATACAACAGTTTTTGCAAACAGCACTGAATATAATCACAAGAAATTTATACACAATTTATGAAGTATTGACAACTTTTTTTTCAGCTTCACGTTGCATTCTACACTTGGCTGAGTAGGCGAAGGGAACTAGGGAACGCAGTGATAGGACACCTCAATCTTTTATGTTATGCTTTGCCACTTTGTGAACCCACTACCTGTCGTATAATCACACAGTCACACATCTATCCTTCGTGGCACTATATAAATATACTGTAATAATGCGTACGAAGCTGCACGGGATCAGCTAGATAATAATTAAAACTATAGAAGCCTTAAAATTAAATAATTTGATTTTATAGAATAATTAGATTTAAAATGTAAATAATTGACTATATTTCTTGTATGCATTGTAGGGCCCGTTTCTTGTATGGATTTGGTAACCCTGATCGTAGAAGGGATGAGCCCATCTTATCTCGATAAGTGGCTTGAAACAGTGGCTGTCCTTATGGGTTCACGTTAATCGAAACTTCTGTTACATCGCGATAGAGCATAATCAAAATTTTGTCTTTGGAGCCGATCTTCGTACTTCTTATCTGATATAACGAGAAAATATTGTTAAATAAAAATATTTTTCATAAAGGCGAGATAGGAATCTTTCATTTTCTATATATATATATATATATATATATATATATATATATATATATATATATATATATATATATATATATATATATATATATATATATATATATATATATATATATATATATATATATATATATATATATATATATATATATATATATATATATATATATATCTCGTCATTATCATATTCTCTTAGTACTTTGATAGTTTTTTTTTGAGGCAAACGAGCGTACGGGTCATCTGATGGTGAGTGATAACCGTCGCCCATGGCCCCGTGTAACACCAGGGGGGCTACAGGGGCGTTGCCGGCCTTTAAGGTAGAGGTAGACGCGCTTTTTGAAGGTACCCATGTCGTATCGACCTGGAAATAAAGCCGCGGGTAGGTCGTTCCACAGATGTGTGACGCGTGGAAGAAAATTCCTACGAAACCGCACAGTAGTCGAATGCCACGTGTCCAGATGATGTGGATGGTACTTTAGTTTGTGACGTACTGTGCGGTTGGAAAATTCAGCGGCAGGTATCCAGTCAAACAGTTCTCCAGAACACTCCCCGTCATAAATGTGGTAGAGAACGCACAGTGAGGATACGTCTCTACGCAAAGCCAGATAACTGGGTTCCTAACGATTCGAACGGCTCTTCGTTGTATGCGAACAACGATCGAAGGCCTTTGCCATGTCCAAACTAACTGCCAGGCGCTCTCCCTTGCTATCAATAGCCGCAGCCCAGCGGTGGGTTAGGTAAACCAGAAGATCACCGGTTGAGCGACCCTGAAGAAAGCCATATTGTCGGTTGTTAATCAATCGGTGATCCTAAAGGTAAACCAAGAGCTGGCTATTAATTATGCTCTCCATAATTATTGAGAGCAGGGAGGTAATAGCAATAGGCCTGTAGTTAGTTGGATCGGAGCCATCGCCTTTTTTCGGAATCGGGTGGATAAGAGCGCTCCTCCACGAATTCGGGACTACGCCAACTGAGTAAGAGTGCCGAAATAGACACATTAGCACCGGTGTCAACTCAGGAGCACATGAACGGAGCACAAGAGGAGAAATGCCATCTGGCCCACTCGACTTGTGGATGTTCAAGGAAGACAGAGCTCACCTAATAGCTTTCTGACTAAATTTAATGTCAGGCATTGAGCTCTGACACCGCGGGATGGTCGGCGGCGTTGTTCCTCGGTCATCCATAGTCGAGTTTGAGGCAAAGAGAGCACCCAGGAGATCGGCTTTCTCTTTCGCCGTATGGACCAGGATGTCATTTTCTGTGCGCAGCGGCGGAAGCGACGTCCGGCTAAAGTTGCGAAGCACAGCCTTTAAGAGGGCTCAAAACTGTCGAGTTCCGGACGGATAGCTCTCAAGCTTCTCGCCGATTTTGCGATGTGCTCGGACCTTGCTCTGGCAATTTGCCACTTAAAGTACCTAGAGGCACGGTTGTACTTTCTTTTTAAGGTTTTCACCTTCGGATCCTTAGTAGTAAGTGCCTCGGCCCAGATTCGATATGCCTCGCGCTTGCCAGAAGCTGCAAGTTTGCAAGACGTATCAAACCAAGGCTGTGACTTGCCACCGATTGGCACTACAGAGCTAGGAATGTAAAGTTCCATACCCTGCAGAACCACGTCGGCGACAGCAGCGGCACTAGCACTAGGATCATCAGAAGAGAAGCAAACCGGCCCCCAGGGACAAGATGAGTAAAACGTACGCATCCCATGCCAATCTGCTGACTGGTGTTCTACGACTGACGCGGTTAATGGGCACAGCACTCCGTACCAGGCAGTGGCCTGAAGACCCTAGGGGGGGCTATCGACGATAACCTGGTACTGTTCTGGGTGTGAAGTCAGCAGAAGGTCCAATAAGGAGGCGTTGTGGTTGTCCACGTCCGGGATTTGCGCAGGCGACTCAACCAATTGGGACAATCCATTCGCCATAGCAAAGTCAAATACAGCCCTCCCCGCGTACCCAGTGGTGCGTGACCCAAGCCAACTGGCATTTTGCGCATTAAAATCGCCAAGTATCACGACCTCTGCGGTGGGGATCTGTGAGAGCGCATCGTCAATAGCCGATTGCATGTGCTCCATGAGCCGATCCGTTTCTGCATTACCACTATGGGACCTGTACAGGCATGCGTAGATTCGGACACGATCGTCCATGTCCACACGGAGCCAGATGGTGGACAGGTCCCGACCTTCAAAATTAACAAGACGACGGAAACTCAGGTCCTCCCTCACATACACAGCAACCCCGGCATGAGGTATAAAATTATGTTCTATTTTGTAGCCGGGGTATTGAAGATAGGCTGTGTCGCTCGGTCGGGTAATCTGGATCTCCGTCAAAAATAACAAGGCCGGCCGTGCTGTCTCAAGATGTTGGTGGACGGCATTCAGATTTGAGTGTAGTCCCCTGATGTTGGAAAAATCCACGTTAAGAGTGCCGTGGAGCGTACGCCTCGTTTGCCTTGGGTAGTGCACGGTACTGTGCCCTCCCCAGAATTCGACGGGCAGCCTGAGGTTAAAGACTCAGGGAGGGATTCTCCAGCACCAGAGATGCTGGTACCCTCCTGGGGTAATTTCTTCTTTAGTGCCGCTTTCATATTCTAGAGAGGGATTGGGGATGGGGATGGGCACCGGGCCCGGCATTACCCAATGCGAAACGCAGTGACCGAAGCCACTACTTAACGCTGGTTTTAAATGCCGGGGGTGGTAATGATCCGGTCGAGTCTGCCCATGCGTGTTGCCATTACTGACAACGTGACTCTCCCACACGTACTTTAGTCGCCTCTTACGACACCATCAGTACCAGGGTGATCCTATTCTAAGCCGGAATCACACGGCATATAGTGATATAGATAGTTTACGGAACTAATGTAGAAGAATTAAAGAATTTCTTAGCATTTTTCGTAATATGTTTAACAATTCATTTATTATAATAATTTCAATTCATAACATATTTCACACTTGTTTATAGAAAATTACAAAGTAAATAAAGTCTCATAAAAAACACTCCATTCTGTACGTTTGAAAAAAATAAACCACGTTGTTATTTATCTAATTAAGATATGTGAGTAATCTACTCTAGTCTACATACCTTCACGCTATATCTCGCACATGGCAGTGTAGGCAGAGGGAATTTGGGAACCTAGTGTTAAGACACTCCGTTCCACTTTCCGCTGAATTTGAGGCACTGCGTGTTGAGAGGCGGAACTTATCACCGCTTTTTTGCCTTGTACCAGAACAAAGAAATGAAAACATTAAATATTTACATTGAAAATATTGAATAATAATGTGAATAATCACATGTCCTATATAAATAAAAAAGTCATTATTATGTATTCAAAAGTAATATTAAAAAGAAATGACTACAGAACCTGTCTCTTCTCAGTGAACTACTGTTACATCCTCTTTCCGTTTTTATTGCTTGAAAACAGGACGTCACGTACGGACCAAGTTTTATCTACGCTGAACGGAATTTACATTGAACAATGGAAAACTTTCTTAATTACCTTCGTGTATGAGCATCTAGCAACTATCGCGATCGGTATTGCGTCGTATACGATTAATGTTCCTATATTGTGTAATAAATAATTTTCTCATTTCTTTTTCATATTTATTGTGGTTAAGAAATTCTAATGTGAAATAGAAAACCTTTTTTTATTTTATTTTTTTCATTTTACATTGTGGGCAAAGTGATTACAGTGATGTGTAATTCCGATTTTCGCTTTACGATTCAAAAATAATTTAAGAGATACAGAAACTAATACTGTACTTAGTGTAAAGTTGCCTTCGAAAAAGCTATTAACCACAATTTTATTAGGGATTGTCATAATTGCTCTGTTTAACGTTCTATAATTATAGATATTAATAATATTCACTAAAAATAATCCATATCAAGTGTAAAGCTTTTTAAATAATAACGATAATCATTGTAATATATAACAAAAATAAACACAATGCATATAAGAATATGAATTTTCAAAATCTTTACAAGAAATATTGCTAGTAATTTACAACGCTTTCTTTGTTCGGAAAGCTATCAAGTGGCCTAATCAAGTAGGAAATTGGTTGCCCGGACCACGGTCCTTCCCACGCACAGCTGTTTTTGGAGATAAGCTTCTTAGGACGTGATTTGACGTAAACGCTCATTCGTGTAGAAAATTCACGGTAATACAAATTATATTTTACTAAGGTACATGGTAAATAGACTTTGTTAGCCAAAAAAAAAACTTCTATTAATTAAAAATGGATAATAAATGCTAGAAATGCTATTATTTAGTATTCAAAGATATTTGAATAAATTATATCAAATAACACAAATGATTTATAAGGTATGATAAACAAATATATTTGTAATTCAAAATTGTTGGTGATTTAAATATGAAATGTTATGAACAAATTGTAAACAATAATAATATTTTGAATCGTAAATAATATTAAAAATTTTATACGTAAAATAAATAATTATTAACGAGTACGAGTTCCATCATGGCATAGGTGTCCAAGTGGAATGTTAAATGATGTGTAAGGCAATCGTGTCGCAAAAGAAAACAGTGCGTTTTTTTTTGTTTTCAACATTTTATTTCTAGAAATTTCTTGCAAAGCAAGCCCCATGGATGACCAAATTAATACCCTTGTTGATAATGAAGAATTGAAGGAATTTAGGAAGCGTATCCATCGATATACCACGTCCGAGTTAGCTGCAGGCTGCGGTGCTAGTGATATAAAGTGGGCGTGGTGGGCCTCTATGACAATCGGAAGCGCTTATTGCAATGGTTGGACCCTAGAAATTAAAATTAACCCAAAAAAAATATTTGTAACCTTTTATTGGAGTAGTGCCGCTATAATTCATTACAGTTTTATGTCAGAAATTGCAAATCATGATAGAAAAACTAGTAGCTGAACAATCGAGGCTGGTCTACGCTGCTGCTGCTGCTTCACGACAACGCTGAACTCCACACTGCACAACAGACGGCTGTCAAATTAGAAGAGCTTCAATTGGAATGTCTAAGAAATTCACCGTTATGTCGGATAACTTCTTTTTTCAAAATTTGGATAACTTCTTTCAAGAAAAAAAGTTCAACCCCGATGGAGCAGTACAAATCACAAAAATATAGTCTAAATTATTGTCTAAGTAAAGGAATCAATGAACCTATAGGATGGCAAAATACATAGATAATAATAGTGTTTAATTTTGTCCTCCGATACAAAACGTCCATTTCAAATGTGAGGACGTATTATTATCTAAGCTTCACGCTGTATCCCGCAGTTAATAACCTATTGTCAACACATTTCGTTCCGATCTCCAAGAATTTGTCTGTACACTAGGGTTATGGGTTAAATTCAGACTTATTGATCTAGCAAGATATAGCAATGTGCAGTTACAGGTTTCACCGTGTAGCAGACAATATATCTATTATTAGTATTAAAATACATAACTCAGTGAAGTATCAATTTCTATCATTCCCACAAGGTACACCAAAACTATAATATATCAACATATTTCATTTTTATATATTGATACCATAGTGTAGTGTATGTTCATACATAAAAAATATAATTATCTTTATCAATAGTACAAATACGTTATATTTGTCTTATGCTCGTGTAGTGTAGTTAGCAACTTGACTTGTTGAAAGCGAATGACGCAGTTGAGTGATCATTGATCGGCAAAGCCATTGCGTGGCTTCGTAAGCTAATTAGCAAGTATACATTGTACTATATCGCACAGAAAAAAATAGATTATTAAGTTGGTTTACTCTTGTTGCTGCGTAGAGGGTACAAGCGTGTGACTGTAAATTATAAGGAATTTCATTTTTATTTTTATTTTTTAAGCTGCTTATATTTGTCGGAAAGTGAGGAACCGAAGAGTCTTAAAGGGAACGGGGTGTTTCAACACTAGTTTACCAAATCATCTATGCCAAACCTACTGCGTGCGGGTTAAAGCGTGAAGCTGAAGATAAAATCAATATAGTTTTTAAAGTCATAAAAAAAAGAAAAAAATGATATTCGCGAATTTTACACATTTTGCATCATGGACTACTGCAAAGTGTTCGTAACGTCTGGATTTCAACAATGTATATACCAAAATGTACTCGATTCAACCGGGAATAGTGTTTCATATAATGCTTTAAATATTAAAAAAAATAATCAAACATTAATATTTATTAAAAAAAATATATTTTTTAAGGTTTTTTTTTTAATACCTATATTTAAAATTGTAAAATTCTTCATCATTCATCTCTTGCGTTCATGTCTTTACACTGTCACATTAGCTATGACTATGCGATATTAAGTGCTCGATGACAAAGGAAGAAACAATATTTAGTCCGTGGGCCAGCGACAGATTTTCACGACCAAGTAAAACTCGTAAAATGCCTCAGAGAGTCGCATTATGAAGCGTAGTAAAAGTCAGCTGCGGCTCCGAGGGTGGGTAGAGCAGTAGTAGCCGCCAACGCACGTAATAAAAAAAATCATTTATTCCTGATTAAAAAATATTAAATAAAATTTAGACTAATATTTTAAAAAATATAATTGTCAGCTAATTATAAAATGGTGGATTATATATCTCAGCTGATATTACATATCAGTGATTTTCTCCCAAAAGAAAATTTAACAGATGATGTAACCGACAGGTTCTGGGGTCGATCCCCAGTCGAGGAAATGAAATATTTAATATTTTCAATTTAAATATTTAATGTTTCATTTCTTCGCTCTGGTAATAAGGCAAAGGTCGGCGTTGAGTTCCGCCACTCAACACGCAATGCCTCAAATTCGGCGGAAAGATGGGAACGGAGTGTCTTAATACTAGATTTCCGGGTTACTTCTGTCTACCCTGCCTCGTGCGGGATACAGCGTGAAGCTGATGATAGTTTATATAGTCTTTATGTGTGAGTCAGCTGGCTATAGATAGGTGGAATGTTTATCATCTGATGCCCTGAAGGTGTAACGTAGGAGCTAGTCGGAAACATTTATAGCCTAAGTAAATGAATCAGCTGACGAGTAATAAGAAAGTAATTGTCATACTTATTTATAATTGAAATACTCGACGCAAGCTGGAATATTTCGTATTTAAATTTATTACTATATTTTTAAGTTTCACAAGTACGTACTCAATTTAAATGTCTACCTCTTTAAAATTTTATAACATCTATAAAAATGTTATAATTTTTATATAATTAGTTAAATTTACGTAGTCATGTAAATCTTTAAGCGGCAGACAGCGCATCATTCACTTTGACATAAAAGAATTTTGCGGCCGACTTCAGTCTGAGCTCTAGCAGAGACCAATTATAATTATGCCGACAGTCTGCATTTTCACTCTCTTAATTAGAACTTTCCTTGTGAATACTATTCGTTGAATTTACTTTTTTATGGTGCTTAACTTTTTATTTATTTTCAATTATTTTTTATCTTATAATGAATTCGAAATATATTTAAGAGATGATCTAAAATATGGAAGACTTAATTAAGGACGTTTCATCTTCGATAAAAAAAAACTCTTTACTTGACTTAACGACGGTAATGTTTAACAGTCTATTAGAGTATATAAGTATATATGTATGTGTTCCTATATGGCATTGTAGGGACCAAACTTCTTGGCGATTTTTTATGATTCTTACGTCGATCGATTCATCTACTCTTTGTGAGCGTCACTAAACACATGAAAGTAATCAAAATTTATCAAAAGACGGGTGGTCGACCCGTCGCCATATTGTGCGAATGAAATGTAAAATAGACGAACTAAAGCTCAAAAAGTCATCAAGTTGGATTTCGTTGAATAGGTATTCAAGTATGATTTTTAGGTTTATTTATTATTTTTATTTTTATTAGCGATGTAGGGTTTATACCCTATATCGTAGCTCAAAAATCAAATATTTAATATTTTCAATTAAAATATGTAATGTTTTCATTGCTTCGCTTTGGTAACAAGGTAAAGCGTGGTGTTGAGATCCACTATACAATACGCAATACCTTAAATTCAGCGTAAAGTAGAGAACAGAACAGAGTGTCTTAATACAAGGTTCCCAAGTTCCGGGAACCTAGTATTAAGATACTCTGTTCCATTGCAGGATTCTTAGATATTCTTTTTTCATTAGTGTGTTATTATTATACAGGGATAGTAGCACATAGCCTAATATTAGAGGACTGTGAATAAGAGATATTTGAAGCTATTAAATTGAAACCTACTGACTGACTTTATAAAAGTAAGGTGTTTTTGATTTTTAATATTTCTTTATATAATAGTAATTAATTAACGCGGCGTGTTGTTGTATTGTTAACAAATTATACCAAATATTTACATAAATTTAATCCTGTGTTCCGAGGTATGTATGTATAAGCTATACATTGTAAAGTTTCATCTAAATCGATTTAGTAGTTTTTATGTGAAAGTATCCACTTTCACATAAAAACTATTAAATCGATTGAATCGATGGAAGCATCCATCCTACATCCTACAAATTTTCGTACTTATAAAATATTATTTAGAAAGCACTTTTTTTTGCATCTCTATCAATTTTTTTGTAAATACGAAATTAACTGCGCAGATGCATTTCAAATGGTATTCAGGTGGCATACGGCGGTTATCTTGGACCGAAGTAATGTGTATTGATAACAACAGACAAAAAAAAATAAGTAAAGAAAATGACGTCATGAGGTCTTGCCATAGGGTAAAATCAATAAGGAATATTACCTGCAAGTTATGCGCTTTTTGCGCGAAGCAATCCGCCAGAAATTTCCGAATTGTTTTGTTTGTTTTTGTTGTTTCCGAAAACAATAAAAAAAACAAAGAAATGTGTTGTTTTTATTGTTTCCGGAACAATATAGAGTATGGTGAGTTTCCTGACCTAATGAAATTTAGTAAAATATATTATAATTAAAATATTTAAATCGGGTAGTACATCCGATCCTAACAATTTTAGACCTATATCGGTACTACCATCATTTAGTAAAATTTTTGAAAAAAATATTTTAAATCAAATATTAATACATTTTAATTATCATAAACTCATGCACAATAAACAGTATGGTTTTACTAAGAGTCGCTCTACTACCGATGCTGGTATAGCTCTCTTAAAGAGTATTTATGAGGCATGGGAAGAATCGCAGGATGCTCTTGGCATGTTTTGTGACTTGTCGAAGGCATTTGACGCTAGTGCAGTACTCAACATTGGTCATGAAGCTACATCATTACGGCATAGAAGGACGTGCACTCGATCTTCTGACTTCTTATTTAACTAATAGGATTCAGAAGGTTGATGTGAATGGTAAGAAATCTCCTGATTCTTCAATCGGTATGGGGATCCCACAGGGGTCAATTCTTGGTCCTTTTCTCTTTTTAATATATATAAATGACCTACCATATTTAATTGAAAGGAGCCATGAGATAGTATTGTTTGCAGATGATACATCGCTAATTTTTAAAATGAAAAGAAGACAAAAAGTATATGACGATGTAAACAATGCTCTCTCAAAATTAGTACATTGGTTTAGTGCAAATAATTTACTTTTGAATAGTAAAAAAACCAAATGTGTTATATTCCGAACACCCAACACGAAAATTGTGAAAGCCAATGTACTTTTGAATGCTGTAGCCGTGGATCCTGATGATTCTACGGTATTTCTCGGGATCACCATTGACTCTAAATTACAATGAGGACCTCATTTCGATGGATTGGCGAATAGACTTAGCTCAGCAGCCTTTGCAGTTAAAAAAATCAGAACATTAACAGACGTGGAAACGGCTCGCCTCGTTTATTTTAGCTACTTTCACAGTATTATGTCCTACGGCATCTTACTTTGGGGTAATGCAGCCGGTATTCAATCAATTTTTGTCTTGCAGAAGCGAGCTATTCGTGCAATCTATAAATTAGGCTCTAAAGATTCTTTAAGGGAAAAATTTAAAGAAATCAATATAATGACCGTTGCATCGCAATACATTTTTGAAAATATTATGTATGTTAAGAAAAATATTAATGAATTTACCAAGATAAGGGATATACATAATATTAATACTAGAAATAAGTTTAATCTTAGTGCACCTGTAACTCGATTGAATCGAGTCCGTAATTCTTTTATGGGTCAGGGTGTATGCTTTTACAATAGGATCCCAGAAAACGTCCGAGAATTTTCTATTTCACAATTTAAAAAAGTTGTGAAAAGACGTTTGTGTGTTAAAGGTTATTACCAAATTAACGATTTCATAAATGATAACACACCTTGGGAATAAAATGATCGCTCCAGGCTATTTCAAATGTATCATTGTCACATAATTGATTATATGATGTAAAATTTGATTAAAAAAAAAGACATGTCCCGCTGAGTTTCTTTCGCCGGTTCTTCTCAGGTCTGAGGCAGTAATTTTAGTGAACTGGTGGTAAATTGTTTGACGTTTAAAAAACGAAGCTTGTAACTTCTTATTTTGAATAAAAATATTTGAATTTGAAATAAAAAACACACCGGCCCAGATCTAGGGAATACGGTGGCTGCAGCATTTTTCTGGCTGTCGTGGTGCAAAAATTTCGTTTTTCCTCTAATTCGGAAGTTTCTGGCGGATTGCTTCGCGCAAAAAGCGCATAACTGAATGAAGATGCTCATGAACGGACGATATAATACCTCATGGGGATTACTTTGAAGAGGACAAAATAGATATTCATGAATAACGTGGTTGTTGATACTTTTTGTACACACCACATACATGTTACATGTTTATGACCACGTGAAAAAAATGTGAAATAGTTCAAGCACTATAGTATTGTATTCCTAATTGTACCTTTAATTATATTAAACTAATCGATATTAAAAAGTATTACGAAAAAAATAACTTCAATTTACAGAATGGAAAACTTCTTACTTGGATTTTATCAGTTTCCTCGATCTATTTAAGCATTTTACCCTATTTAGTAAATAATAACATAATAACAATTTTCGCCACATTAATATTATTATCGAGACTTAACTAGTAGGGATTTAAATTTAAATTTCCGGACGTATATATAATGTTAAACATTTTCTAAATGAAAATTCAGTTAACGCTGCGTCAAAATTTTAAAATTAGTATTCAATTATTCACTTAAACTTCTAGCAGTGGAAATTCGATAGTAAAATGTAAATAACCTGCGGCCTGTAGTGACGAGGGGCACAAGCGTGTTACTATATACTCGACAGTTTGTCGTCGGAGTCGGCCCCTCACTCGAAGATACGAAATATTAAATATTATTAAAATAAATATTTAGTGTTTTCATTTTTTCGCTCCGGTAACAAGGTAAGTCGCGGCGTTGAGTTCCGTTACTCAACACGCAATGCCCCAAAAGCGAAATGTGGGAAACAGATCGGAGTGTCTAACTAGGTTCCCAAGTTTCCTCTGCCTATACCCTGCCATGTGATACGCACATGGCAGGGTAGACACATGTTAAGCTTAAGAAAATGTAAATAAAAATCTTTAAATTTAAAATCAAAGATATCGAAGTCACTGTTAAATAATACAAATCGTATATAATGTGTTAATACTTCCAAAATGGAAACCACAACTTGCTTAAATATTTAATAATTTTATTTTTAAATAGACAAAACCTATAAAAATCATTGCTTAAATTTCGACTTCAATCGATATTTAAAACTTAATTAAGCTACAACAGCTGGATAAAAGAAATGTATTTTATTAAAAAAGAGAAAAAAAAATCTCTTATATGACTTATAGAAGCTAAAAGTCCTCAATTAAAATTTCCATGTGGCTGAACAAAAATGATGGTGGATTTGTAGCCGCCAACGTATCGCAGCCGGTTTTGTTTCTCCATTTCACCCAGTCCTTTGTTCGAAAAGCCATCAGGCGGCTAAATCAAGTAAGAAATTGCTGATCCCAGCCCGCGAGCCTTTTACCAATGCACCAATTTACGAGAAATGAAAATGTTCTATCGTGTGGAAAAATAAATATTTTATACTTAAGTACGGCTAGTACAACATATTGTTCAAGTCGACGACAGTTTACTATAGTTTATTTTCTATTTTTTTAGGCTAAGGGTTAATATTGTTTGAGGTCATATAATACGAATCTAGTTCTTGAAATGAGTTCTTTTTTCCTTTTATTTTTAACTTTCGGCGATATCCCACATGGGAGGCTTAGGAACTTAAAAAAACTCACTCCAGGTCGTATCTTACTTTCCGCCAAATTTGAGGTATTTATATATATATATATATATATATATATATATATATATATATATATATATATATATATATATATATATATATATATATATATATATATATATATACATAAAAAAGTCATGATAGCCTTTTATAAATGAATGTATACCACATGTTTGTGTAGTCAAAAAGAAGGATAATTTTTGAGTAATTAACTGAAATACTAAATGGAGTTGTTTGTACCTGTATTTAACTATTAATAATTTAAATACCCCATAAACACATTTCTAGAACAAATTAGCACATATTTACAATGCAATATCACCAAAACAACATTTTAACATAAACGTGTAATTGAGACAGACAGAAGCATTTTGGTTGTCCAATTAACAATTGTTTTCGTGACTTTAAATAATTTATTGCGTCGGTTACTCGTACACGTCATGTGGAATTACCCGCAGTGTCGTACCTATTCTGCACCCTTCAATAACAATTCTGTCCTGAGAGGGTTACTATTATTATTTTAGGGTTATGTAGCAATTTTCTTGCTTGTTTCCAAGAAGCGATTCTGAATAATGGCCTTCGTAAATGGTTAACCCTTATAACGACTTTATGATATTTTGCGACTGTTCATATATTGGAAATATTAATACAAATATAAAAAAATGTGTGTAATCTATATCTGTATTATATGTTGCATTCGAATGTTCGCATAACTTATTTTTAGATTTTTGCTTTTTGCTTTTTTTTTAATTCAAAAATCAGCACGCAATGTATCGAAAATTTTAAGGAAAGTGATAAACAGGGTGTCCATGTACTATGTCCTCTCTACCTACCCTTTTAATAACTTTATATAAATTATGAACATACGTTAAGAATTTAACCACATTTAATACAAACGTTTTTTTAAAAGCTTCACACCTATTAAGACACTCTTGTTCCCCATTTTCTGTCCAATTCCAGAGATATTGCGTGTTCGGTAGTGAATTCGACGTCGTGTTTAGCCTGGTTACGCTCTGGTAACAAAAAATCTAAATATTAAATATATTTTTTCCCACAAATGAAAATATTATATATTTTCTTTCCGCTTACGATAGTCGATAGTCATACGTCCATGCCCCTCGGCCTCAAGTAACCCCTAAATTCAACTATTAATGCAAACATTATACGGAAATTAACGCAAATCTGTAAAAAATCAGGCAATTATACTAAACCCTAACCCTAATAATCAATAGTTACAAATTATATTAATGATTTAAAAAGAAAAAAAGCAAAGAAAAATAACTAGATTTTTTGCTAGACAGAGTAATATCAATTGGCTATTACGTAAGTTTGAAACTTTCCAGTACTTCTAGTTAGCCTCATTAATTCACGATAAAACTTTCCGGAAGTTCTTTCGATTAATCGCGAATGATTTACTGAGTTTTTTCTTTTATTCCATTTCCTTATGAGTTACAAGTTTTTCTCCCCATAAGCTCTTGTAGCTGCGTCGTAAAGTGGACTGTAGATGTGTCAAGCGGTCTGGCGGTAAGCCAAACGAGTCTGCGGTTTTTAAGTCTACTTTACCAACGTATTGCTTAAGAGTATCCTGTAATTGCAAAACAGAAAACCTAAACATCTGTTCCATAATGTATTCGATGTAAGATTTGTGATTCGTATGTTACTTTTTACTAGAGACCTATCTCGTAATTTGTATATAAAAGTACGTAATATAGGAATGGTATTATTAATTATACGTATATTGTTTATTAAAAAATGTTAGAACAATTTATAATAATTCACGTTACATAACAACATTTAAAGGATATTTAAATAAAATGAAAACCAATAAAATTTATTAAAGCACCTTGAACTGGAAAATATTTTACAAAGTTAAGCGGACGTGACCGCTCTCCGTCCTGCAATATTCAGTTGAACAAAAGTTGGACGATTTTACAACTTTTTCATATTTGAGAACTTTAGAAAGCATTCATATAAAATTTATTTTTTCCATTTTTCTTTACAACTGTTTCAAAGCCTCAGTTTAAATCCGTTTGTGCATCGTGCGAAGTTAAATCTGAGGTTAGCTTTACGTACCAGTGTGTATTTGTTATATGATCTAAAATGTATATAGATTTTTTGGAGCATGACTTTAAATACATAACACAACAGAAATATCTATTGGGTTTTGCCATAATATTTCTTAACTTCGATAAAAAACGAAAATTTTTAGGCAAAAAATTAGGTAATATATTTATAATTTGCAAAAAAAGTACTATAAAAATGTATAAATCTTACTTTTACACCGTAAAATGTAAATTATAATAACATAAAAGCTAATTTTGAACGTTCCTACAGCCAGCCGAGGCATAATCCACTTTTCCTTAATTCGTACTGCTCACAATGTCTGGCAGCTGTTATTTAGGTCTAAGCTACTTAAGTTAATATTTTACATTACTGTTTACTAATCGGGTCCAGAAGAGCTTCATGAATAAAACACGAACGGACGAATAAGCGCCTTATTAGGTTATCAGCCGCAAAGTTCTCGCTCTAAGCCGCCTAAAGCCGCGCTTACACTATAATGTGGTGACAGATGTCCTATGTAATAGTGCTTTTGTCAAACACGTACTCAAATAATATAGACGACACTTTATAATACTTAATATTACTCTTCATATCTTTCTATGTAGCAGTACTTTTTTAGTAAATTCCAATTGAAATATATTATTCAAAATAAACAGTTTCAAGTAAGTATTTTTTTCAACGTTAAACAATTTACCATCAGTTTACTAAAGTTACTGTCTTATATCTAAGAAGAACCGGCGAAAGAAACTCAGTGGGACATGACTTTTTTTATTAAAAACTTTTTAAATTGTGAAATAGAAAATTCTCGGACATTTTCTAAGATAATATTGTAAAAGCGTACATCCTGTCCCATAAAAGAATTACGAACTCGATGCAATCGAGTTAAAGCCTATTTCTAGTATTCATGTTATGTAAATTAATTAATATTTTCTTAACATACATACCATTACTAAACTTAAATTTAAAAAGCGTATAAAAATTTTGAACGAAGCAGGATTTGAACCCGCGCCTCTGGAATACCGTTCCAGCGCTCTGACCAACTAAGCCATTCGTACTCACCGAGCTCCGTCGAAATTCTTATACGCTTTTTAAATTTAAGTTTAGTATTTTCTGTCCTAAGTGTGGAATAACACTTTAAAACATAGTAAAAACATACATAACATTTTCAAAAATGTATTGAGATGTAACGGTCACTATGTTAATTTTCTTAAACGTATTCTTTAAAGAATCCTTAGGGCTAAAGTTATAGATTGCGCGAACAGCTAGCTTTTGCAAGACAAAGTTTGACATAATACCGGCTGCATTACCCATAAGTAAAATGCCGTAAGACATATACTACTAGCTACTTGCTAAGTAAACAAGGCGAGCCGTTTCCTCGTCAGTTAATCTACTTTTTTTACCGCAAAAGCTGCAGAGCTCAGTCTGTTCGTCAGTCTATCATTATGACGTGCCCACTGTTTTTTGGAGTAATACTGAGAAATGCCATAGAATCAACAGGCCACGGCTTCACCGTTCAAGAGTACCTCGACTTCCGCCCCATCGCTTTAATCCCCAATCGAGGAAATTATTTTTTTATTATTTTCATTCTTCACTCGGGTTAAGTAGTAATAAGGCAAAGCCGTGATCAAAATGCCACTTTATATGCTATGCTTTAAATTCGGCGGTAAGTGTTTAGTTAAAATTCTTAAGTACTCTCTGCCGACACTGCCATGTGCGGGATACAGCGTTATTTTTAAATACTGAACGAAGAAATTTTGCTACGTTGTTCGTTATCGTTTTTGTATTTTCAAGTTCTACCCCAAACATAGTTAGAGGGAACTATTAAGACATGTCCCCACGCTTATTCTCATTAGTAGATTGAAAAATATCAATATAAAAAGAATATTTATTACATTAAGGTTTTGTACATAAAATAACCACTTAAATCTGTAATAACTGTGTTGATGTTAATAACTCCCACCTTGCGGCGAGTCGTTTTTTATAGTGATATACGTACTATTAATCAAATTACTAGAATCAAACATGAAATACAAAGCTGAATATATTCATAAAAACATATCATAAATAAAAAGAACATACATATTAACTACTTCATTTCCTCTTAACCTCTAACCTATAAAAAGATTTAACTACTTTTTGAATAATATTAAGCAGCACAGTTAACTTTAAAATGATAAAATCCTTTGATCTTGTTAATTGTATGATTTAAAAATTAGTAATTTTCTGAAGGCAGAATGAATGGCCCCGAGGAAATTCATTAAATGAAACAATGACAAAGTTTTCTATGTTCGCGTTTAATTTTGATATTTCTATAGAATAGGAAATTTATTAAGACTGATAGAATTGTTTATTTATTCATAACTTAAGTTACCCTTGTAACTTTGTTTAGGTGCTCTAACTGCCCTATTAATTCACCGAATTTAATTTTGTTTGATATTATAAAATCAAAGTTAGTTTGCTAAAATTATTATTTGCTGCTCTCTTATTAGAATAATATTTATACTTAAATATGTAATTATTATATTATTATTATCATTACAAGCTTCATTACAAATCAGAGTGGGCAGAACATATCAGAGTACGCATAGTATATCGCCGCGAGATAACTAAAATGTTGAATATTACACTCCCACGAGTGGGAATCGAAACTGCAACTGTCTTTTACATTTGCATATTTGTACCGTTGCGCCACGATGGTCTCAATGATTAGTAGTATTTTTATATGGACATTGCTTGCCATATACGATATAATCTAATTCTCGGAATTCTCTCGGAAAAAATTGAGATTTTAAAGTATTTCCGGGGCAATAAGTCGATCTAGCTGGGTTTCATTTCTGTAAAAAGGTCTTTTTATCCTTGTTTTCAGGCAATTAAAAATTGTTACAATGAAAAATTGCAATAATTGTTACAATTGGAAAACGGGCGTTAATTGAACCTGTTTGAGTCCGGATATTTATAGTTTGATTATTTTTTTCTTTATATTTATATTATGTTTTTTGTAAATTATATATACTAAAAAAACATTACACCAAAAAACATTAAAAAACGCAACACTTGATCACCCGGGTACTAATAATTAAACATAACAAATAGTCAACCTTTTACTTTTATAAAGTACTTTCTTAACCAATGAAACTATGAAAAATTTTTTAGTTTTCAACGTAATAGCAGTAAAAACATTCACTAAAAAAATATTAAAATATACTGAAAAGAATAATAAGAAGACAGAGTTAAAAAAACATGGTATTTAGAAAAATATTTCAATAAATAAAACGACCTACCAAAATAATTGAAAGGAAATTCTTAATGTTAGAAAAATACAACAGGTTGTGGGTTCGATCCCCACTCGAGGAAATGAAGTACTTAATGTTTTCAAATTAAATAATTAATATTTTTTCGTTCTAGTAACAAGGCAAAGCGCGGCTTTGGCGTCCGCCACCCAACACGCAATGCCTCAAATTCGGCGGAAAGTGGGGATCGGAAGTGGAATGGAATATCTTAATATTACGTTCACAAGTTCCCTCTGCCTACCTTGCCATATGCGGGATACAGCGTGAAGTTAAAAAAAACATTTGTGTAATTCATACGTCGTTTACTTCACACCGAATCCCACACAGTGAAGGGTAGACAGAGGGAATTTGAGGCATGGCGAGTCGAGTGATGTAACGCAACGACGCGCTTTGCCTGGGCACCACACTGAAGAAATGAAACCATTAAATATTTCATTTCCTAAAGTTACGATCGAACCCAAAACCAGTTGCGTTAACAATCACGTTTTGTATCACTACAGGCTCCAAGATAGTGAGACCAATAAAAAAATTCGGGAAAAGGATAATTGTAAGTTTTAATGATGTTCATAGTGATATAATATTTTATAATTATTTTACATTTATTCATATTTTACATAGATTTAACCAGATTCACCGTATACACTTTTGATAAATACAGAATTAACACAAGAAACAATGTATAATGAATGCTTCCTGTCTTATTTTCTTCTACGTTATACGTAATGATAAATTTATATATTTGTCTCTTTTTTGTGTCGGTTTTTTGTATATTTCTGTCTCATGCTTTGCAGGCTTCAAACTACACATTTTTGTATTAATGTCTCTTACTCTGTCGCTTTTTCCGTTGCATCCGGTGTAAAATCACAACGATGTTAAAAAAGTTTCAATTCAACAAGTACCTAATAACTGAAGAATAGTCAAAGCTATCTTACCAATATTAACATTAAATATCAATCTAGAGTATGTATCTAAAATATCAAAGTTAAAAGTTACAAAATACTGAATGTAAACAAGACTATATGTATTTTAAGATATTTTTTTTCACGCTGTGATAGCAGGGAGAATGTATTTATAAATTCAGTGTTAACACACCCTGTGGCGTGTCCTAAAATTGAGGCATTGAATATTGAGTGTCTCAACGCTGCGCTTTTACCCTGTTACCAGAGCGAGAGAGGGATAATGGAAATATTTAATATTTCATTTTCTCTAGTGGAAATTAAACCAATAACCTGTCGCGTTACCAATCACAGTAAGCCCCGTGCCACGACAGGCCTTTAAAACGTTACAATAAAAAAAGCCTTAGATTATCATTTTTGTTATTTAGGTCTCATGAGGATAGTTAACATAGTAATTAACTCAACATTAGCGGTTAAGGCACGTATTAATAGTAATTATGCAAGTTTACGCAAATGGAACTAGAGGTGGTGAGGGTAGCGTCGTCTGGGTCATTAAACTTTTTCATTACATACGTACAAGCTCGCATGAACGTTTTTTAGCGTGTAAAAAGTTTGTGGAATAAATTTTAGAATTATACAGCAGCTTTATTTAAATAAAACGCAATTAAAAATGTTTATATTAGTTTGTTTAAATAAAATTGTTTGCTTTTTTATATTAAAAAAATTAAACGGCGGCTTGACGCTAATTATTCTATAATGTTGGATTAGATAAAAGTCTAATTATATATATTTTGTTAAGTACATGTCAAAATTTCACTTGGAAATTCTTATAGTTTTTCCAAAGTATAACTATATGTATATTATAAGATTTTTTTTTGCAAATTGCCACAGATGTCCGTCGACAAATCTATTACAAATGAACTGCAAATTGAAACAATGATTAAGTGTCAAACGGTCCGTGCAGGTATCTTTACTACTTTAAAATGTGTTCATCTGAATTATTTTAAGCTTGCAAGACAGGCTATAGGTACGTACAGGGTAGGGTTTGTATTTGCATTTTTCCAGAGCAGCGGCATAAGCATGACTGTAAACGATAAGTTGTGGGTTCGATCCCCACTCCAGGAAATGAAAGACTTAATATTCGCTCTGGTAACATTGCAAAGCGCGACGATGAGTTCCGCCACTCAACACGCAATACCTTAAATTCGGCGGAAAGTGGGAAACGGAAGTGCAAAAGCGTTTCTTAACACTAGGTTCCCAAGTCCCCTTTGTCTACATTACCATGTGCGAGATACAGCGTAAAGCTGAGTAGAGTAAATGAAATGCAATTGAAGGGAATGAGCGCACATTCTAAATGCACTGAAATTATGTATTTCATGAAAATATACCCAATTTCCACAACGCGGTGGTGTTTCGTAATAATAATCAAAACAAGGATAATATTTCATACACGACTTCAAACTGTAATGAAATATACAAGACATAAATTTTCCACAAATTGTGAGTAAAATAAGTAAAGCAACAACAAACAGAAGGAATTTAATATCCACCGCGGCACAGAATGCCTGTAACTGTTTGTTTTCTTCCCGACGACATATTTGTTTAAAGCCAACTCACACTACGTCGATAGAAATAATACCTACTATTGTTCAAACAATAAAGGGAAAAGTCGTTATATTATATTTTCTCTGATAACATCGTAAAAAAGAGATTGATTCGTTACGAAAAACTGTCACGTTTTTAATAAAATATTTTTTTTATTATATGTGAAACTAGTTGTCTCCTGAAATTTTCTTTTTTGGAGTTGAAAACGTAAAATGTACGGTAAGGAACATAGCGAATTTAAATCTATATAACTATATTTTAAATCTACTTGTTGTTGTAGTCCAGTTATGTTCAGATATATTTTATTGAATATATCTATAAAGTTTAAACTATCTAATAATAGTCCCTATATTCTTATTTACTTCGGTAACAAAATACCTTATAACGTATTTATTGCATAACATTTCTCTTTGTTCTTCAAGGATTTTGTGTAAAGTAAAAAGTAAATAAAAAGATTAAACAAAGTTTAATAACAGTCTAACATTATAAGAACTGTGATTTGACCTTCTTTTGTGTGAAAAATAATACACACCAAACACATTTTTCAGGTTAACAAACCCAAAGCTTTCCTTTGTTCTAAAAAAATCAAAAATATTTCATCGTGAACATCCTTCTATCTAATCCATATGAAAATGTAATTATGTGTATCTCCGTAGCTTATTATTCTATTCGACTACAGCCTGTGCGTATTTGAACAGCAGGTTACATACAGTGCGATAAATTATTTTGTGCTTATTACATATAACATTTGCAATATCATACTCTGTAAATATTAACTTTAGTATTGAACTAGATTAATGTTTGTTCGTAGCCTGAGTTTGAAATTAGTCTCATCTATTATCGAGTAGCGTAACCACTGGAGACCGTTGCTACGGACAATAGCCATTTAATATTCACACTGTTGATCTTTCTGATTGGCTTAACTATTTACAACATAGAAAATTAGGTACATTGTTTTGTTTATATTTAAAATTTTATAGTAGTTTGCGTGTTATTTACAATGAACAATATAAAAGTCACTGAAGCGTTGAGCGAGTGATGTGTAAGTACGTAGAAGTTCTGAGAAGTCAACCGTGTGTTCTTGTCTTTTCGTTATATACATATAGCATTGGAAGAGAAAAAAACTAGTGCTAAGGCACTTCGTTCTCCGCTTGCTGCTGAATTTTCGTAACGTTGAATTGCATTTTTTACCGATCACGATCATAGAAGTTATTTTCCTACTAAACCTTGTTGATTTAGTAGGCGTCAAGTAAACGGTAACGTGTTAACGCACTATGCCACTACGCCAAGACAGAATCAGTCGAAGTTAAATTAATTTATTTCTATTACATATCTAATGACATAATAATAAGTCTTCTTTATATAAGATTCAGATAAATTATATAATTTGAAGAAATAACTGATAAATTATACAATTAACTTTAAACTATTACACACTACACCTGGAAAGTGTTTATTTTCTAAACGCTTGTTTTACACGTTTGATTCCAAAACACATCTACATCTTAATTTTGATCAGTAAATTCATCATTTTCTTTCTATAATTTACGAAGACTTAGTATAGGGACTAGTGAGAAGCATTATATTCTATAGAAGTTCATGTCTCCTTTGTCCGAATCTAAAAGACTAGGGTTATGACTCTATTAGCAAGGGTAAGGGCATTGAAAGCGTATTGATCGGAAGGATCAAAGCTCGAACTGCCGATGCTGGTTTCATTACAGTAAGTATTACGCCGGGTAATGTATATAAATAAACCTTTTGTTGTTGTTAAGATAACCTTGTAAGGACTTAATGGTGCGGTAAAACTTCTTAGGTTATTTCTTCACACCAAATGTAATTATATGCTTTTAAATCATTATACCAATAATTTATTAATTTCCATAAAGGCATTAGTTACGATTTGTTAGTCTACATACAGTCAATATTTTAGGGACTTTCAGAAATCAGAAATACTTTATTGCATCCAAGTTTAAATACAAATTTAGTAATACACGTTCAACAATAAGTGTATAGGCGGCCTTATCATTACAAGTGATCCGACTTTCTTAGAAAAATAAGATTTTAATTACGTACATTACTTTTTATTAATATAGGGGTGATGTTATAACAAAACTTAAATCAAAATATTTTTTTTTTTTAGAATTAATATTAATGTTATCCTTTCTAAGTTAAATATATATTTCACTATTTCATTGGATACAGAACGAGGGTAAAAATATTAACAATTTCTTCTTTTATAGAAAAAAATGTTTCTGAATTCTCTTATCATTATGTTTCTTATACGATGACGCATATGTTCGGCTATCGGACCCTGCAGTTAAGCGGGTTCTTTATAAAAAGCCACCGTGATATTAAGTCAAAATACACCACCAGCACATCCCTTAAGGGTGAAAAAAGGTCATACAGATTATGATGTGGCTGTGGGTATAACGCCCACGGTATTCATACTTCGCTTTTGAAAATAGCTCAAATATATACGAAATGTTAATTTAACCTTAAGAAATGTTTACTTTGATATCTTTAAGGCAAAATGTTTGATATAAATGAAATAAATTAAACTAGATTAGGCATACATAAATGGATGTTAAAAAGAGTTAATATTTTGAAGTGTAAAATAATACATGGCTTCTTTCACGGCTCATTTACGAGTTTTATTTATTTTAAAGGCCTGTTAAAGGCCATATATCACACGCTAAGGCCAATAGGATCGGAGCACCAATTAACAATGATTCAAAATTTGAGTTTTTTTCCTAATTGAGAGTTTCTGCTGCGTGTGTTGCGTAAGTAAACGGTTAGAGTTTCGGAAAAATCATGTGTAACAGAATAGTTCTCCTTTAAAAGTTCTAAAAAAAAACTTTTAAGGTTAGCTTTTATGCTAACCAAATTTGTTCTAAAATTATGCATTATTTGCGAAGGTGTTTTTATAAACAATTCTTATCCAAATAAATACGTATTAATCACAAGTATTTATTTAAAACAATATTGCCTTTAATATCATTCGATTTAAATAAATACGGCTACTATCTTTTCAAACCCCGAAGTGATAAGGTTTGAACAAACTTAACATGTTTCGCTTTTTATTGTAAAGCAACCTTTGCCGAAGTCAGCTAGTACTATATAAGATAGAAGGGAAACAAATTAAGATGAAGTTAAAATTATTGTATATATGTTTTGCGATTTAGGCTGAATGCCTATCATTAAATGTCTAAAAGCTATTTAAGCGACTTGGGTCACTTTATGGCGGTGAACGAAATTCTGCGGCCTCTCGCCGGATGTTTTACATAGCTGTTCTATAAACCCGGATTTTAGTTCATGAATTGTTTTATAACTAGATGTGTTTTGATATATATTGTAGTAAAAATTTTATGATCATAGTAAAATTTTTGTGTGTTATTTTTAACGTTACGCGTTACTTAACATAATTTTAGTTTTAAAGGATTTTGTCTTAATATTTCTAAAGTATACAATAAAAATATGTAAATTTGTATAATAATTAGACAAAAATATTTATTTTACTCGTGTATGTCGGCAAATTATAGACATTGTCAAACATACTGTATATATATTACATTTAAACACAATTCTCTTAAAAGTTAGTTCGATAGTGTACTAACATCCGAACAGTTATGAACTTGAAGGCGGAGCGGAAAGGCGCTAACTCGATAGTACTTGGAACTTTATCTATTTCATATCATCCATCTAAGATGCCAAGCTTAATAGTGTTACTATACTTTACATCGTTAATATAAAAATAAACGAACGCCAACGAATGAAATATTTATATAAAAATAAGAGCGAACGAATGTAGTATTATTGTTGATCTTTATATTATTTTCAGTTATTTTCAGTTAATACAAGGAAGATGAGTACTATTTAGTATAATAAGAGTTGCGATAATTCGTAATTAGTTAAAAAATTGTAATGATCTATTAAAATATATTAAGAAAAAATACGAACACTGGTGATTTAGAGAAATATGTAAATAAATATGTTCCGTGAAACGGATCCGTGATCGTTTTTATTATACTGACTTTTTTTCTTGATACTAATTTGTCGTCTTAATTTTCCAAATTTATCTTAAACTAAAACGAAATAACAACTGATTCATTCGTTAATTTCTGGTTCATTCTCTCAACTAGTCTTGCTGAACATTGATCACTCGGAAATAAAATAATCCAAGTTAGAAAAATCCTACAATTCATCCTGCGTAGCTAAATTATTTTAAAATAAACACACACTATGTACATTCCTATGTGTTTGCTTTTATTCCCTTACGGAATAGAGCATAAATATACAAATAGAGCCATAGGAACGTATATACAAATATCCAGTATAATTTGTAACCATATGATATGGTTCTCACAACAATATCTTTCATGAAGGGCAAAGGTTAAGGTTTAAAGCTAAAAGCAAATATGAATATAATTTTATTTCAATATTCGAGTATATTTTATTAAATTATGCATAGAAAAGGATTTCTCATCTATATCGTAGTAGCTTGATTGTTTTATGGAAAGATTTTGATTCAGTTTTTATTCATTTATTTACTCTTTATTGCACACATTATCAAAATATACTTGCTCAAAAGGCGGGCTTAGCGCTAAAAAGCATTCTCTGCCAGCCAACCTTCATGTGGGAGCTCATTGTGTGGGTGTGCTATCATACAAAATACATTACAGTACAATATTAAATAAATCCAATGTAATATTTTATCATACTTTATACATGTTGTATATAGTACACAGTAAAAATATTTAATAAATGGTATTCTCTCTTGCCAAACGATAATTCTAAACAAATTGTCTTTGGGTAGCGGAAATTTGTAAAAATCTCCTACAGAGATGCTTCGACGTAGCTTGGTGAGAACAAATGGGTTATATGGTCAGAGCGCTTGGACGTTTTGTAAGAGGCGCGGGTACAAATCCTGTTTCGTTCAAATTTTTATACGTTTTTAAATTTAGTATTTTTCTTTAAACACGTACTATTTATCTGTGTATGCAGGTAGCGCATGCGTTTGTGTATGTGAGTATGTGTGTGTGTGTGTGTGTTGTGTTGTGTGTGTGTATGTGTGTGTGTGCGCGCGCGTGAGCGAGTCACGAGTGAACGTATGCATGCGTACTTGTGAGAGAGTCTACAACTTACAGCTACTTACACAGTACTGGTAAGATAAGATTTTCTGTTTCATCGTAACTTAGGCTATGTAACCACTGCGTAACATTTTCTTTGAATTTTCTTAGAAGTGAAGGATAAATATTCAATATCATGTTGACTTTATTATATAAAGAACCAGCGAAGTAATAATAGTGTCTTCTGGCTGTTTCAATTCTGCAATATTCTATAGTACATACCCTGTCTTTTCTACGTTTATTGGAATTAGTTTTATATGGTAATTCGGAGTGCTTTCGTAAAATTACGTTTAATAGATATAATTTCCTAACTGTTAAAAGTTCCAATTCATTGTACAAGGCAAAGGTAGGATAACGAATCGGTCGAAAAGACAAAACCTAAAATACTCCTCGTTGAGCCCTTTCCAGAGAGAGTAGTTTTGTTTTTCCAGTCCCTCTCCAGACAGTTATACAATATACTGATTGTACCAAGGCGTAATAAACCATTTTTAATGTAGTCATATTAAGGAATGATCTTAGATTTTTAAAGAGGAACATAAGTTTTCTGACTCCGGACTTTTTGTAAGAGGCGCAGGTTCAAATTCTGGTTCGTTCAATTTTTATACGTTTTTAAGTTTATTACTATATACATGTTCAATTATTAAATATGTTTTAAAAATAAAAAAAATGTTCTATAAGTTTTTACTAATAACTACGTTGAAAACGTTAGTAATAGGGGTAGTGGCAGTACCTACTAGAATTATTTTTTTTCTACTCTATGCATCCTTTCATGGGAACACTGTTTTCTTTGGGCTAATTTAACCAGAATAAAAATATTTTAATTACATCATCTTCTTTTTTACTACATGTATAATAAGAGTAAAAAAGTGTATTTTTTCATTAAATATTTTTCCGAAAAGATTATAATGGATAATATAAAAAAAAACAGATACATGATTTTTCCATTTCGTTCGTCCGTAAGATATTAAATGTATACTACAATAGGTAGAAATTATGGTTTATTGAATGAAAAAGAAAATAAGCATATAGTTCTAGCACCCGTTGCATACGTAAGTATGTAATAGAGTTTAAACGTTCTAATTACGAGTGTGTAGACACTATTGAATTGTGTTACCACGTCGTCACTTTTGTCACTAATTTTTAAGGAGAGTTCTATTGGCTTTGTTTACATATACGGCTACATTTATAACATATAAATTCAATTTTACTGCATATGGTAGGGTAGGCAGACAGAAGCTAATGTTAGGCACTTTGTCCGGCTTATTCACCACTTTTCACCAAATATGAAGTTGGGCGTTGAATTGCGATGCTCAACGCTACTCTTTGCTTTGTTGTCAGAGCGAAGAAATAAAAATATAAAATATTCTAGTTCCTCAAGTGGGCACCGAATCTATAATCTGTCACGTTTTTAGTCACACCCTTATGCTCTTGCGCCATGAGAGGTCTACATTTTGATTTTTTTTACCATTATAAGTGGATATACATTGTCTATCATGAATTGTTGCGTCAATTTATCAACTGAAAAAAGTACCTATATATGTACGTCAGTCAACGTAACATTATTTTCCTCTCTAAGAAATAGCGTTTTCTGTTCTAATACGTCAGTCAATATATTTTAGACATAATAGACATTGATTGACATTGCCCACTAAAGATTTTTGCCAAATTAAGTAAATTATTCAAAATATATGAAGAATATTAAATGAGGCCTGTCATGTCGCATGGGTACAGGCGTACAACCGTACACTTTGTGTCTCTACTTTGGTAGTAAAACCCGGCGTTGACTTCCACCACTTAACACACTCATGGCGTCATATTCAGCGGATCATGGGGAATGGAACAGTACCTTAGTACTATGTTTCTAAATTTTCTCTGACTACCCTGTCACGTACGGGATACAGCGTTAAACTGAAAAAAAAATAGATATCTTTAGAATAGGCATTTTTATCAATTTCCCTAAATATACTTTATGATATTAAGCAAAAATTTTTATTAAAGCGAGCGAAGCCACGTGGGGGCCGCTAGTGTATTTAATAATAATATTTGTAATTAAGTTAATAATTTAAGCGTCGAAACTACGCAAAGTACGGTATACCGCTAAAGGACAATAGTCATTTAATATTCACTCTGTCGGTCTTTGCAACTAGTTAATTATGTACTGAATTGATTAAACTGAACGTTTAGAATGATTTGACGCTATCGTACCTTGATTCGGATGTATTTGAATGATAACTATAGGTTCAAGTTTAATTTGTGTAGATATTTTTGTTTATTACAGGCGTAAGCATTTTTTTTATATTTTGGTAACGCCCGCTGCGTTACCAAAATATCAAAAAAATGACAGTCTAGCTGTGAATTTAACAGTCAACAGCCCAGGCTAAAAGCTAGATTAGGAGGAATACTCAGCTTCACGCTGTATCCCGCACGTAGCAGGGTAGGCGGAGGGAACCTGGGAACATAGTGTTAAAACACTCCATTGCACTTCCGTTTCTCACTTTCCGTCGAATTTGAGACATTGCGTGATGAATGGCGGAACTCAACACCACGTTTTGCCTTCTACCAGAGCGAAGAAATGGAAACATTAAATATTTAAATTAAAAATATTATATATTCCATTTTCTCTAGTAGGGATCGAACCCACAACCTGTCGGTTGCAGTCACACGCTTGTGATAAGAACAAATGTTTTTTTTTATAATTGAATAATCTTAACAACCTTAACTTTATTTGAATTCCATCGAATGTTATTTAAATCAAAAGTAATATTTATTTATTATAATTACATACAATTTGTCAACTGAAAAGTTACCCAGAGGAATGGTTAATTGCAAGGTATTAAATTTAATTGTATTCATTAGTGCTTCATTATTAATGAGGTATTTTTTCCGTATCTGTGGTCATTAATCGAATAAATAGATTACTAATAAGATAAGTAATATTCTTTGTAAATAAAAGTTAATCACACTTGAATTTTTAAAGAAAAAAAAAAGGATTCATTGGTTATTTACATAGTTCCAGTTTCATATCTCTCTTATCTTTAGTAATAGAAAGTGTTTTTTTTTTTGTTTTAATTATTGTAGTTACACAAAAGTGTACAATAAAATCACTAGTACGTAAATAGCTAAATATTTATCAAAAACGACGTGACTGGTATCGCCATTTTTACTATTCAAATAAACTAAACTAAACGATTATGTAAATGTATTTTTCAAATATTTTTCCTTTCAATTTTGATTCAAATTGGCGTTACGTATGCCGACCGCGACACTCGCTCGTCAATAACGTTTATAAATCTCTAAAAATGCCTCACAAATTGCTTCGTAACTCGTACAAATGGCGCCGATAAAAACGCAACGATTGGATCGTCAAAAATGTATTGATCGCAAAAATATAAATACATTATATAGGTATATAAAATTATTATTATTTTTTTTTCTTTTTTTTCAGCTTCACGCTGTATCCCGCACTAGGCAGGGTAGGCAGAGGGAAAGGAAGTGAAACCTAGTGTTATGACACTCCGTTTCACTTCCGTTCCCCACTTTCCGCCGAATTTGAGGCATTGCGTGTTGAGTGGCGGAACTCAGCGCCGCGCTTTGCCTTATTACCAGAGCGAAGAAATGAAACATTAAATATTCAAATTGAAAATATTAAATATTTCATTTCCTCGACTAGGGATCGAACCCAGAACCTGTCGGTTACAGTCACACTCTTGTGCCGCTGCGCCACGACAGGCCTCTATATAAAAATGTTTTTTTTTTTTTTTTCAGCTTTACGCTGTATCCATCTCATGGCAGGGTAGGCAGAGGGAACTTGGAAACACAGTTTTAGGACATTCCGTTTTCCTCCTTTTCCGCTAAACTAGAAGCATGCGTATTGAAAGTGTCAGAATTAAACGCCGCATTTAACCTGAGCGAAGAAATGAAAATATTAAATATTTCCTTTTCTCGAGTGGGCATGGAAGCCATTACATACGAAAATTTGTGTCGTTGCGGCGTGAAAGTATTTAAAAAAACGTATATCGAAATTTCTCGTTGATAATATTAAATGTTAAAATAATTGAAACGCTATAATCAAAGAAAAGAACAGTGCAACAGACTTTTTTTACTATTTGGTAAAACAGTGACGCTTTATTCGATATGACGATAATGACATGTAAATATGTTGTATTTAAGCATTTCGTTTTCTGAGTCTCTTCTTACTAAAACGACAGAACGTTGTGAAGATACTCAAACCAACGCCGCATTTTGCTAATATGAAAGTGAAGAAATGAAAATATTAAATATTTAATTTCCCAGTGGGGATCGACCCCGCAACCTATCTTCACCTCACCGACACACGCACGCTTGTACTTCTACGCCACGACAGCCCACAACTCATAATGATGAAAGACGCTATATCGTGGAAACATCATCTTGTTTACAGAAATAAGTGAACATATATTAAAATTTTGTATATTTATTTAAGTATTAATACTTATCTTTATATATTTCGTACTCTATCAAATAATATAATAGAAATAAATCTGAAGCACTACATCCACAGATGGCGGATCAACTCTCCTTTATCGGACGTCGAATCAAAGAACCGGGGTTATGACTCTATTATTTAGGACCCTTACATTCGAAACATATTGGATTGAGGGGATCAAAGCTGGGAGATAGTCGACTTCGGTTTCATTACATTAAGTGTAATGTTAGAATTATTCTTTTATTTAGTAAATATACTTATATGATAATAATTTTGCTATTAAAATATACTTAATATTGATAATATTTTACTATATTTAATAATTAACTCATGATTGCCTATTGTAAGGGAACTTGGGTATTAAAGATAAAAGTACTATTTAAGACGAAAAGAAGTACAACGTGCATTACGGAGTTATTTGAATAAGCTCCAGTTTACAAGAATCAAAAGATAATGTTCACGTTTATTCTACAAACAATAGCAATTGTTATTTTTGTATTATAGGCGAGTGTTACCTCTGTCACTAGGTTATAAACAAATGCAATATATTTTCTACGCGATGTTTCACGTTCAATTCATTTCGTTTTTGGTTTTGACGTTTTCGAGATTTATAAATTATAATTTTTCTTATCTAACTGTGGATTAACACTTTAAAACTATAATAATATTTAATAAATAGTATTTCCTCTTGCCAAACGATGATCCTAAGGAATTATCTTTGGTTAGCGGAATATCGTAATTATCTCGCTACAGAGATGCTCTAACAGCGTGAATAAGTAAGTAACAAGTGTATAAGAATTTCAACGTAGCTTGATAAGATTGTATGGTTCAGTGGTCAGAGCGATTGGACGGTTTCCAAGAGACCCGGGTTCAATTCCCGCTATCTTCAACATTTTTATACGTTTTCTTAATTAGTACGTAAGCATTAATTATTGGAGGGTTTTAAATAGAGATCGTCAAGCTTAAAAACAAAGACGCTTTGCTAAATATATTGGTTTACGTGTTGAAGCGAATGTAATTATTAGAACTCTTAACTCGTGTACGTGTTGCATTTTACTGCAAATTTGTGACAGCGAGTAATCACTAGGCAAAATATCGTACGTTATGTATAAAACCGATAAATTGTATTTATTATTGATATGGTATGATATGGTTCTTTGATTATGATGTTCCGAGTGTGCCAGTTGAGCACATATCAGTTCGTCAATGTCACATTATATGGAGAACACATACTAACAAACATTGAATATTAAGGGGACGAGGAACTTTGAGGGGAAGGACTTTACAAGAGGACTATATAAGAGGTGGATTTACTTTGGGCATGTAAAAAAGATGTGAGAAGGGGAACCATCGTCCAGGCCACATTCACACAGTGAGTGGTCCCGGATATTTACAATTTATGATACCTTTTTTGCTATCGTTATTTTTTACTGTGACGTTTCCTTAGTGATAGATGACAATTATTATTAGTATTTATTTTAAGGTATACGCCAATTTTAGAATATACAGATGTAATATCGTAAGGACCATACAAAGATGGCAAATCAACTGGAGGAAAAATCCCGACCAGACACATAACATCTTCGGATGACTTAATCCTCGCTGTTGCTTAATGTAAGGAGGTAGTGCTGGAACAACATCCAGCACCTGGATGTGGTCACTACTGCAAAGTAAAAAAAATGAGAATTGCAAAAATCTATAAAAGTCAATATACACAATAAATTAATCTACTTAAACTTATTGGATTTTATAAGAAGAGTATAAGGAAAAGGGGAAGCTCACGCATTCTTATCATCGACGAATCTCAGAGACTTACACGACAGCATATCAGACGCTGTTGTTACATTGACTGTGCTGCCGAGGAAAACCGTATTAATAAAGGTTGACTGATATAGTGGAAAACAATATCAAAATAGTTATTTCCTATAGAAACGAGGAGGCTATAAGGATATTACGAAACCAATTGTAGCTGTGCAACAATCAACGTTTTTAAAATTTGTATAAGGCTCTCCTAGTCTTTTGAATAAAAAAACCTCCATTTAACATTGGAAAGGATTTTCCTTGCCCTCTCATCATCATCATGATCTCAACTTAGTAACTTAGTAGTTAATTTTAGCTTCACGCTGTATTCAGCTTCACGCTGTACCCCGCACGAGGCAGGGTAGGCAGAGGGAACCTGGGAACCTAGTGTTAAGACACTCCGTTCCACTTCCGTTCCCCACTTTTCGCCGAATTTGAGGCATTGCGTGTTGAGTGGCGGAACTCAACGCCGCGTTTTGCCTTTTTACCAGAGTGAAGAAAAGAAACATTAAATATTTAAATTGAAAATATTAAATATTTCATTTCCTCGAATGGGGATCGAACCCAGAACCTGTCGGTTACAGTCACACTCTTGTGCCGCTGCGCCACGACAGGCCTCAGTCAATTTTACTGTGAGACTAACGTGATATTATTTCCTATAAATAATTTTAATACTTACAATTGTAAGATAAACTAAAGCATGGACGGTCAAGTTTTGGGGTTTATAATAATATATAATGTTCATAATAAAAAAGTTGATATTACTTAAAAAAAAATCAAATGGATATCAATCAGCGTATACTAATGTCATCATCTCGATATCAATCAGTGTTATTAATGTCATCGCTCGGGTGTTTAAACAGTTTAAAAATAAAGTCATTATCAAATTAAAAAAATAATTCATGCCAAAATCGTTATATCAAATATTTTAAAATAGTCTACCGCGACGACGTGACATTGTTATATAAAAGAAATAAAGATATATACATAAATCTACCGCGGTAATTTATAAAATTACACGCACATTTTATCCAATTATGTTATTATTTCATAATATCAAATGCTTTTAAAACAAGAAATTACATATCGTTTTTGTCTAGTATGAAATTGTAATGATATTTATGTAGGCGCAGTTTGCAGACAAAGTTTACAGTTTTAATGCAGAACTTTGATGAATTTAATGCGACTCAGACTATATAAGCAGCTTTCCTATAATTCTATCCCTCTTAAAGTTTACCGCTTCAGAACTGTCCCGGGAATAAATTTACTTTACAATATTATGACGCTTAGTAGAGTAGGTAGGAGTACTTTAGTGTGATTCAAGTATAATATGTTAAGACCATTTATGTCATGATAAGGTGGAAGTATCAAGTTAAAATTATCTATATGGTCTATGGTCCTATGCACTTTGCTTTTTTATGTTCTTAAACTCAAAAAATATCAAGCTTCATATTCAATACGATCGAAAGACAAACAGTTATGCTTAAGTTTATCAATTCAGTATTATATATATATATATATATATATATATATATATATATATATATATATATATATATATATATATATATATATATATATATATATATATATATATATATATATATATGTATATATATATATATATATATATATATATATATATATATATATATATATATATATATATATATATATATATATATATATATATATATATATATAAAATGAAATATCATTATTCTCATAAAATATCTTTTCATGTATGAAATATTTAAAACTTTTCGGCATACTCGAAGTAATATGTAAGAAAAAATTCGGAACTTTTCCTTGTAAGCATAATTAAGCCTGAAGTCTGTAACTCGATTTCTGAAAGAAATGAACACAATATATGTATGTATTTATATGTTTACGTGATATGAAGCAAATATAAAATTCAAATATTGTATTCAAAATAAGTACACTTAATTTTTTTAATGTCAATCAATTTACCACCAATTCACTAAAGTTATACTTACACATGAGAATAACCGGCTCAAGAAACTCAGCGGTATTTTTTACAATGAAATATTTACTTAGTCACAGTAGTATTTATTATTATTAAATTTTTGTATATTACTCTCTAAATAAATAAAAGCTTGTAAATAGGTTAAATCTGCGGCACACTGCGTGAAGATTAAAGGCCCTTGTTGTATTAAAATTGTTCGAATGTTAATCTTTGCTGAATTCAATCTAAGTGCCTTAACTAAAGTATCACTAATATTCGAAATGTTTGTAACGTATTGCTTTCCAAATGCATTCTCAGTAAAATATCTTCTATGAAATATAGTCGTGTTACACCACAGTTGCATTTTGTAATTTATCTGGTTGGCTTACGCGATGCTGTATGGTTCAATGAGAACATTAATCATTTAATATGTATTGAATATTTGATAGTACAAATTATTTTGATATATTTCAATTGTGCTTTGGTAAAAAGTAGTATTTAAACAAATAATAATTTTCTGTTTGGCATCAAACCATCATTACGAGTAGTTTATTTATAACGTGCTCAAATCAAATACAAATGTAGTTTCTGCAAAGTGCTCTAAGAAATATAATTAAAACATAATTTGATTTTATCCTTTATTTTTTTCACTTTTATCATTTTACCATTTATAATATGGCAAGTTGAAATCCTATGTCAAAACAATCCATTCGGCTCGTACTGCTCCAACAAGAGATATTACGTGGCGTTATATTTAGTGGCGTCATATTTAATAAGGAAAAATTAAAAATATATACAGAATAGAAAAGATATTGGACCAGTCATAAGACAAAATATAGTTACTTGCAATATTCATTTAAGTAGATCAATAGGGTCTGTCGAGGCGAATCTTCGGTGCTACAGACTGCCACATAGACAAGCCAAACTTATAACCCAAGGGGGCTTTTGCAGCAGAGGAAAAACTATAATATGGAGTGATCTGTTTGTAGGTTTTTTTGGTTTACCGCAATATACATATGTCAAGAGGTAGTAACGTTTAATTATAACCCAATATCCTATTTAGTAAGCGCTATGTGTATAAATGTACTATTTAAAGCTTACAATTTATAAACATAACATTTTAAGGGAATAAAATAAAAAGAACCGATGTTTTATAATTTCAGGATTATGGATTATTAGATAAACAGATAAAGAAACTCATGTTTGCTTTAAATTATTAGGTTTTAACATATGATTTTTTTGTTGTTCAAACATATGATTTTCATTGTGTCTGTTTAAAGTCGCGCAATCTTCGTGTGCACCAGGCCCTACTGGTTACACAGTAATAAATCGATGAATACGTTATTGAACAATCTATAATTGGAATAGCAAAAAAATAACATTTTTGTTCACTGCAACAACTTGTTTTTTGCTGCCCTGGCTGGTATTTGATACGCCTGTACTACAGCTTTGTCCGTTTTTAATACTCGGTTTTCGGTTTTTGCATAGATTTAATTTTCGCTTTGTGACACAGATCAAATAAAATCCTTTTGTATTGTCAGTATTTCTGGTTTCTCGTTAAAATATATTTTCATTCTATTTATATACTGTGCACAAATATTATAATTTTTGACATTTTCATTAAGCATGAAACGTCGGTATTTCATTGGCAAACGTGTTCAATATTGTTATGAAAGCAATTAAACAAGTGTCATAACGAATTGAACTCGTTTACAGTATTTCATATATATATTTTAAATATAAATGATTCTCAAATTATATTTTCGTATATCTACATATATTATTAATATATTAATAATTCTGTGATGTAATTTTACGTCCATTCTCTTAGGGAGGAGGCGAAGAATAGAAAAAAATATCGTTTATTTTACACATTAAAACTTATTGCCTGTAATAGAAGTTATTTGAAAATATGAGTTTAATACTTCTGATTTAAATGAAATAATTGCAGATCCATAATGTATTATGAGTGTGGTCATCGGACATCATTAAATATTCCCATACAAGTTCCTGGTCGGGGCGGAGTGTAGCTGTAATTGCAGCCATTGTTGGACATCGCTATAGCGTGCATTTCATTCATATTCATATTAGTTGTTTGCAATTACTAACGTTAATTTTATTGTGAAAATTCTTTTGAAATAGCCATAGCTGTATTTTTCGTGTAGTTAAAAATAATAAATGACTACTAATTACCTGTTACAGCTTTGTAAACCGAGTATCTTATACTTATTACTCTTTATAAAAAACACATAACATTATGCATATATTTCCTTTACATGGTTTTCTTTTTCGTTTGAACTGAGCAAGTTAAAGACACAATGTAGCATTTTTAAAGCAGCACTTACTGAATAATTTTTCGTTAAAATATGTCAGAAATATCACTTTATTATTTAATAAGGAGATGAAAGATATAAACTGGCTCATCCCTTCGTACGATTTACATATATTTACATTTACGTATATTACGTATATTATGTTCTTGAGCAACGTAAGCTTTTGGTTTATTTTTGGCGTAGGCTTTACCGGGTGAAACATTATACCAGTAAATCGTTTAAGAGCTTATTTGAAAGCCGATCGAGGGACTTACAAGACAAATTACACTAAAACTCCATTTTACTTGAATGTCAAATTCCCATACATTAGGGAAGCCCTCTTTAAGTATTCGGATACATTACCGTGCCTTCAAATGAAGACTGACGTAATTCGTTACTCTCTGACCCACCATTGAATTATTCTTGCAAGTACTTGATTTCATCTTAACATTTTCATACATAAACAACGCCGCCTTCAGCCGTTGTGACGTCTGTGTGCCTTTATTGAGACGTGTTAAGTTACATATTGAATCTATTATTATACATACATACGAGAAATTTGTAAATTTATTTTTAACAAGTATCCCATGTGAACTTTGTCTTGCTCTAAAAATATGTGCTTTTTGTCCTTCACGCTGTATCCGACAAATTACAGGGTAGGTAGTGAAACATGGGAACCTAGTTTAAATTATAGTTCCTCATTTAAATACACTATTCTCCACTTTTTGCTGAATTTTATCGCCACACTTTGCCCTTTTATTAGTGTCAGGAAACGAAAATATTAAATATTATAAAATTTCCCCAAGTAGGAACAGAATTCAAAATTATCGTATTTACAGTCACGTACGCACTTAAGTGACTATCTTGAAATATATATTTCAATAAAAACTTACATATTTGGAAGCCTGCAGTCCGTATTGAATTATTAATGTCATGATTACAACACTGAATAAAAAATAAAATAATATTCTTGAAGATTTTCTTGAAGTACAATTGTAACTAAAATGGCTTCCAGATTTGTAAGTGACTTGCTGACCTGAAATCCTAATCTCACAGCCTTAATCCAACTGAGACTGCGTCCCCCTTTACGATCGTCGTTGAGAAATATAACCAATGCGGATATTTTATAAACCGTCGACCAAAAAGAGATCGTCTGCTACGTTATATAAATATTTTATGTGCTTATTTTTCTCCTATATATTGATTCATGAGGCACAGTGGAACAGTATCTTACTAGAAACACAACATAAGTGGGTTCGATACACTTTTAATGAAAATTTAGATGATAAATGTAAGGAAATTTTAATGTTTTCATTATCTTGTTTTGGTAGCACGTCAGCTCGCGTCGTGTTGATTCAGCAAATCCTCTGCCCATTTTGAATTTGGAAGTTGTATTGGGCACAAGAAAATTATTCAGCTTACTACTGAAAAATGGACAAATTCGTGCTTCTATATGTACTTATTTTTTTTAGATTCATTTCTTATAGTTTTTTTAAGTAGACTTCGTTTGTTATTAAAAGAGATATCAAAGGTCGGAAGGTATGAAATTGTCTAACGTAAGAACTTTGAATTTAAATTCAGTTTAAACAAATAACAATATTATACAACTGCAAACTTTTATATCTATTTGAGAAAAGGAGCTCTTAAGTAGAAAGCGTGCATGCGAGATTTGGCAAGTTTCTCAATTTAAACGTATCCAAAATTTGATCCCGAATTCATAAAGAGAACGAAACGAAAATTCTGATAGTTCATAACTTTGTACGTTAACTTTAAATAATGTGTTTATTTTGAAAGTTTATGTTATATAAATATATTACTTGAATAATTTTATACCTTTTTGTATAATATATATTTAGATCTTTATCAGCCTAATGCTGCATCTAGAGAGATCAATGGAGAACAGTGTCGAGGCACTTCGTTCACCGCTTTCATTATATATTAGGTAATTATCATCGAGTGGCGAAACTCCAGGCCCTGATTTCGCTGGCCAGAGCATGGAAGATATGTGTGGTGGTAGCGGAACTAAGTGCCGCGCTTTTGCCTTGTTACCTGAGCGAAGAAATGAAAAATATATCAAATATTTCATTACCTGGAGTAGAGTCACGTTTTAAGTTAAACACTTGTGTCACTGCGCCATTTTGTCTCTATTATATATTTACTTAAATGTCATATATACGGCAGTTTTTTCGTCGCCTTACTCCACAATTTTCACTACCACGAAAATCCTATCTATTTTCCGGGATAAAATATAGCCTATACGGATTCGGAAGAGTCCCTCTAAGTAATCATAAAAGAAATTTTGAAATCGGTCCAGTACAAACATACAAAATTACAAAGGTTTCCTATTTATAATATTAGTAAAGATAGCGTGGCGTCCCGTCGCCACGGCAAGCGTCGCCACGCCAACAATTCGGTTTACAAGTGATCCTATAGATGTTTCACATCAAAAATAACATTTGTGTTCACTGCAACAACTTGTATTTTGCTGCCTGGCTCGTATTTAATACGCCTGTACTACAGCTTTGTCCGTTTTTAATATTCGGTTTTTGGTTTTCGCATACATTTAATTTTCACTTTGTGACACAGATCAAATAAAATTCTTTTGTGTTGTTGGTATTTCTGGTAGTTCGTTTAAATATATTTTCATTCTATTTATATACTATGCACAAATATAATAATTTTTGACACTTTCATTAAGTGTGAAACGTCGGTATTTTATCGGCAAACGTTTTCAATGTTATTATGTAAGCAATTAAACAAGTGTCATAACGAAATGAACTCGTTCATATATATACATATATATATATATATATATATATATATATATATATATATATATATATATATATATATATATATATATATATATATATATATATGTATATATATATATATATATATATATATATATATATATATATATATATATATATATATATATATATATATATATATATATATGTATGTATATATATATATATATATATATATATATATATATATATATATATATATATATATATATATATATATATATATATATATATATATATATATATATATATGAAATATATATAAATATATATATATATATATTAAATATAAATGATTCTCAAATTATATCTTCGTATACCTACATATATTCGTAATTTTGTGATGTAATTTTACGTCCATTCTCTTAGGGAGACACTTTTTAGATAAGTTGGTAGAATATTGTACTTTTTGCTCTCTCAAAAGAATTTGTTAGGTGTGTGTATTTTAACTACCCCGGTAACATAATTTTGACTACTCTGCAAAATAAGAGGCCTGTCGTGGCAGAGGGACAAAAGCGCGGGATTGTCAAAGTCTTGTGAGTTCGATCCCCACTCAAGGAAGTGAAATATTTAATATTTTCAAATAAAATATTTAATATTTTCTTCTTTTCCCTCTTCGTAACAAGTTGAATTCTTCAGCGGGAAGTGTGAAACGTAACGGAGTAGCACAATGCTCCCAAATTCCTTCTGCCTACAGGGCTATATGCGGGATACGGCGTGAAAATCTCAATATTGAAAGTTATATTGAAACTATTTAACTTAATTTGTATGAAAACTAGTTGTTCAAATGCTTTTTGTACAAAAAGTTATAAATATATATATATATATATATATATATATATATATATATATATATATATATATATATATATATATATATATATATATATATATATATATATATATATATATATATATCCTCAAACAAAAATGCGGTAGAAATTGGGGAACGGAATTTTTTAGCACTAGATTCCCAGGAGCTCTCTGCTTATACTACTTTATATGGAATACAGAGTAAAGCCAAAAAATGAATAAACAAAAAATAATAAGATTATCATACAATAAAATGAAACTCAACTGCCTAAACTATACATACATACGCTGTGATGCACTCATTATATTAAACGCGCCTTTGAAAGTGGCGAACGTAGTTTATTAAAGTGCACTTTATACGCTATAAAGCCATATATAAACGATTATAAATATTTTCATTTCAAAAGTAGTGTAGAGAGAGAGAATAGTTATCGTAATGATTGAAATTGAAATCTCGTAACCATAAAAATATTGGAACGCGAACGTTTCAAAGTTAATTATTGAAACATGGAAATTTATCAGAATAAAGATACAGTTGACATGCTCCTTTTCGGCCAATAAAGTTAAAACACCTACCTGCGCCATGGATTACGCAAGATATAAGATTGTTAATGACTAAAAGAAATTCGGCTAAATCTAGATATAAAAAAAATCCTACTGACCGAAATCTTATAAAGTATAAAGTCTTGCGTAATCGATGTAACAGAGTTTGTCGAGATGCTCAACGAAATTATATAGACTCAAATTTAAACAATTTAAATTCACGCAAGTCTTGGAAGTTTCTGGAGTCACTGGGTATCGGCCGCCAACGTCAGGATATTATTGGGAACATTGATGTTGATGCCTTAAATATGCATTTTGCATCAATTGTACCCTTGGATGATACAGTTAAGGCAAATACATTAAATCTTATCCGTTTCTTACCGCCTCCCAAAACGACTCCATTCCGTTTCGATTTAACTACACCTATCCAAGTTAAAAAAAATATTTTAGCGATTAAATCGGATGCTGTTGGTGACGATGGCATCAATCGTAAATTGTTAATTGTATCATTGAAAGTGCTAGCGCCGACAATCTCACATATTTTTAACTTTTCCCTTTCAACTAACTCCTTTCCTAGTGCGTGGCGAATAGCTCGCATTGTTCCTATACCGAAGTCTAAAAATCCAAAATCCTTTTCTCAATATCGTCCTATCTCAATTCTTTCCTTTCTGTCAAAGGTCTTGGAACGTATTGTCTCTCAACAACTGAATCGATACCTTTTAGAAAACTGTATTTTGTCAGAGTTCCAATCTGGATTTAGAAGTGGACATAGCACCGTTACTTCTTTAATTAAAGTGTGTGACGATATACGGTACAATATGGAAATTCAAAATCTGACTATTATTGCATTGCTCGATTTCAGTAACGCTTTTAATACCGTTGATATCGATCTATTGATTGCAGTCTTAAAATCGATAAATATCTCCTCTGAAACTACTGAGTGGTTTAGAAACTATCTATCTAACCGGCGACAATACGTACAAGCCAATGATAAATATTCTTCTTTTTGCTCCCTAACTGCAGGCGTTCCCCAAGGCGGTGTCCTTTCCCCACTTTTGTTCTCTATTTTCATTAACTCTATATCCCAATCCTTATCCTCATCCTTCCATCTGTATGCTGATGACTTACAGATTTACCTAGCCACACCACCAAGTGATGTGGGAGAAGCCATACATAAATTTAATGAGGATTTAAAGAATATCTGTAGGTGGAGTAAGTCTCATGGCCTCACCATTAATCCTGGCAAGTCCCAATTATATTTTATAGGCAGTACTAAGCAGCTAAAAAAATTTTATATTGATAGCCTGCCTCCTATACAGCTTGATGGCGTTAAGTTAGATATCAGTACATCTATCAAGAACCTTGGGATTATTTTAGACAACACACTATCTTGGTCTGCACAGATTGCGGAGGTCAGTCGACGATTATTTGCTAGTATTGGATCCCTTAAACGATATAAACATTTCCTACCAGTTAAAACCAAAACTACTCTAGCTCACTCTCTACTGCTACCGATTTTAGATTATGCTGACGCATGTTACCCGGATTTATCGGAGGAACAATTGAACAAACTAGAGCGGTTACAAAATCTGTGCATACGATTTATTTATGGACTTCGTAAATTCGACCATGTCTCTGATTATAGACATCAACTTGGATGGCTTCCTATTCGACGTCGCTGTAACTTCCATATGCTCACTCTCCTCTATTCGATCCTTTATAATCCTTTCACTCCCTCATATTTAAAATATCGTTTTTCTTTCCTTGGTTCGGATTCCCTCCTTCGCTTCGAACTTAGATCCCGAAACGATAATCTACTTAAAATACCTTCTTGTCGTACACAGTTCTATTTCAACTCCTTTACTGTGAAATCTGCAATTCTTTGGAATGAGCTTCCAACTGATATACGACATTCCAAATCTCTTGATATTTTAAAAATCGTCTAAAAGAATACTTTTTTAAGTTAGAACAATAATTTATTTTATGGATATATAAGTATATATGTATGTTGTGTATATATATTGCGTTTGTATTGTGTATGTATACTGTATATTTGCATTTATGTTGTATTTAACTATATATAATAGTAGTATATGTAGTATATGATATTTTATTGGTAGTTAATTGTTATTATATTATTTTATCAATTGCACTATAATGTTATTCCCACTATCATGTTGAAATTAATCCTTCATTTACCAAAGGTTGTCTGTAAGAGATTGCTTGAAGCAATAAGACCGCCTTTGCATACTTCTTGTACATTAATTTAATTTTTATTTTTTGTATTTGCTATTTTGTGTGCAATAAAGTATAAATAAATAAAATAAATGTTGTTGGGTAGGAGTAAATTAAGCAACACGCAATTTTTGTGCTCTACATTTAATATATGTTTTAAAATATTAAAAGTTAGTTAATCAAGTTAAATATGCATCAGTGAAAACATTTTACCTACCAGCTATTATTTTGTGTCAGTTCCAGTACTAAATATACATTCTTTTACAAACACAAGTGAATACAACAAATCACACTATCACAAACAACATGGAGTCAATAAAACACACTCTGGACGAGCTCACACTTCACTTCCAAGCCAGGATGAATGAATTTCAAAAAGAACTTAAAAGTTCAGCTTCAACTGTAAGTCCATCTTCAAATTTAAGCTCACAATTTAATACATTTCGATCTTTTGTTTTAACTGTCTTAGAGAATTTACAAAAACAAGTTGAATTACTATCAAGGCAGTATGACGAATTAGAAATGCGCTCCAGGAAAAAAATTGTGTTATTGCATGGAGTCCCGGAGACAGACAGAGAAGATGCAGCGGCATGTACTTCCAAACTTCTTGGAGAATATCTTCAAATTCCACAGCTTAGTTCAAACTCTTTTAGTCGTTGCCACCGTCTTGGGCAAAGTCGCACTGACAAGCCTCGCCCTATGGTTGTTAAATTTAAGGACTACTCGCTGAGAAGTAAAGTGTGGTCAAACAAGACAAAGTTAAAGGGCACCGGAGTAACTATGTCCGAATTTCTTACGAAATGTCGGCATAAAACGTTATTAGCAGCTCGGCAACGTTTCGGCGTATCCAAATGTTGGACGCAAGATGGTGCCATTATTGTCTTAAATGCTGATGGTACAAGGCACCGAATTGCAAGTATGATTGAATTAAATATGATCCCAAGCTCAAATTCTACACTGGTCCCTGCTATTTCTACTGAGGCTTGTGATCCTAAAACAAGCAAAATCATCAATCCAAGACCCAAAAGGATTATTAAGAAATGAGCCTTCATGTGCAATGTAATTTGGTACCTTAGTTTATTTTAGTCACTTTTAGTTAATAATTTAATAATATTTTACTGTTTTCATAGTACATATTAGTCTGTTTATTTTTTTTTTTACTATTATTATTATTAAGATTATGTTTAGTTTTGTGTAAGAGGTTACTTGCAATATTTACTATTATGAAACTTGAAGTTTATTTATGATTTGTCAAATGACAGCTGTCAGTTAACAGATAAAATAACAGACGTTGTGTTTAGAAATTAGGTATTTCTTTTTACTTATTTTGATTTCATTTTACGTTTCTTTTTTTTTTTTATACTTTTTGTTGTTATATAAGTATGTTTTATATTTGTTTGTTTTTCTCATTTTTAATAGCTACTGTTCATTACCGTTTCTTTCTAGATAGCTGGCAGGTTAGAGAGTACATATTTGTTTAATTTTACATATAATTTATTTACGTATTATTCTATATAATAAAATATATATTTAATTACGTATTATTCTATATATCTATTTTATATATTGTTGTGTAATATCTATATTTTTTTATAAAGATGTCTGATTGTAGTGACTGTTTTTTATCTATATCGTCATTAGATTCATCAAGTACAGATAGTTTCCACAGTACATCAAGTCCTCCTCTTAATGTCACCATTGATTCTTTTTTCTCAGATTCTCTGAAAAACTTCAACGTTATTCATATTAATGCTCAAAGTATTCCGGCTCACTATCCTGATATGCTTGCGTCATTTGAATCCCGCAATATCCATGCCATCCTAGTATCTGAAACTTGGCTGAAGCCATGTTTGCCAACCACTTCCTATTCCTTACCTGGCTTTCGTCTAATTCGCAATGACCGTGTCGGCAAAGGTGGAGGTGGTGTTGCTATCTACATCCGTTCTCATATTCCTTTCTCCATAATTAGTCTATCATCGCAACCACCGCTGCCCGACACTGCCGAGCATTTGCTTATAGAGGTTATTCTTTCCCATACAAAAATCCTTTTAGGTGTTTTTTACAGTCCTGCTCCTTCATTTAATTACTTTCCTTCCTTTGAAAAACTTTTAGAAAACCTTATCCCTAATTATGATCACTCCATAATAATGGGTGATTTTAATACGTGTTTATTGAAAGGCGACCATCGCAGTCAAAAACTGTTGAGTATTACAAATTCTTGTAATATGCAGATTCTACCGTTAGCTGCTACTCACAATTTTCCAGGCTGCAATCCTTCCCTTCTCGACCTTATCATAGTTTCCTCCCCTGACTTCGTCTCTAAGCATGGCCAATGTCCTGCCGATTTATTCTCGTATCACGACCTCCTATATCTCTCGTACAGAGTTCGTCCTCCTAAAGTTAAATCGAGAATTCTTCTGCAACGTAACTTTGGGGGAATGGACATTAATAAATTGCGTAAGGATGCGCATTTAATTGACTGGTCAACCGTCAATAGAGCTATTTCAATTGACACTAAAGTAGACATTTTTAATGATTTATTGGTACAGTTGTACGATCATCACGCTCCTATAAGACCAGTTAGATTAAAACATCTACCAGCGCCATGGCTTAGTGATGAAATAAAGTTGCTAATCGATAAAAAACATAAGGCTAAAACTAAATATAAAATGAATAACACCGAAGCAAACCGCATAAAATATAATAAAGCTAGGAATCGTTGTAATACATCTTGTAGGGACGCTAATCGCCACCACATTCACAAATCCATCGAAAACGGTGATACATCAAAAACATGGAAATTTCTAGAATCCCTCGGAATTGGTAAGTCTCCATCTAACACTAATTCATATAAAATAGATTTAGAGCTTCTTAATAGACATTTCTCATCCTTCGATGCAATTGAAAGCGTCAATAAAACAAAATATTAAACATTCTTTCATCAATTCCAAGTCAAAACTTCCCTTCGTTTTCTTTTAGTTCTTTCACAGAACGTGATGTTAATAAGACCATTCTATCTATCTCTTCGAATGCTATCGGTGCTGACTGTATTAGTCGCAAATGATCCTGCCTATCCTAGATATTGTTACTCCTGTCTTGACCCACATCCTTAACTACTCCATAACTGTAAACGAATTTCCAGAAACATGGAAACTTGCACAAATAGTTCCTCTTCCAAAAAAGTTCAATCCTGAGCATCACGCTGATTTCCGCCCTATATCTATTTTACCGTTCCTTTCCAAGGTCCTTGAAAAGCTTATCCACCAACAACTAAATACATTCATCAATGACCATTCCATCCTAAGTCCTTTCCAATCTGGTTTCCGTCCTGGACATAGTACCACATCTGCGCTAATCAAAGTTACAGATGACATTCGACGAGCTATGGATAACAAGCAACTCACAATTCTCGTACTTCTTGACTTTAGCAACGCTTTTAATAACGTAGATTACGATATATTGTTGAGTATGTTACGTTTTATTAACATATCTCCGTCTGTGATTGACTGGTTTCAAAGTTACCTTAAAGGCCGCAGACAGCGCATCCGCATTGAGGAGAAGGTCTCTTCTTGGTGTGCTGTTCAGGCTGGGGTACCTCAAGGTGGTGTTTTGTCTCCATTACTCTTCGCAATTTTTATTAATTCTATAACTAGTCATATTTCGTGTCCCTACCATATGTATGCAGACGATATCCAAATTTATATTCATACGTCGTTGGATAACTTGTCTAACTCAATTAATATTATGAACAATAATCTACTCTCAATTGCAGACTGGAGTAAATTATACGGCTTGAAGGTCAACCCTATAAAGTCACAAGCAATAATAATTGGGAGCCCTAGTATGATGGCGAGGGTTGAGTGTGGACTCTTACCACCGTTAACTTACAATAAGATTGTAATTCCATATTACAGTAGAGTCAAAGACCTGGGGATACACTTAGACCAAACGTTATCATGGTCTATGCAGATAACCAACGTAAGTGGAAAAATTCTCCGTACATTAGGCTCGCTTCGACGTCTTCGCTCTGTTTTACCAATCCCCACTAAAGTTATGTTAGCAAACTCTCTTCTTCTCCCAATTCTCGATTATGCAGACGCAAGCTATCCTAACTTACCTGAGGACTACCTAAACAAACTTGAGCGACTTCAAAACCTTGCTATTCGGTTCATATTTAACTTACGCAAGTATGACCATGTATCCGATTTTCGTTCAAAGCTCAAGTGGCTTCCAATTCGTTGTCGCCGGAATCTTCGTATACTTTCTCTTCTGTACTGTGTGCTATTTAACAAAAAGTCTCCTCCTTATTTAAGGGAGATGTTTGAATTTTTAGGCACGTTGACAAATAGGTTAAGATCTTCTGCAAATCTTACTTTGAAAATACCAGTTCATGCAAGTAAATTTTATAAGCATTCCTTTGCGGTACAAGCAACAAATCTGTGGAATGACTTACCACTTACCATAAGACGTTCAAAATCTTTACGTATATTTAAAAAAGCTGTTAAAGAGCACTATTTAAAGAATTCTTCAATATGAAGGCATCAATTTTCATTATAATTATTATTATTATTTTTATATATATGTATATATGTATGTATATGTGTATATATGTGTATATGTGTATATATGTGTATATGTGTATGTATGTGTATGTATATGTAAATATATATTTGTTTATTATATAAAGATATGTATTTAACTATTTTGTACTTATTTGTGTATTATGTCTATGCATAGTGTTAGTATACATGTATGTATGTATATTTACACCACCCACTATTTATTTTGGTTTAATATGTCCTAACCCAAAGGTTGTCTGGAAGAAATCGCTAATTAGCGATAAGACCGCCTTTTGTGCTTCACAAAATGTAAAAACATTTTTAATCTTATTTATAGTAGTTTGTATTTCTATTTGTGGTGTACAATAAAGTGTATATAAATATAAATAAATAAATAAATAAATAAATAAAAGTTACTATTCACGAATCATCAAAGTAAGGGAGCTTCCCTTACTTTGTCACCGCTCGTGATGATAATTTTAACCTTTGATGTGTCAGAGCCTGCACTATTTATGTTTTGGGGTCCTTCTTTCATTGAATTAATTTAGTGTTTCGTTTGTGAATAGTTTATCACGTCACACAGGTTTTGTATATCTTCTTTTGTAGATTATATTTTGTATTTTATTAAAATTAGCTCGTTTTGTTAATAAAATATTGGAGAGTTTGTTATGTATACTACAAATAATAGTTCTTAAAATAATAGAAAAAGATTCAACAGTTTTATATACAACTGATAACTATTTGAGTGTCATTCTTATGTCTACGGTCTTTTACTGAATAATTTTTTGTTAAAAATATGTCAGAAATATCATTTTATTATTTAATAAGGAGATGTAAGATATAAACTGGCTCATCCCTTCGTACATTTTACATATATTTACATACGAATATAATGTTCTTGAGCAACTTAAGCTTTTAGTTAATTTTTGGCGTAGGCTTTACCGGTTGAAACATTATAACAGTAAATCGTTTAAGAAAGCCGATCGAGGGACTTACAAGACAAATTATACTAAAATTCCATTTTCCTTGAATGCCAAATTCCCATACATTAGGGAAGCCCTGTTTAAGTATTCGGATACATTACCGTGCCTTCAAATGAAGACTGACGTAATTCGTTACTCTCTGACCCACTGTTGAATTATTCTTGCAAGTACTTGATTTCGTCTTAACATTTTCATACATTTATTACGCCGCCTACCGCCGTTGTAACGTCTGTGTGCTTTTATTGAGACGTGTTAAGTTACATATTGAATTTATTATTATAAATACATACGAGAACATTGTAGATTTATTTTTAGCAAGTATCCCTTGTGTACTTTGTCTTGCTCTGAAGAATATGTGCTTCACGCTGTATCCGATAAATTACAGGGTAGGTAATGGAAACATGGAAACCTTGTTCAAATTATAGTTCCCCATTTAAATACACTATTCTCCACTTTTTGTTGAATTTTATCACCGCACTTTGCCCTTTTATTAGCTTCAGAAAACGAAAACATTAAATATTATAAAATTTCCCCAAGTAGGAACAGAATTCAAAACTATGGTATATCGTATTTCGTATTTTGTAATCACGTACGCACTTAAGTGACTATCTTGAAATATATATTTCAATAAAAATTAACATAATTGAAAGCCTGCAGTCCGTATTGAATTATCAATGTCATGATTACAACACTGAATAAAAAATAAAATAATATTCTTGAAAGTTTTTTTGAAGTACAATTGTAACTAAAATCGCTTCCAGATTTGTAAGTGACTTGCTGACCTGAAATCCTAATCTCACAGCCTTAATCCAACAGAGACTGCGTCCCCCTTTACGATCGTCGTTGAGAAATATAACCAATGCGGATATTTTATAAACCGTCGACCAAAAAGAGATCGTCTTTTACGTAAATATAAATGTTTGATTTGCTTATTTTTCTCCTATATATTGATTCATGAGGCACAGTGGAACAGCATCTTACTATAAACACAACATAAGTGGGTTCGATATACTTTTAATGAAAATTTAGATAATAAATGTAAGGAAATTTTAATGTTTTCATTATCTTGTTTTGGTAGCACGTCAGCACGCGTCGTGTTGATTCAGCAAATCCTCTGCCCATTTTGAATTTGTAAGTTGTATTTGGGCACAAGAAAATTATTCAGTTTACTACTGAAAAATGGACAAATTCGTGCTTCTATATGTACTTATTTTTATTAGATTCATTTCTTATAGTTTTTTTAAGTAGACATCGTTTGTTATTAAAAGAGATATCAAAGGTCGGAAGGTATGAAATTGTCTAACGTAAGAACTTTAAATTTAATTTCAGTTTAAACAAATAACAATATTATACAACTGCAAACTTTTATATCTATTTGAGAAAAGGAGCTCTTAAGTAGAAAGCGTGCATGCGAGATTTGGCAAGTTTCTCAATTTAAACGAATCCAAAATGTGATCCAGAATTCATAAAGAGAACGAAACGAAAATTCTGATAGTTCATAACTTTGTACGTTAACTTTAAATAATGCGTTTATTTTGAAAGTTTATGTTATATGGTAGTAAGTATAAATGCTTAGACTATAAATATATTACTTGAATAATTTTATACCTTTTTGTTTAATATATATTTAGATCTTTATCAGCCTAATGCTGCATCTAGAGAGATCAATGGAGAACAGTGTCGAGGCACTTCGTTCACCGCTTTTATATATATTAGGTAATTATCATCGAGTGGCGAAACTCCAGGCCCTGATTTCGCTGGCCAGAGCATGTAAGATATGTGTGGTGGTAGCGGAACTAAGCGCCGCGCTTTTGCCTTGTTACCTGAGCGAAGAAATGAAAAATATATCAAATATTTCATTACCTGGAGTAGAGTCACGTTTTAAGTTAAGCACTTGTGTCAGTGCGTCATTTTGTCTCTATTATATATTTACTTAAATGTCTATATTAATTGATATTAAGCCGTTCTCTTTACTATCAAAATACTTATAATATAATGGAGTGTGAGTTAAAACATTTTAGGATGAATACTTATTTTTACATAAATCTATACTTTGAGGTAAGCCAGAGCATGCGTATATCGCTGGAAAAATCTTAGTGTTTTTATTAACCCTAACGTCTGTCTGTACATATGATTTTCATTGTGTCTGTTTAAAATCCCGCAATCTTCGTGTGCACCAGGCCGTAATGGTTACACAGTAATAAATCGATGAATACGTTATTGAAATATCTATAATTTCAATAGCAAAAAATAATATTTTTGTTCACTGCAACAACTTGTATTTTGCTGCCTGGCTCGTATTTAGTACACCTGTACTACAGCTTTGTCCGTTTTTAATATTCGGTTTTTGGTTTTCGCATAGATTTAATTTTCGCTTTGTGACACAGATCAATTAAAATTCTTTTGTGTTGTTAGTATTTCTGGTAGTTCGTTTATATATTATATATAAATTTATTTTCATTTTATTTATATACTATGCAGATATATTATAATTTTTGACACTTTCATTAAGTATGAAACGTCGGTATTTTATTGGCAAACGTTTTCAATGTTGTTATGTAAGCAATTAAACAAGTGTCATAACGGAATGACGTACGTTTACAGTATTTCATATTTATTTTAAATATAAATCATACTCAAATTATATTTGTGATGTAATTTTACGTCCGTTCTCTTAGGGAGACAATTTTTAAAAAAAAGTTGGTAGAATATTGTACTTTTTGCTTTCTCAAAAGCTTTTGTGAAGTGTGTGTATTTTAACTACCCCGGTAACATAATTTTAACTACTCTGCAAAATAAGAGGCCTGTCGTGGCGGAGGGACAAAAGCGCGGGACTGTCAAAGTCTTGTGAGTTCGATTCCCACTCAAGGAAGTGAAATATTTAATATTTTCAAATAAAATATTTAATATTTTCTTTTTTTCCCTCTTCGTAACAAGTTGAATTCTTCAGCGGGAAGTGTGAAACGTAACGGAGTATCTTAGCACAATGCTCCCAAATTCCTTCTGCCTACAGAGCTATGTGCAGGATACAGCGTGAAAATCTCAATATTGAAGGTTATATTGAAAATATTTAACTTAATTTGTATGAAAACAAGTTGTTCAAATGCTTTTTGTACGAAAAGTAAAGCAATTTAAAAATATATGAAATATATATAAATTTATAACGTAAACGAGTAAAATGTTGTGCAATTTTATTAGGATTTAGTGCGACGTGGCGCTCGAAGACTAAGTGAACTCGAAGTAAGCGTAAAACTTTATTGATTCGAACTTAACCATCCATCTACCGCACATGGCCTTAAGTAGTCGCACTATTAAAGTTTATCAAGCATAAAACTTTATATTGCTGATCTTATTTTATTATCAATACTTCTAAACTGTTAAACGACGTTAATGAGTTATTAAATATTGTTCGTAACGTAAAAGAATGAATCTGAAAATAAAAAAGAGGCGACTATAGTACGCGTGGGAGAGTTACATTGTTAGAAATGGCAAAACATATGGGCAGACTCGACCGGACCATTACCACCCCCGACATTTAAAACCGGTATAAAGTAGTAGCTTTGGCCACTGTTTCGGTAATGCCGGGCCCCGGTGTCTATTCACCTTAAAGACGAGCAACGCTCCTGTAGCTCCTCTGGAGCCGTGGGCGACGTTGACCTCTTACCATCAGGTGACCCGTAGCTCGTTTTCCCTGTCTTACCCGTAAAACAAAAAAAAATCTGTAACGGAGCAAAGTGCGGCGTTTGGTCACATATGCCTCAAAACACATAATTCCTCAAAAGTGCGGTAGAATGAGCTTTGTGCTTACACTGCCCTGTACGGAATACAGATTAAAGCCAATAAACGAATAAATAGAAAATAATAAAATCATTATACAATAAAATAAACGCAACTGCCTATACTATAGAATACATACACATACGCTGATGCACTCATTATATTAAACGCGCCTTTAAAAGTGGCCAACATAGTTTATTAAAGTGCACTTTATACGCTATAAAGCCATACATAAACGATGATAAATATTTTAATTTCAAAAGTAGTGTATACTAAAGAGAGAACCTAAAACAGGGTCAATGGTTATCGTAATGATCTCTGATATTTTTTTAAGAGCTACCTTTTTCGTTTTAGAGTAAGAAGAAATGGACAAAATCGTAATAAGTTGCTTCGTTCTGTACATTTTGCATATTTTTAACATTTAAACTAAAAATCGAACATATATCTGTTAAGTTCAAATCAATCTTTATGCGTGCCACCACATTCAATGCCATGTTGCCAATGCGATGTTATGAGAGCATCCACCTTGCGTAACCCGCAATCGTCATATGAAATTAAATATTTTACACTATAATTATAATATACATTTGTATTCGAGGCTGCTTTTTCTCACAAAAGGCTGAAATAAAACCAAAAAAATTATACAATAGAATTATTTCGGTCGCTTAACAAATGCAATAGTACTGAATGAAAATATATAAAAACCATCCGTCATAAATAATTTGTTGCTATATTGTAAGATTCTTTTTGTAAATAAAAAAAAAAATGTCAATAAATTGTGTATTCACAAAAAAGAATCTTACATCACATTGAAATTGAAATCTCGTAACCATAAAAATACTGGAACGCGAACGTTTCAAAGTTAATTATTGAATCATGTAAATTTTCAGAATAAAGTTACTATTCACGAATCATCAAAGCAAGGGAGCTTCCCTTACTTTGTCACCGCTCGTGATGATAATTTTAACCTTTGATGTGTCCAAACTTGTACTATTTATGTTTTGGGTCCTTCTTTAATTGAATTAATTTAGTGTTTCGTTTGTGAATTGTTTATCACGTCATACAAGTGTTGTATATCTTCTTTTGTAGATTATGTTTTGTATTTTATTAAAATATTCGAGAGTTAGTTATGTAGTATATTAAATAATAGTTCTTAAAAATATGGAAAAAGACTCAACAGTTTTATGTACGATTGATAACTATTTAGGGTCCCATGTGAACCAGAAAGAAAAATGAGAATCCTTGCAGGATCGTTTTACTTTCCTTTTGTCCGTCATACAAGGCCATTCACGTTGCGATCGCGTGAAGGTATCAAACTAAATTATGATGTCTTCGGTCTTTTGGAGCAAAAAAATCTAGCTTAAAGCTTGTAGCTTTTCAAGTCAACGTATAGGACGAATAAATCAATGCTAAATATCGTAGAAAATAAAAATATAAAGTTCAAAGTACAATTCATACTAGAGTAGTCTGTCGGTGAATGTACGTTTGTTCCGCTGCGCCACGACAGACGATTATATAATATTTAAATGTACTGAAGCTAAAAAAATATATTAAAATATTACCAAGATATTTAAATTTGTGAACGTTTTTCTGTATTATGGTTTAATATTTAAATGTATTGTATAAAAGAAAGCAGAGATACTTCTTTTTCTTCTACTTTGTGATTGGACAGTTCCGATTGTATTCTGCCAGTGTTAAGCCGCGTTGACTGCTTTATTCGTTGTCTCAGTCAAATCACATATAAGAAAACGAGTAGTTGGACCGGGATCATAATGCATATTTGCATTGCCGTTATACTATGTAGATTTTATTATTATTATTTTTCTTGCTTAAGATTATATCTTTTGTATTTGGTTTTGTTTGACCTAGATTTTATCTTTTAATTTATAAAACCTACACAATTTATATATTTCTAATAAATCCAAATAGTTAATCTGACCTCAACTTACTTATGGATGTTCACTCAATAGGTGAATAAGGAAATTTGATTAAATAAAAATAATTATATTTCTGTCCCAAGTAAGATTAAAATATAAAACGCTTAAAAGAAATGAAATGTAAACGCTGTAGAGTTTCTTTTCAAGATCGTAAAATGTGACTTAATCCAATTTATAATGCTTTCGTGACGATATTCAAGGCTTTATGAATGGATTGTTACCAATTCGAATTTTTAAATTCTTGCAAAGGAAATTACATTGTATATTAATATACTTGAATAAAATATTTATTTTTACAATATTACCTATAAGTTACTTCTTACTGCATGTATTATGGAATAATAATGGGTGTCCTTGTAGTTTACGTATAGAAAAAAAATATCATTTATTTTACATATTAAAACCTACTGCTAGGAACAAAAGTCTAATTAATTGGTATAAAATTAATATGTATATCGTACATATCCAAAAATATTTAAATTATTTGAAAATATGAGTTTAATACTTCTAATTTACATGAAATAATTGCAGATTCATAATGTATTATGAGTGTGGTCATCGGACATCATTAAATATTCCCATACAAGTTCCTGGCCGGGGCGGAGTGTAGCTGTAATTGCAGCCATTGTTGGACATCGCTATAGCGTGCATTTCATTCATATTCATATTAGTTGTCTGCAATTATTAACGTTAATTTTATTGTGAAAATTCTTTTGAAATAGCCATAGCTGTATTTTTGTGCCGTTAAAAATAATAAATGACTACTAATTACTTCTTCCAGCTTTGAAAACCGAGTATCTTATAATTATTACTCTCTTTACAAAGTACACATAACATTATGCATACATTTACATTATTGAGTTTTTTTTTTCGTTAAAAACTCAGTAAGTAAGCGAAGTTGCATTTTTAAAGCAGCACTTACTGAATAAATTTTCGTTAAAAATATGTAAGAAATATCACTTTATTATTTAATAAGCAGATGAAAGATATAAACTGGCTCATCCCTTCGTATGTTTTACATATATTTACATACGAATATTATGTTCTTGAGCAACGTAAGCTTTTGGTTTATTTTTGGCGTAGGCTTTACCGGTTGAAACATTATACCAGTAAATCGTTTAAGAGCTTATTTGAAAGCCGACCGAAAGACTTACAAGACAAATTACACTAAAACTCTATTTTCCTTGAATGCCAAATTCCCATACATTAGGGAAGCCCTGTTTAAGTATTCGGATACATTACCGTGCCTTCAAATGAAGACTGACGTAATTCGTTACTCTCTGACCCACTATTGAATTATTCTTGCAAGTACTTGATTTCGTCTTAACGTTTTCATACATATACTACCACTGTTGTGACGTCTGTTTACTTTATTGATACGTGCTAAGTTACATAGATACATATTAAATCTATTATTATACATACATACGAGTACATTGTACATTTATTTTTAACAAATATTCCTTATGTACTTTGTCTAGCCCTAAAAATTATGTACCTTTTGTCCTTCACACTGTATCGGAAAAATTACAGGGTAGGTAGTGGAAACATGGCAATCTAGTTCAAATTATCGTTCCCCATTTAAATACCCTATTCTTTACTTTACGTTGTTTTTTAACGTAGCACGTTTTCCTTTTAGTCGCGCCGGGAAAAGAAAATATTAAACATTATTCAATTTCTCCAAGTAGGAATATAATTCAAATGTAAATACGATAGGTATTTACAATCACGTACGCTCTTGAGTGATGGTCTTGAAATATATATTTCAATAAACACTAACATCATTGGAAGCCTGCAGTCTGTACTGAATTATCAACGTCACATGAACAACACTGAATAAGAGATAAAATAATATTCTTGAAGATAACAATGCTCTACTTGACCTCAAGTTTTTTTGAAGTATAATTGTAACTAAAATCGCTTCCGGAGTTGTAAGTGACTTGCTGACCTGAAATCCTAATCTCACAGCCTTAATCCAACTGAGACTGCGTCCCCCTTTACGATCGTCGTTGAGAAATATAACCAATGCGGATATTTTATAAACCGTCGACCAAAAAGAGATCGTCTTTTACGTTATATAAATGTTTGATTTGCTTATTTTTCTTCTATATATTGATTCATGAGGCACAGTGGAACAGCATCTTACTATAAGCCCAACATAAGTGAGTTCGATATACTTTTAATAAAAATTTAGATGTTAAATTTAAGGAAAACTTTAATGTTTTTATTATCTTGTTTGGGTAGCACGTCAGTACGCGTCGTTGATTCCGCCATTCAAGTCGCAATTTTTCGAGACTTGGGCGGGAAATTGAGAACGAAACTAGGTAGGGAACCTGCCCATCTTGAATTTGTACGTTGGGTATATATGAAGCTAATACAAAATATTGCTTGAAGTTGTAGTTAGGCACAAGAAAATTATTCATAATAGTAATCAAAAAATGGACAACTTCTTGCTTCTATATGTACTTAATTTTATTTGATATGAAAAGAATTATTAAAGGTCGGGTATGAAATTGTCTCACGATATAACTTTGAATTTAATTTCAGTTCAAACAAATAACAATATTATACAACTGCAAACTTTTATATATATTTGAGAAAAGGAGCGCTTAAGTAGAAAGCGTGCATACGAGAGTTGGCAAGTTTCTCAATTTAAACGTATCCAAAATGTGATCCAGAATTCATAAAGAGAACGAAACGAAAATTCTGATAGTTCATAACTTTGTACGTTAACTTTAAATAATGCCTTTATTTTCAAACTTTATGTTATATGGTAGTAAGTATAAATGTTTATATATACACATATAATATAATTGAGAGTGAGTGAAAACATTTTAGGATGAATATTTATGTAATACATTACATAAATCTATACTTTGAGGTTAGCCAGACTATACATATATCGTTGGGAAGCGATTTTCATCCCCTGTTTCACATTTTCTACCCTTTTACTATTTTTTTTCGCGATAAAATATAATCGCCGTCCGCTTAACATGTGAAAGTTTATAAGAATGGATGTTCGTTCCACTTTTACGCAAAAACTACTCAACTTTATACATCAGTAGTATCACAGCACCAAGGCTACAATTTGAGTAAAGTTTTTTCACTATGAAATGACAACCGGCCAAAGCGAGCAAAAGTATATTTAGGTCTCTAGTATTAAATAAAACTGATTACTTATTGTATTTATGTTTATACTTTTTCTAACTCTAAGTTAAACGTTTTATAGAATAGTTATTTGAATCCGCTTGTTGTCCTCAGTCAGTTTCATGTGCACAGCGTACACATATTATGCAAATTGTAGTTGATCTATAAGTCTACAACAAAGTAGTACACAACAAAGTCGTAACCAGGTCAAAATAATTCACTGAATATTGTACATAGTTATAATAAATTCGTAGTAGCGAAATCGAGAACTAGTATATTACGATGGAAATGATGACTGCGGATTTGTCACATTTTGATGTGTACATGCTCGTATATATATGAGAGAAAATGTTTTATTATCTTTATCGTATAATACAAAAGTATGGCAATAAATTTCACCATTCAAATTAAATGTCTGTACGAGGACTTAAAGCAGAGAGAGAGGAATGATGTTGCTTCTCTCAGTCCTGTTCACTAGATCGGTCAATGGCAGCTTAAATCGAAAAATACATTTATATATACTACTTACATCTAAGATATTTTTACAAGTCGTCAGTATCTATTAACTGTAAATTTTTCAAGTATATCATAATGAAGTCAGACGTAGCGCAGGGGCACAAGCGTGCGACTGTAAGCCCAATAGGTTGTAGGTTCGATTCTCACTTGAAGAAAACAAATATTAAATATTTTCATAACCTGGTATCGGCACTCCGTTCTCTTTACCTATTCTTCTAGGGATATAGCGTAAAGCTAAGTTCATATACTCGTCCTAGCAACGACAGGCAAACCGCACCATTGAGTTCACTAACTCATCATGCAATGCCTCTAGAATTCGGCGGAAAGTGGAGAATGAAAGTGTCTAAATGGAAACGGAGTGGCATATTTTAATATCCTATGATAATATCTTGTTTATTGCGAGATAACCTGTGTCAAGATAAAAAAATACATTTTTAAATACAAGTCGAAATATATAATTCTTACCAAAATAAGCAAGCTTTTTCCGATTTTTGTTTATTTGTGATACACTACTCTATATTATCCTACACTATACTGAGTGGGGTGTCCGTATACACTACAAAAAAAATGCGGCGGCCATTTTGGATCTATTCTATATTTTGACTCAATCAGAAACCAAAGAGTGCCTAAAAAAGAGAGACAGAAAAATTTACAACCAAATCCAACTTACTACACCGTAGTAGAAAAAAAAATGTATTAACAAACGCCAATACCATAATGGTATCCATTATAATTTGTTATAGGCTATATTATTACTGTAAATTACCAGTCGTATGCTAATAGCCAATTTCACGTTTCAAGTAACGTTTATGTTTTCATCGGACGTATTGAAACGTAATTGGTACTGAATATAGATTGATTTAATTAGATCACCTTATTATACAAAGTAGGGTGTTGAGTTCGGCAAGGGACTACTAACTAGAGCTTTGAGTATTCAGATAGTGTTTTTAATTATTATTTCTATTTCATTTCATAAATTATAATTTCGTTATTTTTATACTTACATTAACTTTTTTATTAAAATAAGACATGTTTTTTTATTACTTAATTTTTATCTTTCAGCAAAGAAATAAAACTGCCTGTAAACTTTTGCATAACAGAACTATTCAAATTAAATGTAGATTTACAACTGTCCTATTTTTTACAATATTATAATTGCTAAATTAAGTTATAATATCTTATTATTTGAGAAACAACTTGAAAATATTTAAATGTATAATTATAAATTCTTATTAGGCTATATTGGGCTTAGTATAAATAGGATTAACGCCTTGCGTTCCCTCGGCGTGTTCCCCGCAGCTTACTCAATTTACGGTTATGATTTTGCACTTAAAACTAGTCTTTACGTCAACAATCTCAATCCGCCTAGTCCCTCCCTCACATAATGTTTGATTATTAAAAGCATATAATTTATTCCATCTTACTTATTTAGAAAACACATAAAAACCGCCTAAGACGATTTTTAAGAGGCGCGACTTCAAATCCCGCCACCACAAGTTCAAATTTTTATGCGTTTTCTATATGAGTATTTTTCTTTTCTGAGTGATTATCAAAGCCAGTAAAAAAATCATCTCATTTTTTATAAGCTATAAGGGTTATAAATTTTGAATTTAGTATTATACAGTATAGGTAAACATCATTTTCTGATATACTATAAAACTCTTTCTTTACTGTAAGTATTTCTTCTGGAAAGTTAGGACAAGGATTTTTGTTTATGATAGACACATTGCATTTTATAGTGGCAGAGATCAATAGATTCCTCATAATATTTTATTTTATTGCTTCATGAATCTGTAAACCGTAAACCACATTCTTTCGGTTGTCGGAGATTTTTATTAACCTTTTTTACTTTTATTAGCTTCACGCTGTATCCCGCACGAGGCAGGGTAGGCAGAGGGCACCCGGGAACCCGGGAACTTAGTGTTAACACACTCCGTTCCTCTTCCGTTCCCCACTGTACTTTTTTTAATTGTATTAAGTTTCTAAATTTACAAATTAATTTTTACTATATAATAAAAGATTTTTTTTCAATTTTCACTTTGAATTTCATTTATGACACATTAGGCTCTGCATTGTGTTAAAACACTGCGTTTGTTTTGTTTGTTATTATAACCGTTTGTTTGTTATTATAATTCAGAAAAAAATAATACAATGTCAGAACACTCCGTTTTATGGAAATTATATATTTATTATTATTTATATTTTGGTGTTGCAGTAAGATAACCTCCTTGTGTTATTTCATAATTTTCGTGAAACCTCCTCCCCCCTTTCGGACCTCACGTAACTAATGGATGGCCCCTTATTTAGTAGATGATTGAATAATCCAAAAATTTTAATTCACGTTTTCAATATTTCAACAATGAATGAAACAAACATACACGTTAAATGCCTATATAGAAATAAATGAAGAAATTTATGAACTTACGTAAATCTTACCAAATATGCCTTTGGCATCTAATTGACATTGAATCTTAAAAAATCTTTCAGTTAGGATTTTTCAGAGATGAAACGATCAAAAGCATATTGATGAGCAGGCGGTAGGCAAGTTGGTCGGTCCATTAGCCTAATAGCAAATAGTGAGACGGCGAACATATAAAGCAGTGCGCCGTCATCACTATTAATTGATTAGCAAGTCACTTCATCATTACTCTGAAATATGAAGATTTAAGAGTATATTATTTAAATATATGTATTATTATAATATTATTATATTTCTATATATTAAGTTTTTATTATTAAAAAGCACCCCTTAAATATCAGTTATATTTCATTAGAAATAGTTTTAAACTAAATTCTAAAAGTCTACATCTTTTTACGCTCACGTATTGGCTGGTTGGCTGTGTGGATGGGCAAGTACTTCTACAAAGCTTCATGATGATTCTTAATAGAGAATTCTAAAAAAAAGTAATTTTATTAAAATGAAGAGTGAAAACATTTTTATTTATTTTATTTTATGACTGTATTATTGTGTCGTGCCCATGAGAAGGGTTCGTGAAAAAAATATACATGAAAATGGCATATAATAAAAAAAAGTTTTTCTTTTAATTTATAGTTATTTTTTTAACCTATTTACAATGTAATGCGTAGGACTAGTGCAGAAAGATTTTTTAATCACAGTATTGTTATAGAACTAAAAAATAAGGGTTAAGCTAGTCATTTCTCAAACAGCTGACTGTTCAGATTCATTTTACGCTCTTTAGAAAATCGTTGTCCTCATTTTAAACACCAGATTTCATTATTAAACTGATCGAGCAAACTACGAGACAAATAACTCTTGAATCAATTGTCTCCTTATCGAGAGCTGGAGTGTCAGAATATATTGCCTTTTTCTGTGAATTTACATCTTATAAGCAATACTAATTTGGTACTTAAAAATGTTCCTTTTCGTTACTACTAGAAATATTTAGCTTTGAGTAAATTAATTAAGGAATATTCTTTAATAATTTGACTTTTTATCAGTTTAATAATATGTAAATGTTTTACATGAATATAAATATCGATTTATTTGGTCAGATCGATATATAACATTGTATTTTCAATATCTATACGTATAATAAATATGTAACCAGTAGCTATCTGTGCACAGGTGATATATGAGAAACATTATTATTGAGGGCATTTATTTAATTTAATTGAACCCAAAACCATGATTTTTTTTGTCTGTTTATTTTTGCATTTTTTCGCGCTGATCTAAGAAACGGCTGTACCGATTTAAATGTAACTTTCACACATGATTTTGTGTTTGTTTTAATATATGAATGAAAGACACGTATTAATATGAAATATATAGTTTGAAAATCATTATATAATTGCCTAGGTTTATATTTTACCCTAGATTTTTGGCTCATGAAATTGGGACTGTACTAGTTACTAATAATATTGTTCGTATTATATATATATATATATATATATATGTATATATATATATATATATATATATATATATATATATATATATATATATATATATATATATATATATATATATATATATATATATATATATATATATATATATATATATATATATATTATATATATATATATATATATATATATATATATATATATATATATATATATATATATATATATATATATATATATATATATATATATATATATATATATATATATATATATATATATATATATATATATATATATATTATATATATATATATATATATATATATATATATATATATATATATATATATATATATATATATATATATATATATATATATATATATATATATATATATATATATATATATATATATATATATATATATATATATATATATATATATATATATATATATATATATATATATATATATATATATATATATATATATATATATATATACAGCTATAACCCGATCGAACCCATTTCAATAACACTTAAAACATATGAAGTGCCTTTAGGTAAATAGAACGATCGGCATTTTAGTGAATACGTTCTGTTATTCCTATCATGAAAGCTATTTTAGTATACGTGTATTTCTAACTGTGTATTTTATGCGTTTCCACTTCGAATATTAAAATGATATATGTTTCTAAATTAACAAAATATTTCTGTGTATATAATTAAAGATTTCTATTCAAGCTTCACCTTGAATTTAATTTATGACACATTAGGCTCTGCGTTGTGTTAAAACACTCAGTTCTCCACATTTACCCTAATTTATCGAGACATTGCGTATTTACCAGAGAAAGTAAATCAAAAATAGTTCACTCTTCCGAATTGGTGCAAGAATAATACAAAGTCAGATTAATCCATTTTCTAATTTTCGCACAGACTGTGATATTTGTATTGAATTTAGTGTAGGATCTCAATGCAGCGTTTTGACTTGCAACTAGATAAAAAATGTAATACTTACGATTACAAATGCTGCCACTAATGTCACGATAATATTATTAGATTTAATTAATTCATTTACTTCTGATCTAAGTTTTGTGTTTTGTTCTGTACATAGAGCGTGTATAAAATCATTGTAGTAAGCATAAAATTCTTTCGTTATTAATAAAACTTTTGAATACGTATGTTTCTTACGTATAAAAAGTAATAATTAGTACCTATATGCAGCAGTGTTGTAGTGTAGTATAGCAATATTGAATAATAGCATTTATTTTGCTAAATGATACTTCTACGCAAATATCTTTGGATAATCAAAATTTGTAAAAAATGTCCCTACGAAAGCCAGAAGCCATCATCATAAATAAGTTGTAATAAACGAATAAAGATTTCCAAGTAGCTTGATGAGAAGGTATGGCTTAAAGGTGAGGATGCTTGGAGGATTTCCATGAGGCGCGCTATTTAAAATAGTAAACATAACATGCTTACTTAGTAGGTGATGGAATAATTCAACATTTTTAATTCACGTTTTCAATATTTCAACCATGATTAAATATATAATTGGGACATTAAATAAACATACACGTTAAATGTATATATAGAAAAATATATACATTTAGCGTGTATGTTTATATGAGATAAAATGAAGAAAGATATTCATTAAATAACTTATGAACTTACGTAAATCTTACCAAAACTTAATCTAGATGAAACGATCAAAAACATATTGACGAGCAGGCGGTAGGCAAGTTGGTCGGTCCATTAGCCTAATAGCAAACAGTGAGACGACGAACATAAAATGCATTGCGCCGTCATCGCTATTAATTGATTAGCAAATCACTGCATCTTTACTCTGAAATATGGAGATTTAAAAGTATATGAATTATTTTAATATTATTATATTTTCCTATAGTAAGTTTTATTTAAAAAAAACACCCCTCATCATTGTAAATAATTTTAAACTAAAGCCTAAAAGTCTAAAAGGGGGCGTATTTTTTATATTTATTTTTTGAGTTGATTCAAACCTACATCTTTTGTATTGGCTGGTTGGCTGTGTACTTCTGCAAAGCTTCATGATGATTCTTAATAGAAAATTCTAAAACGAAAGTAATTTCATTGAAATAAAGAATGAAAGCATTTTTATTTATTTTATTTTATAGCTGTATATATATATATATATATATATATATATATATATATATATATATATATATATATATATATATATATATATATATAAATATATACATATACATATATATATACATATATATATATATATATATATATATATATATATATATATATATATATATATATATATATATATATATATATATATATATATATATATATATATATATATATATATATATATAAAATACGCCCCTTTTAGACTTTAGGCTTTAGTTTAAAATTATTTACAATGATGAGGGGTGTTTTTTTTTAAATAAAACTTACTATAGGAAAATATAATAATATTAAAATAATTCATATACTTTTAAATCTCCATATTTCAGAGTAAAGATGCAGTGATTTGCTAATCAATTAATACCGATGACGGCGCACTGCTTTATATGTTCGCCGTCTCACTGTTTGCTATTAGGCTAATGGACCGACCAACTTGCCTACCGCCTGCTCATCAATATGTTTTTGATCGTTTCATCTAGATTAAGTTTTCGTAAGATTTACGTAAGTTCATAAGTTATTTAATGAATATCTTTCTTCATTTCATCTCATGTAAACATACACGTTAAATGTATAATTTTTTTTATATATACATTTAATGTGTATGTTTATTTAATGTCCCAATTATATAATAATTCATGGTTGAAATATTGAAAACGTGAATTAAAAATGTTGAATTATTCCATCACCTACTAAGTAAGCATGTTATGTTTACTATTTTAAATAGCGCGCCTCATGGAAATCCTCCAAGCATCCTCACCTTTAAGCCATACCTTCTCATCAAGCTACTTGGAAATCTTTATTCGTTTATTACAACTTATTTATGATGATGGCTTCTGGCTTTCGTAGGGACATTTTTACAAATTTTGATTATCCAAAGACATTTGCGTAGAAGTATCATTTAGCAAGAGAAATGCTATTATTCAATATTGCTATACTACACTACAACACTGCTGCATATAGGTACTAATTATTACTTTTTATACGTAAGAAACATACGTATTCAAAAGTTTCATTAATAACGAAAGAATTTTATGCTTACTACAATGATTTTATACACGCTCTATGTACAGAACAAAACACAAAACTTAGATCAGATTTAAATGAATTAATTAAATCCAATAATATTATCGTGACATTAGTGGCAGCATTTGTAATCATAAGTATTACATTTTTTATCATTTGGCAAGAGAAAACGCTGCATTGAGATCCTACACTAAATTCAATACAAATATCTCAGTCTGTGCGAAAATTAGAAAATGGATTAATCTGACTTTGTATTATTTTTGCACCAATTCGGAAGAGTGAACTATTTTTAATTTACTTCCTCTGGTAAATACGCAATGTATCGATAAATTAGGGTAAATGTGGAGAACGGAGTGTTTTAACACAACGCAGAACCTAATGTGTCATAAATTAAATTCAAGGTGATGCTTGAATAGAAATCTTTAATTATATACACAGAAATATTTTGTTAATTTAGAAACATATATCATTTTAATATTCGAAGTGGAAACGCATAAAATACACAGTTAGAAATACACGTATACTAAAATAGCTTTCATGTTAGGAATAACAGAACGTATTCACTAAAATGCCGATCGTTCTATTTACCTAAAGGCACTTCATATGTTTTAAGTGTTATTGAAATGGGTTCGATCACTTTACTAAGTTTGGTACCATTTCGATATACCAATTGTTTAAACTATAATTATATATTGGTTTATATTACAGTTAGGATTAAAAGCGAACGTTATTTTTATATAATATTACTTCAATTATTTTTAATAAATAAATATACACTTTTAATTTTTTTTCCGCATATGGCAGAGTAGGCAGAGGGAACTTGGGAACCTAGTGTTAAGATACTCCAATTCGTCTGCCACTTTTCGCAAAAATTCGGCTTTTCTGCATGTTATACCTACCTCAAGCTCATTACGTGCTGAGAAGCCGGGCTCTTCGCTGCGCTTTGCCTTGTTACCAGAGTGAAAAAATGAAAATATTAAATATTTTATTTGAAAATATTAAATATTTCATTTATTTGAAAAGGGATCGAACCCACAACTTATCGCCCACACAGTCACATGCTTATGATTCTGCTCCACGACGGGCCTCAAAATCTAAAAATACACATACTCGTAGATCTTAAAAAGTTGACATTCAGTCTTGACATTTTGTTAATGCTTAAGTAAAAAAGGTTAATATATATAACAACGCCCGATGACCGAAAGAAAGTGGTTTACGATCGACAGATTCATGAAGTAATAAAATAAAATATTATGAGGAATCTACTGTTCTATGCCGCTATAAAGTGCAATGTGTCTAACATAAACAAAAAAAATCCCTTGTCCTAATTTACCAGAAACTATACTTATAGTGAAGAAAGAGTTTTGTAGTATATTAGAAAATTATGGTTATCTAAACTTTATGATACTAAATTCAATATTTTTTATTCTTATAGTGCTTGTAAAAAAACGAGACATATTTTTACTAGTTTTGATAATCACGAAAAGAAAAATACTCATAAAGAAAACGCTTTTAATAATTGAACATTATGTAAGGGGCTAGGTGGATTGAAATTGTTGACGTAAAGACTAGTTTTAAGTGCAAAATCATAACCGTAAATTGAGTAAGCTGCGGGGAACACGCCGAGGGAACGCAAGGCGTTAATCCTATTTATACTAAGCCCAATATAGCCTAATAAGAATTTATAATTATACAATAATACATTCTCAAGTTGTTTCTCAAATAATAAAATATGGTGTTATAACTTAATTCAGCAATTATTACAAATTATTGTAAAAATTAGGACAGTTGTAAATCTACATTTAATTTGAATAATTCGGTTATACAAAAGTTTACAGGCAGTTTTATTTCTTTGCTGAAAGATAAAAATTAAGTAATAAAAAAACATGTCTTATTTTAATAAAAAAGTTAATGTAAGTATAAAAATAACGAAATTATAATTTATGAAATGAAATAGAAATAATAATTAAAAACACTATCTGAATACTCAAAGTCCTAGTTAGTAGTCCCTTACCGAACTCAGCACCCTACTTTGTATAATAAGGTGATCTAATTAAATCAATCTATATTCAGTACCAATTACGTTTCAATACGTCCGATGAAAACATAAACGTTACTTGAAACGTGAAATTGGCTATTAGCATACGACTGGTAATTTACAGTAATAATATAGCCTATAACAAATTATAATGGATACCATTATGGTATTGGCGTTTGTTAATACATTTTTATTTTCCATTTTTTTTCTACTATGGTGTAGTAAGTGGGATTTGGTTGTAAATTTTCTATAGAGCCACGCTTTGATTTCTGATTGAGTCAAAATATAGAATAGATCCAAAATGGCCGCCGCATTTTTTTTGTAGTTTATACGGACACCCCACTCAATATAGTGTAGGATAATATAGAGTAGAGTGTATCACAAATAAAAAAAAGGATAAAGCTTGATTATTTTGGTAAGAATTATATACTTTGACATGTATTTAAAAATGTATTTTTTTATTTTGACACAGGTTATCTCGCAATAAACAAGATAATATCATAGGATAATAAAATATGCCACTCCATTCCCATTTAGACACTTCCATTCTCCACTTTCCGCCGAATTCTGGAGGCATTGCATGTTGAGTTGGTGAACTCAATGGTGCGGTTTCCAGCCTCTCGTAGCCAGAACGAGGATATGAACCTAGTTTTATGCTATATCCCTTGCAGGATAGGGAACGGAGCCAAATGTTACGATACGAAGATTAGAAAATATTTAATACGTAATTTCTTTAAGTTAGAACCTGTAACCGGTTGGGCTTACAGTTACACGCTTGTACCCCTGCGCCACGTCTGATTTCATTGTCGTCTGATATACTTGAAAAAGTTATTGTTAATAGGTACTGACGATTTGTAAAAATATCTTCAATGTAGTATATATAAATGTATATATATTTATAAATGTATTTTTCGATTTAAGCTGCCATTGACCGATCTAGTGAACAGGACTGAGAGAAGCTACATCTTTCCCCTCTCTGGTTTTAAGTCCTCGTATAGACAATTGAATATAATTTGGATGGTGATATTTATTGCCACACTGTTATATGAGAAGATAAAGATAATAAAACATTTTCTCTAATATATATACGAGTATGTACACATTAAAATGTGACAAATCCGCAGTCAACATTTCCATCGTAATATAATTCTCAGTTTCGCTATAACGAATTTATTATAACTATGTACAATATTCAGTGAATTATTTTGACCTGGTTAAGACTTTGTTGTGTATACGGCTTATGGATCAACTACAATTTGCATAATATGTGTACGCTGTGCACATGGAACTGACTGAGGACAACAGGCGGATTCAAATAACTATTCTATAAAACGTTTATCTTAGAGTTAGAAAAAGTGTAAACATAAATACAATAAGTAATCAGTTTTATTCAATACTAGAGACCCAAATATACTTTTGCTCGATTTGGCCTGTTGTCATTTCATAGTCAAAAAACTTTACTCACATTGTAGCCTTGGTGCTGTGATACTACTGATGTATAAAGTTGAGTAGTTTTTGCGTAAAAGTGGACCAAACATCCTTCCTCATAAATTTTCACATTTGAAGCTGACGGCGATTATATTTTATCGCAAAAAAATAGTAAAAGGGAAGAAAATGTGAAATAGGGGATGAAAATTTGTATGAAAATCGCTTTCCAACGATATACGCATACTCTAATACATTAGTATTCATCATAAAATGTTTTCAATAACTCTATGTTATATTATAAGTATTTTGTTAGAGAACGGCATAATATTAATTAAAATAGACATTTAAGTAAATATATAAAAGAGACATGTGATGGCGCAGGGAAACAAGTGTTTGACTTAAAACGTGACAGGTTGCGGGTTCTGATCTCTACTTCAGGTAACGAAATATTTGATATATTTTCATTTCTTTGCTCTTGTAATAAGGCAAATGCGCGGCTTGTAGTTCCACCATCACCACACATAACGCCTCAAATTCGGCAGAAAGAAAGAAATAAAAGTTATTGAGTGTCCTAACCCTAAGTTGTCTCAGCTTAATCTGTCATGTGCGGGATACAGTGTGAAGGTGAACCATGGCACAATGCAATTTGACTGCAAATGTCATCAATTCCATACTCTGGCCACCTAAAACACGGCGTTGAGTTTCGCCACTTGATGCGAATTATCTAAAATATGGGGAAAGCGGTGAACGGAGTGCATTGACACTATTCTAAATCGATCTCTTTATATGCAAGATGCAACATTTAATAAAAATTCTAAATATATATTAAATGAAATAAAAACAGCATAAAATTATTCAAGTAATGTATTTATAGTCTAAGCATTTATACTTACTACCATATAAAATAAAGTTTGAAAATAAACGCATTATTTAAAGTTAACGTACAAAGTTATGTACTATCAGAATTTTCGTTTCGTTCTGTTTATGAATTCTGGATCACATTTTGGATACGTTTAAATTGAGAAACTTGCCAACTCTCGCATGCACGCTTTCTACTTAAGAGCTCCTTTTCTCAAATAGATATAAAAGTTTGCAGTTGTATAATATTGTTATTTGTTTGAACTGAAATTAAATTCAAAGTTCTTACGTTAGACAATTTCATACCCGACCTTTGATATCTCTTTTCATGACAAACGAAGTATATTTAAAAAAAACTAGAATAAGCTAAAAAATTAAGTACATATAGAAGCAAGAATTTGTACATTTTTTGATTCGTATTATGAATAATTTTCTTGTGCCCAACAACAACTTTAAGCAATATTTTATATAAGCTTCATATATATCCAACGTACAAATTCAAGATGGGAAGAGGGAACCTAGTTTAGAAAAATTGCGACTTGAATGGCGGAATCAACAACGCGTGTCAACGTGCTACCAAACCAATCTTGTTTTGGTAGCACGTTGGCACGCGTCAAAAAGAAAACATTAAAATATTCCTTAAATTTAACATCTTCATTTTCATTAAAAGTGTATCGAACTCACTTATGTTGTGTTTATAGTAAGATACTGTTCCATTGTGCCTCATGAATCAATATATAGGAGAAAAATAAGCAAATCAAACATTTATATAACGTAAAAGACGATCTCTTTTTGGTCGACGGTTTATAAAATATCCGCATTGGTTATATTTCTCAACGACGATCGTAAAGGGGGACGCAGTCTCAGTTGGATTAAGGCTGTGAGATTAGGATTTCAGGTCAGCAAGTCACTTACAAATCCGGAAGCGAATTTAGTTACAATTGTACTTCAAAAAACTTGAGGTCAAGTAGAACATTTTTATCTTCAAGAATATTATTTTATCTCTTATTCAGTGTTGTAATCGTTCATGTGACATTGATAATTCAGTACAGAATGCAGGCTTCCAATTATGTTAGTGAAATATATTAAAATATATATTTCAAGACCATCACTCAAGAGCGTACGTGATTGTAAATACCTATCGTATTTACATTTGAATTATATTCCTACTTGGAGAAATTGAATAATGTTTAATATTTTCTATTCCTGGCGCGACTAAAAGGAAAACGTGCTACGTTAAAAAACAGCGTAAAGTAGAGAATAGTGTATTTAAACGGGGAACGATAATTTGAACTAGGTTGCCATGTTTCCACTACCTACCCTGTAATTTGTCCGATACAGTGTGAAAGACAAAATGTACATAATTTTTAGGGCTAGACAAAGTACATGAGGAATATTTATTAAAAATAAATGTACAATGTACTCGTATGTATGTATAATAATAGATTTAATATGTATGTAACTTAACACGTATCAAAAAAGCACAGAGACGTCATAACGGCGGTAGGCGTAGTATATGTATGAAAAGGTTAAGACGCAATCAAATACTTGCAAGAATAATTCAACAGTGGGTCACGAATTACGTCAGTCTCATTGGAAGGCACGGTAATGTATCCGAATACTTAAACAGGGCTTTCTCCATTTTCCTTGAATGCCAAATTCCCATACTAATGTATGGGAATTTGGCATTCAAGGAAAATTGAGTTTTAGTGTAATTTGTCTTGTAAGTCCTTCGATCGGCTTTCAAATAAGCTCTTAAACGATTTACTGGTATAATGTTTCAACTGGTAAAGCCTACGCCAAAAATAAACCAAAAGCTTACGTTGCTCAAGAACATAATATACGTATGTAAATATATGTAAAACATACGAAGGGATGAGCCAGTTTATATCTTTCATCTGCTTATTAAATAATAAAGTGACATTTCTGACATATTTTTAACGAAAATTTATTCAGTAAGTGCTGCTTTAAAAATGCTATATTGTTTCTTACTTGCTCAGCTTAAACGAAAAAAAAAACATGTAAAGAAAATATATATGCATAATGTTATATGTACTTTATAAAGAGTAAAAAGTATAAGATCATCATTTTCAGCCGTTCGACGCCCACTGCTGGACATAGGCCTCCCCCAAGGATTTCCACGACGATCGGTCTTGCGCCTCCCGCATCCAGCGGTTTCCGGCGATCTTGACCAGATCGTCGGTCCACCTGGTAGGGGGCCTGCCCACTGAGCGTCGTCCGGTTCGTGGTCGCCATTCGAGAACCTTTCCGCCCCAACGGCCATCGGTTCTTCTTGCTATGTGTCCCGCCCACTGCCACTTCAGCTGAGCAATTCTTCGAGCAATGTCGGTAACTTTTGTTCTCCTACGGATCTCTTCATTTCTGATTCGATCACGTAGGGTAATACCAAGCATTGCTCTCTCCATTGCCCGCTGAGTGACTCTGAGCCTTCTTATGAGACGCATAGTTAGCGACCACGTCTCGCTCCCGTATGTCATTACTGGCAACACGCACTGGTCAAAGACTTTTGTCTTGAGACACTGAGGTAGCTTGGACGTAAAGATTTTTTGTAGCTTCCCGAATGCTGCCCATCCGAGCTGGATTCGACGAGAGATCTCTTTTTCGAAGTTGGACTTACCTAACTGGACCGTGTGTCCCAGGTATACGTAATGGTCAACAACTTCGAGGGTAGTGTTCCCAATAGTAACTGGAGCAGGTACTACATGGGCGTTCGACATAATTTTCGTCTTATCCATGTTTAGCTTTAGTCCTGCTCTTTGAGACACACTACTGAGATTTTCAAGCATAGTGTTCAGATCTCCTAAGGTCTCAGCCAGTAGAACTACATCATCGGCAAAGCGAAGGTGAGTAAGGTACTCGCCATTTATGTTGATGCCGTACCTTTTCCATTCCAGAAGCTTGAAAATATCCTCCAATGCCGTAGTGAAAAGTTTCGGAGAAATTACATCTCCCTGTCTCACACCTCGTTGCAATTGGATAGGATTAGAGCTCTGGTTTTGTACTCGGACCGACATAGTGGCGTGTTCGTAGAGATACCTTAGCACTTCGATATACCTGTAGTCTACTTGGCACCTTTGGAGAGACTGCAGCACTGCCCAGGTCTCAATCGAATCGAAGGCTTTTTCATAGTCCACAAACGCCAAGCAAAGTGGCAAATTATACTCTTCAGACTTCTGTAAATATAAGATACTCGGTTTAAAAAGCTGGAAGAGGTAATTAGTAGTCATTTATTATTTTTAACGGCACAAAAATACAGCTATGGCTATTTCAAAAGAATTTTCACAACAAAATTAACGTTAGTAATTGCAAACAACTAATATGAATATTAATGAAATGCACGCTATAGCGATGTCCAACAATGGCTGCAATTACAGCTACACTCCGCCCCGACCGGGAACTTGTATGGGAATATTTAATGATGTCCGATGACCACACTCATAATACATTATGAATCTGCAATTATTTCATGTAAATCAGAAGTATTAAACTTATATTTTCAAATAATTTAAATATTTTTGTATATACATATTATTTTTTTACCAATTACTTAGACTTCTGTTACGGACAGTAGGTTTTAATTTGTAAAATATTTTTTTTTATTTTATTTTTTTATTAAGGAAGACATACAGTTTTAAAAGTACTTTAAATAAAAACCAAATTTACATACAATTAACCAATGAAGTCTTCACATAAAATAGTACAAAAAAAGATAGCTAGATGTACAGTTAATCAAAAAGAAATCAAAATAAAACAGAAGAAAATCATTCAGAAACAGCTTCCATGACAAGTGATTAGAACTTATTTAAATTTATAGTAAACATGTCAATATCGCCAAACGCAATATCATGAGAGCTGCAAGCACGATAAATAAAATCATTTCCACCATATTTAGTTCTTGTAATAGGTACATAGAACTCTGATTTATTACGGGCTTGTAGAACATCTCAGACTAATATTACTTAAAAGGAAAGGGGTATCAATACAATTATTAACTATTTTAAAAAGCAAAAGTTCATCCCTAGCCAAACGACGGTTCTTTAAAGAAGTCGGAATAGGTTGTTATCGAGATGGTATTGGTTGGCTTTTTTAATACTAATATGTTTATTGAACCTCTTTTGAATATTTTCAATTTTATCAATGTACACATTAAACAACGGATTCCACACAGTCGAAGCATACTCGAGAACAGAACGAACGTAGGCATTGTACAACGTGATAAGTGTAGCACTATTGTGAAAATCTTTTGCTACCCGAAGAACAAAACCCAGCATCCGAAAAGCCTTACCAACTATGTGATCAATGTGATAATCAAATAAAAGTTTACAGTCAAGGTAAACTCCCAGGTCCCACGAACATTTTGATAGTATACGGAAATATAATCATCCATTTAGCCAAAAAATATTTACACAAATAAGTATAACTAAAGTACAAACACCATAATGACAACCCAAATCCGATTCAAAAACTACAGTAGAAAAATTAACATAATTATTAACCTCAGAATAAAAATAAATGAAGATGTCTTCGCCGCATACAATATTGTTTATTACTTGTGCAATATGGAGATAATTGTAATGATAGAAAAATTACTCTAACAAAATAAACAAATAATGTTATTATTAAATAGAATACTAAGAAAAGTAACAAAAATGTTAACAAAATAAAAGCAAGTAATAAAGGCAATTACATTATTTTTTTTAAATCGCTGTTACCTAATATGTGTAACACTGGGCTGGTAGCTGTGCGTCTGACCATAATAGTGCAATTCCCAAACAGGATTTTTTTTTCTCTTTGGCCAATCTTTTAGCCTCCTGCAGTAGGGCCTTATTAGAGCGAGTCAGATGCTTATGGAAAAAAATATTAGAACCATTATCAGCAAAACCGATGTCACTACATTTGAGTTTCAATTTTTTAGTTAGCGCCAAAAAGTCATCCTTTTTCCAACGCGACAGAAACCTAATAACTATTGGTTTTATTTTACGACTTTCACTTTTACTGTGAGCTACTCTGGTAACAAAATCAATATCAGTAGAGGGATTCATTTGATAGCCAACATGATCCGTGATTTTCCTTAATATTTCCAACAGGTTCTCGTTCTTCCTCTCGGGTATTCCATAAACTTCAATATTTGATCTGCGCGACCATTGCTCACGGTTATTATTATCATTTTCAAAATGATTGGTCCTCTTCTCTAAAGTATTAAGTCCACTAGAAAGAGGGACCAAGGATTTTATTTGTTTCTCCAATTCAGTGATCCTATTATTAAACTCGTCATACTTAGTACTAATATACGAAACAGGTTGTTTCAAACTGGTGATATCGTCCTTAATGGGTTGGAGAAGTGATGACACCATGCCCTTTATTGACGCCTCCAATTCCATCTTCCACTTCGCAATTTCACTAGCTATAAATTCTTTAATACCCTCAAACGGGACCCACCAAAGTTGCTCGCCGCTAACTCGGATGACCGATTCAAGACAGAGGCACCACCTCTTTTTATGTTTACATTATCATTGGAATTTGGTGACCTAGCAGAAGATAAGCCACGGACAGGAGTGTTATCGCAATTAAGGCGACGATCACGAGCACATACTGGACAAGCCCATTCTCTTACATACTACGGTGACAGTTGTTTGTTTCTATCTGAAGGAAATATGATAAACTTAATATGATACGTATGTTTACATTGCTTACAATTGATACGACCACCGGCATCACCCGCCGCTGTAGTCTTGCAATTTCAAATTAATGTATATATATATATATATATATATATATATATATATATATATATATATATATATATATATATATATATATATATATATATATATATATATGTATATATATATATATATATATATATGTATATATATATATATATATATATATATATATCAAAAATGTACTTGTGTAATAGCAGGATTGGATCTCAGGTCTAATAATTAAATGTATCTTCAGTTCAGCTACGCTAACCGCTGCTATATACTTAACAGTGTCAGTGAAATACCTGTTCGATATTTTGTTTGGCTGAGTTATTAATGTGCAAGAGGGTATGAGACAATTAACGACAAGATATCAGCACTCGGGCGAAGTTAAAACACCAACACAAACTAAATATTAAAACACTTATTTGGAGAACTGTTTAGTAAGCAATCACTTATAGCATACACAATCACTAAAACATTTATAAGTAAATTAATATATTAATTTACACTTCAAAAAAAAATAGACCGATAAAATGTAAAATATGGTAAACTTTAACAAAAACACATCCGCCATCTTACGTAGTTCTTTAGTTACTGATAATAAAAGATAAATGTTTTTTTTTTTTCTGTACGTAAACTACAAGGACACCGATTATTATTCCATAATACATACAGTAAGAAGTTATAAATAATTTTTTTTTTGTAAATAATGCATGTATTCTTATAGGTAATATTGCAAATATAAATATATTATTCAAATATATTAATATACAATGTAATTTCCTTTGCAAGAATATAAAAATTCGAATTGGTAACAATCTATTCATAAAGCCTTGAATATCGTCACGAAAGCATTATAAATTGGATTAAGTCACATTTTACGATCTTGAAAAGAAACTCTACAGCGTTTACATTTCATTTCTTTTAAGCGTTTTATATTTTAATCTTACTTGGTACCGAAATATAATTATTTTTATTTAATCAAATTTCCTTATTCACCTATTGAGTAAACACCCATAAGTAAGTTGAGGTCAGATTAACTATTTGGATTTATTAGAAATGTGTAAATTGTGTAGGCTTAATAAAATTATAAGATAAAATCTATGTCAAACAAAAACAAATACAAAAGAGATAATCTTAAGAAAGAAAAGTAAGAATTTTAAGACCTTATAACTTCAATGCAAATATGCATTATGATCCCGGTCCAACTACTCGTTTTCTTATATGCGATTTGACTGAGACAACGAATAAAGCAGTCAACGCGGCTTAACACTGGCAGAATACAATCGGAACTGTCCAATCACAAAGTAGAAGAAAAAGAAGTATCTCTGCTTTCTTTTATACAATACATTTGAATATTAAACCATAATACAGAAAAACGTTCACAAATTTAAACATCGTAGTAATATTTCAATACTTGTGATTATACATAATATATAAAATAAATGATTAATTAGTCCATTAATCATAATTGTAAAATTAGTATTGTTACGATCATGATAAATGGACTTTTTTGTCATATTGTTTAATTGTGATCCACGATTATCCACATCAGTAATATAATATATCTAATTAAATAGCTCAAGTGCGAGTCGTACCCACCCATCGAGAGTTGCGCATCAATTCAGAATTATTGATCAACCAGAAGTAGAACTTCTAAACGTTATGAGACTTAAATTTGGTATTTATTGTAGAAAATAAACGACAATTGTTAGTTTACTTTTTGCCCTTTATTGCACGTTTCCAATTCCTGCCAAATTTCATAAGCAAAGGTCTGCGTGAAACTTTTTTCGATTTTGATTACGTGGCGAATAAAGTTGACACATTTAGGTTTGCAAGCTTATTCACCCACTACTCTAGTATGAAATGTACTTTATAACTTTATAATTTAATTTTAACTTTATATATAACTGTATAATTTTATTTTCTACGATATTTAGCATCGATTTATTGGTCCTATCATACGTTGACTAAGAAGCTTGATTTTTGCTTTGGTCCGAAATACCGTAGACATAATAATTCAGTTTGATGTCTTGAGTGAATGGCCTTGACTGACCTTTTCTATATTTTTAAGAACTATTATTTAATATACTACATAACTAACTCTCGAATATTTTATTAAAAAAATCTAATTTTAATCGAATACAAAATATAATCTACAAAAGAAGATATACAACACCTGTATGACGTGATAAACAATTCACAAACGAAACACTAAATTAATTCAATGAAAGGAGGACCCCAAAACATAAATAGTACAGGCTCTGACACATCAAAGGTTAAAATTATCATCACGAGCGGTGACAAAGTAAGGGAAGCTCCCTTGCTTTGATGATTCGTGAATAGTAACTTTATTCTGAAAATTTCCATGTTTCAATAATTAACTTTGAAACGTTCACGTTCCAGTATTTTTATGGTTACGAGATTTCAATTTCAATGTGAAGTAAGATTCTTTTTTGTGAATACATAATTTATTGGAATTTTCTTTCTTATTTGCAAAAATAATCTTTATAAGCTTAACACAATATGTCAATAAATTATTTATGAATGATGGCTTTTATATATTTATATATTTTCATTAAGTACTATTACGTTTGTTAAGTGACAGATATAATTCTGTTGTATACTTTTTTTTGTAATTTTCCTTAGTCTCATCCAAACGTACGTATATTAAAATTATAGTAAAAATATTTAATTTAATATGATAATTGCGGGTTACGGGTAAGGTCTTTTTACTTATCAATCTTCTTTGTATCATTGCATTGGCAACGTGACATTGAATGTGGTGGCATGCTCAAAACTTAAATTGAACTTAACAGTTATTGGTTCGATTTTCAATCTAAATATTAAAATTATGCAACATGTACGAACGGAAGTGACTTATTACAATTTTGTCCATTTCTTCTTACTCCAAAACAAAACAGGTAGCTCGTAAAAAAATATCAGAGGTCATTACAATAACCATTGACCATGTTTTAGGTTCTCTCTTTAGTATACACTACTTTTGAAATTAAAATATTTATCATCGTTTATGTATGGCTCTATAGCGTATAAAGTGCACTTTAATAAACTACGTTCGCCACTTTCAAAGGCGCGTTTAATATAATGAGTGCATCACAGGGTATGTGTATGTATAGTATACGCAGTTATGTTTCAATTTATTGTATTTTGTTTTTATTATTTTTATTATTTTTAAAGTGTTATTCCACACTTAGGACAGAAAATACCTAATTTAAATTTTAAAAGCGTATTAAAATTTGAATTCACCAGGATTTGTAATTTTAAAAAAATGTAAAAATCTCCCTACAGATATGCTTACTTCATAAGTAAATTGTAACAAGCGTATAAGAATTTCGACGAAGCTTGATAAGATTGTATGGCTTAGTAGGTCAGAGCGCTTGGATGGTTTCCAAGTGGTGCGGGTTCAAATCCTGCTACGTTAAAGAATTTCGACGAAGTTTGATAAGAATATATAGCTTAGTTGGTCAGAACGCTTGTATGGTTTCCAAGTGGTGCGGGTTCAAATTCTGCTACGTTAAAATTGTTATACGTTTTAAATTTAGTATAATATATTTTTATAAATAAGGTTTGATTTTTAAGAACACGATTTTTTGTTATTTATAAATAATACAAAATCTTTTTTATAGCTACTATAGTTAAATTACATATCTAAGATTTATATTATTTACATACGCCTAAAAAAAACCTATGTAAAGTGTAATCAGAAAAAAATATCATCGGCTTAGACTGGAAATCTCTTAACAGCCTATTAGCAGAGTCTTAAGGTAGACAAAAACGTTTTAAAAATACTATAAGCATACGTAATGCTACAAATACATTACATAATGTAAAAAAATACTGTATTTATAATAATAATAAAAAATTAAGCTCGCAGGGCAGCTTGTGGCGAGCTGTTGGGGAGTTCCTACCCGACGGACCTGAGTCCTCCAGAGGGGAATTGTAATCTAATAGTGGAGCGCAAGAGCTATATGCTCGAAAGGGTGGAAGTGCTCAATCTGTGTAATAGCGGGGAAACCCGCTCACGATTTCTCGAGATGGTGAAACCGGTGCACACCTCTCTACACCCTTAGCCGACCACGCCGATGTTACGCCCGAGGCATTAATCCGTTTTTTGGGGGCCCATCTAGTGGGAAGCGAGTCACTATCAAATTTGAGACGTTGAAAAGGCGGACGTCCGATAGTCTCGTTCAATAGCCCAGTTCTCGATCCATCCAAACTACATTGCATGGTAAACTTAAATTTAAAAAGCGTATAAAAATTTTGAACGAAGCAGGATTTGAACGCGCGCCTCTGGAATACCGTTCCAGCGCTCTGACCAACTAAGCCATTCGTTCTAACTGAGCTCCGTCGAAATTCTTATACGCTTGTTACAACTTATTTATGTTGTTAGCATCTCTGTAGGGAGATTTTTACAAATTTCCGCTACCCAAAAAGACAACTCGTAAGAATTATCGTTTGGCAAGAGAGAATACTATTTATTTTAATATTTTTACTCAAAGTTTTATATTTTCTGTCCTAAGTGTGGAATAACACTTTAAAACATAGTAAAAATACATTGCATAGTCCCAATTTAGCTTTTCATATGTTATACAGTTTTTACGCATTAATCGAAGACAATCTATGGTTACTCAGTGGTGGCTCCCGGCTAATGCGTCACAGTAAATTATTTTAATATTTTCTAAGGGGCCTCTACGTGTTGGACCTGTGTACCCACGCAAGCCTACCAAAAGACCGGGTTCTTTTGAACCCGAGAACTTAAAATAAGAATAATAATGACACCACATTTCGAAAGAGACTCATATGAATACAGAAAATAAGTTAGATATTACTCAGTATATGTAACAGAAAATATTGCCATAGTGCCAGTGCCATAAAATACGACTAGCATAATACGAAACACTCTTTCATTGCAGTCAAATGTTTCGATTATAACATTTTTTCTTATTTCTTTGTAGTGTTAGAAGAAAAATTCATACATATTATTCTTTTCAATGACTACACGCCTATGCCAAATGTGAATCTTCATATGGGTATTTCGGACTACAGGATAGGAACTGGTGAATTTATAAACGCCTTACACTAAATATAAAAAATAATAGAACTCATATAGAATAATGTTGTTTGTGTGTGTCCATCTGTCAGGATCCTGAAGACAGCATGGAGGTATCAAGCTTAAAAAAAAAATGTAGTTTTAAGTATTAAAGATTTAGAATTACGCCATCATCTACTAAGTAAACATATTATGTTTACTATTTTAAACAGTGAGCTTCATGGAAATCGTCTAAGCACTCTGACCACTAAGCCATATGTTCTCATCAAACTAATTGGAAATTCTTCTTCTTTTTCAATTCACCTGTACCTTTAGCTTAAAGAATTTTTTTTTTCAGCTTCACGCTGTATCCCGCACGAGGCAGGGTAGGCAGAGGGAACCCGGGAACCTAGTGGTAAGACACTCCGTTCCACTTCCGTTCCCCACTTTCCGCTGAATTTGAGGCATCGCGTTTTAAGTGGCGGAACTCAACGCCGCGTAAAGAATATAAATTTTAACATTTTGATTGAAAGTCATCATACGAACAATATTATTATTATATTATTATCTAGTACAGTCTCAATTTAATGAACAAAAAATCTAGGGTTAAATATTAACCTAGGCAATTATGTAATGATTAAAAAGTGTTATTCTATATTAATTTACTATCAGCCCGTTTGCGGCTTATCCTTCGTATGTGTATAGGTACAGAGTTATATGTTTACTATGTAGCAATTTTTTTTCGAACTATATATTTCATAATAATACGCGTAATTTATTTATATAGCGATTGAAATAAAATAAATCGATATTAACATTCATGTAAAACATGTACATATTATTTAAACTTTACATAAAATTGAGGAATATACCTTGTTTAATTTGCTCAAAGCTATATATTTCTAGTGGTAATAAAAAGGAACATTTTTAAGTATCAAATTAGTATTACTTATAAGATGTAAATTCACAGAAAAAGGTAATATATTGTGATACTCCAGCTCTCGATAAGCAGACGATTGATTCAAGAGTTATTTGTCTCGTAGGTTGCTCGATCAGTTTAATAATGAAATCTCGTGTTTAAAACGAGGACAACGATTTTCTAAAGAGCGTACAATGAATCTGAACAGTCAGCTGTTTGAGAAATGACTAGCTTAACGCTTATTTTTTGGTTCTTTAACAATACTGTGATTAAAAAATGTTTCTGCACTAGTCCTACGCATTATTTATACATTGAAAATGAGTTAAAAAATAACTATAAATTAATAGAAAACTTTTTTTTTTATTATATGCCACTTTCATGTATATTTTTTTCACGAACCCTTCTCATGGGCATGACACAATAATACAGTAATAAAATGAAATAAATAAAAATGTTTTTGTTCTTCATTTCAATGAAATTACTTTTTTTTTAGAATTTTCTATTAAGAATCATCATAAAGCTTTGCAGAAGTACTTGCCCACCCACACAGCCAACCAGCCAATACAAAAGATGTAGGTTTGAATCAAGTCAAAAAATAAGTATAAAAAATACACCTTTTTTAGACTTTTAGGCTTTAATTTAAAACTATTTACAATGAAATATAATATTTTTTTAAAATAAAAACTTACTATAGGGAAATATAATAATATTAAAATAATACATATACTCTTAAATCTCCATATTTCAGAGTAATGATGAAGTGATTTGCTAATCAATTAATAGCGATGACGGCGCACTGCTTTATATGTTCGCCGTCTCACTGTTTGCTATTAGGCTAATGGACCGACCAACTTGCCTGCCGCCTGCTCATCAATATGTTTTTGATCGTTTCATCTCTGAAAAATCCTAACTGAAAGATTTTTTAAGAATCAATTTCAATTAGATGCCAAAGGCATATTTGGTGAGATTTACGTAAGTTTATAAATTATGTAATGATTATCTTTCTTCATTTTATTTCCATATATACAGAAAGACATTTAAATTTTATAAGTTGACAAACTTCAATATGTGGGCGTATGCACTTATCTAAAAACTTATTTAAAAAAAACTAAACTCCAAATAATGAAATATGTATTCCTAGAGATATATATATATATATATATATATATATATATATATATATATATATATATATATATATATATATATATATATATATATATATATATATATATATATATATTTGATTTTATTTTTATTTTATTTATTAAGCTTACCAACGGTAGATACATATGTTGCACAACAAGTAAATTTAACTTATAAACTAAGACAATTAATGAACTACCACTTAAAGGTAAACACATGCGGTGTTTACCTTTAAGTGGTAGTTCATTAATTGCAAAACATTTTTTTATGAACAGTTCTGAAGTTCTAAAATATAAACATTTAATTGCTGATACATAAACAAAACAAACAGTTAACAGTAAGTAAAACTAAATTTAAACAAAAAATATACATATTGAACATAACTTTGAGTAGTAGTATCACAGTGCAACAAACAATAAGTACTATATACTATAAGCTAACACATACATAATTAGTGCCGTTCATTAAATCATATTTTACAAATTGCTTTTCTGAAAGCTGCTATGGACATGTTAAAGATAAGTATTCGCAGATTCACTACATATTTTATTATAAAGTAAGGTAAGCCTATTGATAGGAGAGTTAAATCCCAATTTTGTCCTCCGTTGCGGTGGAGCAAACAGTTGAATTATTTTCCAGGGCACCCTACGAGGTATTGTAAAAGAGAGCTTAGAGAGAAGACGCGGACAATATATGTGACTATTAACCAACTTATATAGGAAAACAAGGTCGTTAGCATCTCTCCGAGAATTTAGATCGGACATTTTATAGCAATCTTGAGATGCGCTATAAGAGTACTTCTCTCGAGGAACTTTATTCCGAGAGTACATAAGATGCGTTACAAATCTCTTCTGCACTCGTTCTATTCGCAGCATATGTGTTGCGAAATCAGGACGCCAAGCCACACTCCCATACTCTAAAATTGATCTAACAAGACTGTTGTATAGAATGATCTTAGTTGAAGGCTTTTTAAAAAATCTAGAAATTCTAATTATAAAGCCCAGCATTTTTGAAGCTTTCTTTATTATTAAATCTATATGAGGTACAAAAGTTAACTTACTATCAATAGTAATAATATAGTCTCATTAATTTGCACATCTTTAATGAAATACATTGACGGAATAAAATCGATCTTTCTTGTAAATTTTATATGAAAGCATTTTAGTACATTAAGCTCCATACCATTTTTGTTACACCAACTAACCAGAGCGTTTAAATCTTTTTAAAAATTTTCTACGTCCTCCCAAGTGTCAATAATTTTATATAATTTTAAATCATCTGCAAACAACAATGGTGTTGAGTGATTAAAGCATGATGGCAGATCATTGATAAATATATTGAATAATACTGGGCCAAGATGTGAGCCTTGTGGAACGCCAGAAAATATCTTACATAAAAGGAATCAAAACCATTAACTACAACAAAAAATGAGCGTTCGGACAAATAGGAACCCAGCCAATTGAGGAAAGCACCCGCAATACCATAGGAATTTAGCTTAGTCAATAGTATTTTGTGAACTACTTTATCGAAAGCTTTGGTGAAGTCGGTGTAAATGGTATCAAGTTGCTTTTTTCTATCTACACATGAAATTAAATCCTCAATATAAGATACCATATTAGTATTTGTAGATCGACCTCTTAAAAATCCGTTCTGCTCATCGCATACGTATTTATCAAAGTGTGATTGAATGTATGGGCAAACTAAGGATTCAAAGATTTTAGCCAAGCAAGGAAGGATAGAAATTGGTCGACAGTTGCTAACAAGATGAATATCGCCTGACTTGTAAATTAGCACTACTTTAGCAGTCTTCCAAACTGAAGGGAAAACTCCCGTTTTAAGTGAGATGTTGAATATAAAATGTAATGGGATAACTAGATTTTCTGCGCAATGGTGAATAAAATATGGTGGAATACAATCAGGTCCAGCACCTTTTTTAAAATCTATCAAATTCAGGGTTTTAAGAATCTGATCACTACTATATATATATATATATATATATATATATATATATATATATATATATATATATATATATATATATATATATATATATATATATATATATATATATATATATATATATATATATATATATATATATATGACATATTGGTGAGAACGAATGCTTAGTTGGTCAGAGCGCTGGAACGGTATTCCAGAGGCGCGGGTTCAAATCCTGCTTCGTTCAAAATTTTTATACGCTTTTTAAATTTAAGTTTAGTATTTTCTGTCCTAAGTGTGGAATAACACTTTAGAACATAGTAAAAATACATTATCCTATATAAGTTCCATTGATTCTATTATTGCAGTCCGAAATACCCATATGAAGATACACATTTGGCATAGGCGTGTAGTCATTGAGAAGAATAATATGTATAAATTTTTCTTCTAACACTACAAAGAAATAAGATGAATTGTTATAATCGAAACATTTGACTGAAATGAAAGAGTGTTTCGTATTATTCTACTCGTATTTTATGGCACATTGATTGATAGAGTGTTCTAGCATAATATATTATTGTCTGTTGCATATACTGAGTAATAGCTAATTTATTTTCTGTATTCGTGTGAATTTCATGTGGAATTTGGTGTTATTATTAAATAAAGTATTTTTATACATTATATAATTTATTTTAAGCATTACGTTTACTCAGAGTATTTTTAAAACGTTTTTGTCTCTCTTGAGAATTTTCTTAATTAAGAGCAGCAGTTAAGAGGTTTTCAGTCTAAGCCGATGATATTTTTTATGATTAAACATTATATTGCGAGCAAAACCGTATTACGAGAAACTGTTTTTTTTTTAGGAAATATATAGAAAAAAAAATATTACCATTTTGTATTTGAAAGTCTACTAGTTTATAAATTTAGATCATGTCATACAAACTGAATGTAACGCCTGAAAACTTAAGATTGTCAGTAAGTTGTACTTTTTCTTGGTTAAAAGTTCATTTAAATTGTGTTACAATCGCGAAAATCATTATTAAGAATTTTAGAGTTTTTAGGACTAAATCCTTGGTTAAAACTTATTTTATGTTCGTAAAAAAGTTCAAATGCCTTTGTTAGTTCAGCGATATCCGGAAGCATGTATTCAGCATATATGGGATTAACGCCAAGCTCCCGGCGCATTTCCACAGTGTTTATGGTTATGACACTGCGCTCTGACAACTTAGAACGCCTACTTTATACGTTCTCGGTCATATTTTTATTTAAGGTATAAATTTAGGCATATATATATAATATTAATCTTAGATATGTTATTATATTAGCTATAAAAAAGCTTTTATAATATGTATAAATAACTAAACGTCATCTTTTAAAAAAATGAAACCTTTTTTATTAAAATAGTAAATATATTAAAGTTAAATTAAAAAATCGTATAAAAATTTTGAACGCAGCAGAATTCGAACCCGCGCCTCTTGTAAACCGTCCAAGCGCTCTGACCAACTAAACCCGCGCCTCTAGCTCGTCGTTGCTTGATAAGAACGTATTTCTTATTAAGCTATCGAGTGTCGAGCTAGAGGCACGGGTTAAAATCCTGCTGATTTTATACGCTCTTTAAATTTAAGTTTATTATTTTCTGTCCTAAATATAGAAAAACACTTAAAAAAATAGTAAAAATTAGGCCTGTCGTGGCGCAGTGGCACAAGCGTGTGACTGTAACTGACAGGTTGTGGGTTCGACCCCCACTCGAGGAAGTGAAATATTTAATATTTTCAATTTAAATATTTTAGTTTCTTCGGTCTGGTATAAGGCAAAATCCTACCCTCTGCCTACCCTGCTATGTGCTATATTTTTGCTATGTGCTATATTTTTATACTGAGAGAGTAAAAATAGTAAATATATTCTATTAAATTTACCTATAAACATTTTAACGAAGCAGGATTTGAACCCTTTGAAACCATCCAAGCGCTCTGACCAACTAAGCCATATGTTCTCATCAAGCTACATCGAATTTTTTTTACGCTTCTTACAACTTATTTATGTTATATTTGAAGGTAGGTTTGTAAAAATTCCCGCTACCCAAAGATAATTTATTAGAATTATCGTTTGGTAAGAGAGAATGTTATTTATTAAATATTTTAGGTCAGGGCGCATGGACGATTACCAAGAGACGCGGGTTCAAATCCCACTAAATTAAGTGATTCTCCGTCCTAAGTGTGGAATAACGCCTTATCTAGAAAATTCACAAATATAAACATTTTAATATAAGGTTATATAATATAAAATGTTCCGATAAAATAGCATAATACACTTAACTTGCCTTTCATAAAGCGCTTGGTATATTCATAAACCAAGACATGATGACGAAGACGCTGCATTTTCAACCTTCCTTTTCTATTTATCCTGTGTTTCATTCGTTAACTTGAGTTTCGGAATATATTTGCGTTATGAATGAATTTGCAGTTTTCTACCATAACCCTGCTGTGCACGGGTTTAGTTTGAGTTAGATTTATATGTACATTCATTTCAAGTGTAAAGGGGAATGTTTTAATTTATTTAAGTAGTAGCTGTCAAAATTTCTACAGTAGTTTTTCTTGTCTTAAATGTAGTCTGTTTTTTTTTTAATTTTCCCTATACAAAATGTATAAATATTATTTAAGGTATTGGAGTTCAAATGAAAATAGTGTGCATACGGTCTTATGTCTTATTACCTACCTATGTTGAGATTCTCATAAGTTGGATACAACTTATTATATATACTATGCACATGCTAACAACATAAATAAATAATAACTTTATTCAATTCTGCTAGGTTCAAATATTTAATTCGTTTTCTAAAAAAGGTATAGTGCAAGTAATATATTTAGAAATGTAAAAAGGCAATGCGCGGCGTTGAGTTGCGAGACGCAACTCAACGCCGCGCATGCTTCTAATTCAACGGAAAGTTCGATCTACTCATACAAATGAAATATTACACACCTACTTATACCATTGCTGTAATCTATAAAGAGGATTATTGGGTATTTGTTTTTTTTTTAAATTAATGATAGTGATTTTTATTCAACAATCTTATAGAAATACAAGTAAATGTGATTTTCTTCCCTGTAGAAGCTAGCAACTATATATCGTACCATTTAAATAATTCACGCTCGTGTTACTAAACTAGGTTCGACGTAATTTGTACGCCTGAAGGTGACTTTTGTACGGAATTAATGACGCGAAATGTAATGTTACCTAAATTCGGCATTTTCCTTTAGGAGGTGGGCCCAAACTTGCCTGCGGCGATTAGGCAGTAAGGCAAAAGTTTCGTAAAGTCGCACATGCTATGAATATTGTATTAATTAACAAGTCGATATTACTGCGAACTCAAAAATTTGTTTCGAAAATAGTATTGTATGAGTGGGTATTTTAAAGATATAAACAATTACAAACTTATATTGCATTAATGCAGTATTTCACATAAAATGAATGTATTGGCCCGCAATATAAATTTTGTCAACGGCTTGGGCAATAAGTAAGAACTCATTTTCTAAATAAACGAAAATTATTACAAAAAAAACCCACAAAGGACTTTTTATTCTCTCATTATTCAATGTCATACAAGAATAAAATAATATATTTACAACACGTAACCTTCACATTTATTGAGTTAGAATAAGTGGATAGTAAAACCTTTGTCCAATGCGTCCATTGAAACTTCAATACACAAATAAAAATACATATTCTGATTTCATTTTCAATACATACAATTTGTTCAATGATATTACATTTTAACAAACAGTCTTAAACCTCGGCCTGATACCGGAAAGCGAGAAGGCGATTATCGATATATTATTCAAATTACGCCAGCGCAAAGATTTCGTAATAAAAACAAACTCCGTTGAATCCCTGTTACCCTAGTAATAAAAAAATAGCAATTTTCGACCGCTTATATCTCTTGTTTGTTGAGAACGTGCTAGAACGTGTTTTGCGAGGAAACTTTTTGTATAGAATCTGATAAAACAAATCCCATTTCATCGCAATATTATTTCGCAACTTGTTTTCGTTGACCACTTAATTTTGCTTGCAAATAAGTGGACGAAACTTTCATCATAATTTATGTTTATTGCGAAGTGTTGTTTAATAATGTTTGTTTTATCTATATTTGTATTAAATATTGATGTTAATTACAATGGTTAGAGATAAATAATGTTGTGATATTTGACTTATAGTTCTGAATGTAGGAATAGAGTTTTTGATAGAGTCGAATTTATGTATTTTTATTTACTTGACATAGGATGCTTTGAGTTTACGTAATATCTTAAAAATTGGGAATATATTGTTTAGTAATTGGATTAGGTTATTTTGCTACATGAGGGCTACATGGTGAAGCTAAAAAGAACTATATTTCATTTATTGTTGAACGAATTTACAATGGAAATAGAATAATTTATTCCACTCAATGACAAGGCTTATCATCTATTGAAAATCTATGCTAAAACCCATTTTGTTCATTTCTCTTTGGATCTATTTTTAAAATTCACACATAAAGCCTGATATTTTACACTTTTTTAATGGAGCTATTTTCAAACTTGCCTATAAATAAATATACATAGAAAGTGTCGAAAATATGGGATCGTTATGGTTTCAGATATCTTTGTAGGATTTTTTTTCACCAGCTTAATAAATAATGAACTATATGTACATATTTGTGTATTGATAAATAAAAATCACATAAATAAATCTATTGCAGACTTACGTAGAACGAAATATAAAGTCTTAAAAGTATAGTTTTAAGAATATAGCGTCTACGATAAACTAGTTTTGCAATATAAAATAGCTAGAACGGTGTAAACAAGTATTACAGTACAATAAAACAAAATAAGATATTGCGAACGATGCTGCAACTTACTGATAAACAAATTATTTTATGCGCTTCTCTCAGATAGGGGGAAGCAGTTTTACCACTCACGTGTCATGAACTTACCACGAAGTTTCTTTCTCGAGCGAGTCAAGTTGTCTAAGTTTGGCCGGGTGTTGGTGAACACAAATTATACTCGTAACGTTTCAAGTTGAATTTCTATTCCTAAACTGTTTGGGAAAATTAAATTTATATTTGTTTAAATTGAGTTGTATTTTAAAAAAAAATTTAGGGACACATGCTTGTGACTGTAAACGACAGTGTTTAATAATTTTATTTTTCACTCTGGTAACAAAGCAAAGCGTGACTTTGTGTTCCGCCACTCAACAAGACATGCCACAAATTCGGCAGAAAGTGGGGAACGGAACGGAAACTGTCTATGTTATTATGTTCCCAAGTTCCCTCTGTCTAACCCGCCATGTGCAGGTTGAAGCGTCAAGCTGAGTACCACATCTCATATTAAACACCACTAATATAAAATTAACATCTATTACAAGAGAGGCAAAGACAAATTTGTGACAATAAATAACTCCGTCTCTTTCCGTATCAATATCAAAATATAATATAAAACAATATATATATATATATATATATATATATATATATATATATATATATATATATATATATATATATATATATATATATATATATATATTTATATATACACCGCGTCGATTTATCGGATCACTTGCACCTGAGAAGCATCGCACAGTGGTACACCAGAGCTCCTGACGCCAGAAGTTCTCTACCTAGACTTTCTCTCGCCACCCGATTCTGATTCTTAAGCAGTCACCTCAGTCACTGGTCATCTAAGTTGGGCCTCCCCTGTGTAACCGAGGGTCCCTCCCTCTTGTATCTTATTCTTTGTATCTACGCCATAACATCGCAGGCACCTGAAATCCCTGAGCATTCGCCCCCTCACGTACCGCTACCGTACGCTTTGTAACCTTCTCCCTGGTAAAAATGAGCAGCACTTTGAATTTATCAGTAAACGGACGTATTTATCGGAGTTCTTAATTACGATTAATATAACAATACTTAATAAAAACGTGCTTTTCAGTGCGACAACGCAATCCATACTTATAATAAAAAAATGTATGATAGTAGTTTTACATTTCGTAAGTAAATTCTTTTTAAGACAAAACGTGTTTTTTCTGTTCGTAGTTTTACCGGTTTTAAGGTTAATTTTAATTCTCACTTATATAATTTATCGATTGGATTTTTCTATTAAAATACACATTACACAGAAACGGAACAATTAACGTTATAAAAATTAACTAAACATCAAAAGTTTTATACAAGACTTTTATAAAAATCTGATTTGTACTAAAATATCAATTGCAAACGAAATGTATTTACATAGAAGTCTTTGCTTTTCTAATGCCTTACAACCTTTTGCAATGTCACATATATTTATCCCAACTTTACCTTATAATCAAATCTTCCTTTTAAAAAATATTTTTTGTTTTATATATTACTGTTGCTTTTTAGTTTTTTAATTTTTATTTACCCATTATCTATTGCAAGGTGCTATTGTGATCAACCTCCAACCTTTATCGTCTACCTTGGTCGATATAATTTAACACTAAAATGCTTCTCAAGAATTAGAAACAATTGATGAAGAAGCATCTGAAATATCTGATTATCGGTAACAATAGCCAAGCATAACAGCAGTATCAGAATCAATAAATTCGCGTCTTAGTATTGTTTAGGGTAGGTAATAAGCGATTAAAAAAATAGCCTTTCTTTATTGACATTCGACCTTAAAGGCGATAGTTATTAATTGATATCTACTCAGAAAACAGTTATATTGAAATGTTTTTTATGTCCCCGTTTCCTTAAAACAATGCGTAGCGATTAGTCATCAGTCAGCATGCTTTAAAATTTTGATAGAAAACGTGGAACCAAGACAACGGGTTGGTTATATGAAACTATGTAGCATTACAAAGGCCCACATAATCGAAATTTCGTCCCGCTATTAGCTTTTTCAATAAAACTGTTTCTTTTTGTTAATTTTATTTAATTGTTGCTTTATTATAAGCAATCTATAGTAATACTAATTAAAGATTATATCAAAACCGCTCAAGTTATATTTCAAAAAAAATTAGTTATCGTGTGCTATATCCTTTGTAAATCACACACTCCTAGAGTCAGCTAGTTTCGAGCTTTCCTATTATACATGAAGCAAGAGCTCTTCAAAATTGCACGGTAATTTTGTAACTTTGTTGTCGTCTATTTAAGTTAAATCTCAAGTACAGCAACAAACGTATTTAGGACTAAGTCCTACTTTTAAAATTAATCTTTCGTTATTATACTTATTAAACGTAAGCAGTATATAATATTTATATTTTCGTTTTGTCTCTGAATGACCTTAAAAATGACCTTAAAAAAGGCCTTTACAGGAAGAAACGGAAACTTTATAAGATGATATATTTTTATTAATCCATTCGTTTGTGATGATGCTTTTTCTAAAAAATAAGGTACACAGGTTATAAAACTTTATAAATTGAACATTCCGTTGACCTAGAATCTTCGTTTCTTTTGAAAATAGAGTTATTTTCTTTTCCGAGCTCAGGTTTCTTTAGACTCAGGAAATTCAGTCACATAACACAAATGTCTAAGTTGGGAGAGGAGTGCCTAAGCACTAGATACTATCGATCTCTATCGTCATGTGAAAAAAGTACAAATTGCTTTTAAGTATGAAAATTTAAACGTACATTTGTTACTAAAATATTATGGAATACGGAAGCACTAAACAATATATAAACACAAAAACGCATTAACGAATAATCAAAAGGGTTTTAATTAATAAAATGTAGAGATTTTTATATTTTAATAAAAAAAAAGACAAAATGCGAAATCCCTGAGAAGTACAATGATATTCATTAAGGGGTCTTGAATGACTTTAATGATGTATTGTATTATTCAGAGCGGGGGTGTCTAATTATTATGCTGTCGGTGTCGACGTATGGTTATTACTTGTAGCTTTCATTGCGAACAGAATGTAACATGAATAAACTGACTTGATGAGAATTAATTATAGCTGGTACCATTTTTATGTAAAGTCATATTTTTTATTATGAATATATATTTAAAAATTAAAAAATGTTTTGCAATAAAAATATACACAATTTTTCTTAATATTACTTTAAAATAACAAAAGATTTTGTTTAGAATATTAAAGAACATTTAATAATAACACAAAATGAATATTTGGAAAAGTTATCTTTATGAAAACATAGCGGTTTCATATTTTAGTAAAATCAAGCAAAAAAATAAATCAAGTAAAATATATTTTAGTATACATAGTACATTAGTACCCAAAATCAATTTGACTTTCCTTTCAGTAAAAATACGTCAGTAATCTCTTTACATTCGATGTCCAAACGAACAAATTAAGTCAACACTTCGTGACAAAGGAAAGCCTTTTCCCATTATGCGAAAGTAAACTCCAGTAATTTAGTTTGGATTGCTTTAAAGATTTATGCTCGTCTACATTCTCGTAAATATTCAACTGTTCCAATATTTTTTATTGAAACAAATTACATGGTAATTCGTTAAATTATCTGCAGAAAATGGTATCAGATTGCAGATTTGTTTTAATTTTTGGGTGGAATTAACTAAACGAGGCCAGTCGTAATGCAGGGTCCAAGCGCGCGTCTGTACAGGAAGATGCTCCCACTGGTGAAAATGAAATATTTTATTTTTTTTCCTTTGGTAACATAGCGCGGCGTTCAGCTTCGCCAACACAAAACTTTCACGCAATACCTTAAATTGTGCTGAACGTTAGGAACAGTAAGGAGTTTCTTAGTAGTTAGAAAAAATAAAATACCACTGGAGAATATTAAATATTTTCATTTCTTTCCTTTGATAACAAAGCGCGGCGTTCACCTCCGCCAACAAACAACTTACATGTAATACCTTAAATTTGGCGGAACGTAAGGAACAGTAAGGAGTTGCTTAGTAAGAGGTTCCCAAGTTCCTTCTGCTACTCTGATACTTAAAGTAAATAAAAAATAAATTACTTCATTATTTATTTATTTAATAAAGACAAATAACTTACATACAGTATTTAAAATTAAACATATTTATCAAAAGATAAATATATAACTCTCACAATTCTCAAATGTATTTAACGTTTCAATTTTTTAAATTGGTATTTCATAGCCAATACGTTCCTTTAACCGTTGAGGTATCGTAAACTCAAGATATACAGTATGTATCGTAGAATATTTATAGACACATTATACTCTCACTTTATCCCGTGAGTGGCCTGAGCACTGGGAACCACGATCTAGGCACAGATCTTTCTTTTCTAAAGTATGGAAGCAATTCCATTTATTTATATATCTACTACTAGAGGGCGTATTTTAAAAGCTATTCATGTACATTACGTTTGTCACGAAATCTGATATTCTTTTATTTTATCTAGTGGAATTTGATCAAGTTTTAAAATAAAAATATGCATTTTAAAGACAGTAAAATTTTCTAAAAATTAACAGATATTGAGTTGAGATACCTGATTTCTTATAAGTATCGTTACTGGTAGCTATAATTTTTCGTAATTAGTTTATTATGAATAAAAGTAATGTTAAATGCCTTAGCCTGTATTTTACAATTCGTATAAAATTACAAATAATATTTTATAATTGTATTGTTGCGCTGTGGCACAAGTGTATGTCTACTAACGCGACGGGTTGAGTTCCGAAACTAAAAACTCAATGCCTCCATAGACCGTCGGAAAAAGGGGAATGCAGTTAAAACACTAAGTTTCGCGCTTTCTTCTTCCTACCGGGCTATGTGCGGGATATAACATGAAGCTGGAAATATTAATAATAAATACTATCCAATAATAACAGTAACAAATATCGTGCCGTCCTGTTGTGGCGCAGCGGCACAAGCGTGTGACTGTAACCAACAGGTTGTGGGTTTGGTTCCCTACTCGAGGAAATGAAATGTTTAATATGTTCAATTTAAATATTTAATGTTTTCATTTCTTCGCTCTGGTACAAGCCAAAACGCGGCGTTGAGTTTCGCCACTCAACACGCAATGCCTCAAATTCGGCGGAAAGTGGGGAACGGAAGTGATTCGGAGTGTCCTAACACTAGGTGCCCAAGTTCTATCTGCCTACCCTGCCATAGCGTGAAGCTGAGTACAATAACAAATAGTGTTAAATGGTGAAATTAAACAATATTTCGCCTTGTTCTAATTTTATTTATTTACTTAAAAAGTCATCTATCCTGGATACATATCTATTAATTTTAATTATGTAACAGGTTGCGTTACATTTTACTATCCAATATGTTACTGTACTTTTCAACTTAAATTAATGGAGAATAATGTGACATTATTATAGTAAATGTAGGACTTCAGTGATGCAGCATATTTGTTTATATATTTAGAATTAAATATCAAAACAAATTCAACCGTTTTCCCACAATTTCGATAAAATTGACGTGAAATCGTGCAAATTGGCTGGATTTGAGATAATTGAGTTAATTTGCGGTCACAATGAAATTGCACAGTTGGTATGAAAACTCACTACTATTTTAGTCGGAACGCTGTTTGTAGTGTAAATATAAGCAAAGCAAATAACTTCTCTTCGTAGCACTTGCTTTGCTAGGACTGATAACAAATTTGATTTAGGTACTATGTGTGAAAAAGGGTGAAAAAGGGTACGATAGTAAAAAGGTAACAAAGATTTTATTGCAATCAACAACACATCTTTACGTATTTCAGTTTATGTGTTTATCTACAAGTGTGAGTAGCAAAACACAGTGTCTTCGATTCAAGGTAAATAATACAATTTGAAGACAATAATACGACTATGGGAGACAATCATTACCCACAACCAGACACTATGCCATCATCAAGATGGTGCCACAACATTTTACATCTTCGAATAATAAAATTAAAATTAAGATAAACTCTTTCAGTAATAAAAGTATTCAATATTCCTTTTTGTAGACAGGAAAAATTAAATTCTCAAGGCTTACTGGCATCCAGGGTAATGCGGGTGTGACGTATTTAGAATAGTGATGGACGAGGTCTTGAGCGAGTTGCTTTCAAACTTAGACTCGATGAATACAGGTGATTTATCTTATGCAAAGATTATATTCATATGAAAGTAACATTTTTAATTTCATTTTAAAATATACCAGATACTTTTTTGATATTAAACATGTTTTGTAAACTTTTATAAAAATAAATACTATCAAATCAAGAAAGTAAGAAATATATTATATTTTTTATACAATTTTTTTTTTAATATTGTAAACCCAATAAAGAAGAAAGTTTAATGATTAGATATTATAGCGTTAATTGGTCTTTGTTTACTTAGGTACTGATGTGGTAAAATCAACGCCACGCTAGTTATCTTCCGTTTTATATGTACATATATATTTATCCTAACCCACAGAATTTTATTTGGCACTGAAAAATAGTTCAAATAATATATTCCGATGCAACCATTCAACCTTTCATCCGAAGCATGTTAGTTGAGTGGGGCATATCAATGTTCGTCTCATTTACATATAGCCGAGATAAATTACAAATCCATTCATAGCGTAGTGAATATCAAACGTAGAGTTCGCTATGATCGAAAAACCATTAAGGCTACCGAATGGTACACTGACGCATTGAACCCGCAACTAAAAGCGCAAGTCATTGCTTTTTATGTGCGGCTTTCACTACGTTAAAATAATGTATTTATGAGGCCTGCCGCTTTGCAGGGGCACAAGCCTATATAGACCATAAGCCTGTAAAAGCGATAGGGATGTAGGTTCGATTCCCACTCGAGGAAATTAATAAAATATTTAATATTTACATTTCTTCACTCTGGTAACAAGGCTAAGTGCGGCATAGAGTTCTGCCACTCAATAATCGCTACCTCAATTTTGCCGAAAAGTGGAAAACGGAACGGAATGTCTGAACACTAGTTTTCCTGGTTCTCTCTGCCTACCTCACCATAAGTGAAATAGCTGAAAAAAATGTATTTATTAACATAATATACCCAGGATCAGTGGATGTGTCGCAGCAATGATACAATTCCTGGTGACTTTTAAGATTACTTATAATATACGAGTATATAGATCTTTGAACACTTAATTTTACAAATATTCGATGTGAATCTATGTTTGCCGGATTATGCTAGGGAACGTATTGGGTTTTACAAACCAGCATGAAATATGTCCAAAATTGAAAAGCTCAATAATATGATATCACTACGTACAGTTCAGTAAAATTTTAGTTATTTTTAGTCTTCTATCTCCGTCTCTTTCTAGTTTTGCCGTACGGGATGAAAAACCCTTGAAACATACAAGAAATGAAGTTTGTTTTTTTTTGGATTAAATAAAAAAAACACTATAAGTTTTTGAATAAGCGGTGAAACAGTTGACAAATTTAATATTTTATGGTTCGTTCTACATTCTGAAACATTCCGTGTCGGAACAGAATTTCGAGACATTCCGTGCCGAGTGGTGGAATTCAACTCTAATCCTCCAAAATATATGAAAGTTCGCGAGAAACGACACTATAATATGATCTCTATTTTGTTCTATAATTCCATACAACCTTTGAGCATACAGTAATCTGTATAGAGAAACCTATTATCTAAGCCGTAAGCTACGCTATAAAATATATTGACACACGGCACCATTTTCTTTCCCGCAAAGACCTCACAATTAATGTCAGTAATTCGACACGGGATTTGCTTTGCAAACCGATTTCCTGCAAAGGAGCCGATCCACTTCACTCACGAATTAATTGGAAAAGGAGGGTGACCACAGATTTAATCAGTAAGCGATAAATTGTATGAGTATTGAATTTTAAGGGATTTTCAATTTTAATCTTTATCTCAATTTTATATATATATATATATATATATATATATATATATATATATATATATATATATATATATATATATATATATATATATATATATATATATATATATATATATAAGATAAAAATATATAAAGATTAAAATTGAAAATCGCTTAAAGATCAACACTCATACTGGATTATTGCATGGATCAATAAACACTTGTATGCATTGTTTATTGCATTTAGAACAACGACAATTTCAAAAACTGTAGGAACATCAGATTTCATTATGATATACGAGTAAGATATAGCTAGCTGTAAGAATAATATAATATGAACCGAATGCAAAGTGTTATCTATGAAAAATACCCTCTGTACGCTTATAAATTGATACTTGTAAGATACTGTGCTGGCTTTCCATTTCCTTTCACGTATAATTTCCCGAGGGCGACGCGTACACGTAAGAGCGAGACATACTAGCATGAAAATATATAAATATTTACCACTGTATTATTGGAGACGCAAACAATATATGACTCGATATAATACCGTTAGGGAGATCTTTCTGCGTTGAGTTTAGGTTATCAAATGGATTGGTTTTTAGCATATACTAGCGTAGTTTGTTCTTTTTTTTAATTAAAAAATAAATAATCCCTGCTATACCAATATAAATCTTTCAGAAGTTCCAGTATAACGTCATTATAGTATAATTAGGAATCGCATTTGTAGCACGAAGTATTAAATATTGATTATTCATTAATTAATTCCGTCAAATTAACGCTAAATCGCTGCACAAGGTAGAGTGAACTTCGGAGTAGGCAAAGGAATTGAAAACCTAATATTAAGACATTGCGTACCGTTTTCGACAATCTGTTGAATTTGGGGCATTGCGCGTTGAGCGTTGAGCGAAATTCAACGCCACGCTTAGCCTTGTTACAAAGCGAAATCAATAAATATTTAATTTAAAAATATTAAATATTTCGTTTTCTCCAGTAAGAATTGAACCCACAACTTGCCGCATTTACAGTCACACGATTGTGCCCCTGTGCGACGATAGGCTTCAATTTTTTGTTAACATAAATAATATAAAAAAAACATATACTTATTATATTAACATATACTTGTGCAGTATAATAAAAAATATATACCTAATTTTGAATTCAAATTGACGATGCAAATTATGTGTACCATTTATACCTACGTATATCCTATTAGATAAACCAGCAGATATGAAATCACTTTTATGACTACTTAACTATAAATTTTCCAGATAATTTTATAAAATATTTCATTTGAATGTAATGAAATGGTAAACTTGTTCTGAATCGTAGCGCATTTCAAAGCGATGTAAATTGATTGCTTTATAGTAACCTCGTCAAAGTAAACAGCTATTAAAGGACAGCCGAGAAAATTGTTTGAACCATTTTCATATGAAACTTTAGTTGAGCTCGGAATTTTATGTTGACTTTTTTATTTTATAGTTCAGATAAAAAAAAAGCTGTGCGAGTTTAATTAATTTTTGTTTTATTTATATTTATTTATCTCTGTCGTCATAAAAATATATGTTAAAGAATACATATCTTCAGGTCCCTCAGGTCTTGCGTTTATTATTTGAGTTAAATTCTAATTTGAAATATTCTTCATTTACGTAGGTTTTTTTTACAGCTTTTCTGACTTATTGTGAGAACGTAAAGCTACCATCGATCAGCATTCGGTTCGGCCAAGAAAAAGCGACAAGATGTTGTTGTTGTTGTCTTTTTTTTTTTTCAATATCGATACTTTTCTTTTTCATTTATCTAGTACTACCCTAAATTATAAAAGTACATGTAGTACTAACCCCAATGACGTTATAAAATTGATATTACGTAAAATCATCGTTTGTTTAACTAATAATTAGTAATTCGTAATAATTTTGACGTTTTATTGTGTTCACAAACATTATTTGTTTACAAATGAAAAATTTGACAAATTTACGGACAAACTTTGCTGGAATAATTAAAGTGAAATAAATTGTACTTTGTAATAAACTCTGACAAATTGGATCCGTATTCGGAAACGTCCAATAGCCGGTCATATTTCACGTTTATTTGTTACTGAGCAGAACACATTACAAAGAAACGTCATATGAAACAAATATTTTTGGATGGTTTTGTACTCATACGTATACATATATATATGTATGTACACTTTCATTGAATTTATGCTATTGAAGTAAACATTTCATATAAATCATGTATGCGGTTATTAATTTTATAGATTTTTGTAAGCCACAGAATTTTTTACACTGATTCATTATTCGGGTTTAAAAAATTAAGAAGAAATTGTATTCCACCACTAAGAATGCCGTGTGATTCCGGCTTAGAATAGGATCACCCTGGTACTGATGGTGTCGTAAGAGGCGACTTAAGTGCGTGGGGTAGAGTCACGTTGCCAGTAATGGCAACACGCATGGGCAGACTCGACCGGATTATTACCACCCCCGGCATTTAAGACCGGCGTTAAGTAGTGGCTTTGGCCACTGCGTTTCGCATTAGGTAATGCCGGGCCCCGGTGCCCTTCTACCTTAAAGGACGGACGGGCGGACTCCAGAGGAGTCGCCCACTGGCGACGGTGATCACTTACCAGTAGGTGACCCGTATGGTCGTTTGCCGTCTTTTCCATAAAAAAAAGCAGATGCAACGAGGCATGTCGTAGCACAAGGTTGTGGTTGAACAGGTTGTGGATTCGATACCCAGTCTTCGTAATGAATTATTTAATATTTTCAAATTAAATATTTTATGCTTTTGTTTCTTCCCTCCAGTAACAAGGCAAAGCGGCGTTGGGTTCCGCCAAGCAACGCATAATTCCTCAAAATCGACGTAAAACAGGGAACGCAACGTAGTGTCTTGACACCAGGTTCCAAAGTTCCCTCTATCTACCCTGCCATGTGTAAGATACAGCGTGAAAATAAAAAAAAAACCAAGTACCCAATTAGTATTTGTCAAAGGGACCGAAAGATAAGATCAAAGTGATTGATTTTATTGCTCTTTTAATTTTACTTAGAAGAATGATGACGACAGTATTTTATAAGTATATTTTAACGAGTTAGATTTTAATATTGTAATTTTTAGCCCTCTTATTTTTATTAAAGACTTACCAAAACTTGTTTGAAGTTCAATTTGAAATCTAATTTATTACAAGAAATTTCAAGTATTCACTTAGAACAGCGAAAGTTCTTATAAAAAATATTTTTTGAACAGCCCTTCAACATTTCAAGTGATTCAGTGGAATAGAGCCACTTGAAGGGCAAGACATTTCATTCGGGGCTAATTAACTCGTGAGAATGTTACAAAGAGCGAGTTAGGTGGTAATTACGTCTCGCTCGATGTACCGTTTCATTAAAATTTCACCTTCCCCGTCGACCTACTTATTATGGGTGTTTGATGTATGAACATTGAATATCTATCTAGTATTAAGATAAATTTTACTTATAAAATGTTATGCTTGAAAATTTTAAAGTCGATTTTTTTTTCGATATTATTTAGGGGCAAATAATCCCTTGATTAGCGACTGATATTATAGATTTTTTTTAGTTTAATCTGAATTCCGCACAGGCAGAAAACCTTGCCACGTATAACTCATATATTAGAGGAGGCCCAGTATACTTGACTCTGGTTTTACCCCTGTGGCAGGGACCATAAGACAGGTCTGGCTCCCACCACTTTCGTGGTAGTACTTCTAGGGAAAGTCACTCCATGTAACCTCCAATCGTCAACCAGATGGAAGACGGTCTTTGATGACGCTACCTGTTTTTCCAGATAAGTGTCGAAGCTGTAAGGCTCGCTCACCTCCCGCATGCTGTCCAGCATGCTTGCGACTCACCTTGCTGACGACGCCAGAGCAGCTAATTCCACCAATTTTCAGTGGGGACCGGAGTTGTATAAGGTGCACTCACTTCCCAGCACGCTTCCCGCGATCCTGAACTTACAATCGACTAGATTGGATCCAGCATTGGGTGGCGAAACTCAACGCCGCGCTTTTCCTTGTTTTTATTTTTTTATTACCGGCGAAGAAACGATTACTTTAAATATTTGCATTGACAATACGAAATATTTTATTTCTTCGGTTGGCGATCGAACCACAACCAGCAGCGTTTAAAGTTACATGCTTGTACCCCTACACCACGACTAGCCTCATATTACTAATGTTTAAAGACAGGCCTAATATTTATATGTTTTCCTTTTTTAATATTTAATTTGTGTAATATTTGTTTTCACGTACAATCTGTTTTCTCGGCAAATATATGGCCAATGTTAATACACGCTGTGTTTGTCCAAGGATATAATACCAAATCCCATTATAATGTTATTTGACCGAGAACAATGTGAAGCCGCTCTTTGAATATTTCATGGAATCAACGCACAACAAAGCATTGCTAAAAATTATATTGCTAGTCAGTACAATTTTTTAAATAAAATGATTCCTAACCATTTATAAAATTAACATATTTTTTATGTATATTTTCATAGGTTAATAAAATTAACATATTTTTTATGTACATTTTCATAGGTTAATAAAATTTACGAAATTTTTTATTTATAATTATTTTATAAAGTGAAGCCTCATGACAGGGTAGACAGACCGAACTTAGAAACCTAGGATTAAGGCACTCCGTTTCTAACTTTCCACCTAAATTAAATAATAGTAAAAAAAATAAGCAACGACTTTAGGCACTTACCATATCAAAGGTGGCTAATTAATTTAAACCAAGTAGTTAATTCCAAAAAGATTATTTGCATTTAGTTACAACTTTTATACAAATAAATATATTGTATAGAATATTTTTAAGACTTTCACAAAACTCTTTTAGAGTAAAATGGGACTTATATAATATTAACAGCTTTAAAGAGACATTTCGAGTTCACTGCTCTTTGTGACTCTAACAAATTCTATATTTGGCTTAATTAAATATACTGCAAATATACTAGCAGTTTGTATACAGTAGCTGTATGTGATTTATGTTCTATTAAAAATATTTATTTAGGGGATTGCTATATAATTAGAGCATTGTGGTGCTGTAGGACCCCGTCGAGGTATAAACGCAATGGGTGTAAGTTCCATTCCTATGTAATAGATAGATGATAATAGAAGTTGTGATTAAAGATTTTCATTATTGATACGATTATTATTCCCAATTGCATTTTGTTTACTTTGGATAGACAAAATCACATATTTAATTCTACCACTCATAACGAAATTTCTCATTAAAAGCAGGAACTTAGCTCTTAAAATATTATATATCTAAAGTTTATATTCAGAGCGCTGATGTAAACATAATTTATAATCTTTTGGGAAATATAAACTAATAACAATTGCTGTCATGTCAAAATGTCTTTACAACTTACACAATTTATTCATTATTCCAATGTTTGACATAAGGTTTAGACATAATTTTTCAGTATTATTTATGTAATACATCTGTATCACAAACAAATATGTTATTACTAGTCAAAATATTATATCAACAATAACAATAACATCCCACATGGCTGTAATCTCAAGGGCCGCAAATCCAAATATTTTTTTTCTGCTTTCTTCTTCTGAATCCATTGGCATTGCCAATGGACCGTCCCCAGTGGAGCAAGGCAGAGCTATTTTACAGAACAGGCGTAAAACTGTACCAAAATATTGTAGGATACCTCTAATTCTACAAGGTTATATGGAAATATGTTGCGGGAACTGAGTGCATAGTGCAGAACTACTTTTGCAACCCATCTGACCCAAGACATTCCTAGTTACTAACAGAACGGGATGCATTTCTCACATGAAGCACACTTATATTTATTTGCCTCATCGGTCGTATACTTATACACTTTGTGATAATATCGCTGAAGCATTCGCCCTCAGTTTGATGAACAGAATCATATACTACGCTAAAGGGCGGCAATATGCACTACTTCCTGTATACACTTACACAACGTTGTATTTTTAAAGGTACTATTTTGGTTATGCCGATCTGATCGATCTCTATATCTCCTAATATGTTTTGCAAATGCATAAAGACTCTGTTTTAAAAATACAATGCTATTTGCCATAATTTCACTGAATTTGAAATTTGTTTTAAATTCAGTCTTGAAACTAAATTACTTACCAATGAGAATTCTAGTAAAATTCTATATCGTGCTGATAAACATGATAGTATGAAGCCTTATTGCTCCTTATATTCGGGAAATAAACGCTAACGATGCCACATACCACTATAGCACCACAGGTGGGAAAATATTGATCTAGAGCCGCCATTGGTGGTATATTAAGTCCATTTAAGTAAGGCTATTTTGACTTGAGGCTTATTGGTACATAACCATATATAAAAACAGCATCTTGGGTATTGGAAAAGACCACTAGATATCGCATAAATATCGCAAGATTATTGCGACCCAATGTTGATATGTTGGGACTGTGACTGATTGAGTATGTGTTTCTATTGGTAATATTGACTTCCGGTTAGATACCTCTCTGTTGCCCTATAATATGCACGGATGACACTATGATTTATCTGTTGAATCTATCTCATGTTAAGCACTTTCCTACCGATATCAGGAATGATGAGAGATCGGCAGGCCAGCGTGATTTTGAAACCGGCCTATCTGTATCAGACATAACTCCGTCCGAACCCACAGTGGATGGAGCAGTACGGTAGTTGTCCTTTGACGACTACAGTTGCTTAACAAATCCACAGATTTGACACTCCTTTACCTATGAGGTTGAAAGTGCAGCTGTCCTCCTAGTCTCCATTTTATAATTTTCATATGAACATAATATTTACTCCAACGCTTAATTTTATGCTTTTTAACTTTATCCATGAAGTTTTTTTTTCTATTTTTCTAAAGCCGAGAACCTACTTTCTCTGCTTTCCCTGCAACGTGCAGGATACAGCTGAGTTAAAAAACAAAAACAAAAAAACTATTAAGAGGATAATAAACTTAATATTATACTACCTTTATCAGTTCGTATATGTATGTACGTTTTTTCCATTCATATCTATCTATCTATCTATATATATTGTCATAATTGAAACATCTAAGAGTTAAAATGAGCAATTTTTATCAAAATCTTGTTTATAAAAGTCAGTCCAACAACACGTTATTTCCATTATGGTGAACGAGAAGAGAGCACGGTGACACATTCCATCAATCTTCGCTTTGTGTCAGCTGGGAGTGCGTTTCGGGATGTAGCTGCCTAGAGCATTTGTTATATTAAGTAAATAACATGACAAACATTTTTTTTATCTTATGAAGTTATTTAAGTATTTTTTTATATTCTCACGAAATTCTATAGGAAAAATTACCTTTAGGATTCGAAGTATCGAAGTGGACAACTTTTATCCGATTTTGAGACACTGTGTTTAAAACCGGCAAAATAAAAATTCTATAGATATAATCGTTCCCCGAGTCATCATCAAACCCACAGTCACGTTGCCCCAGTGCATTACAACGGCTTTATTTAAAGTTTTTATCATAACCTTCTAAAATAAGCATAAAGTACGTAACCGATTGTTCTGTTCCTGAAAGCAAGTAAACGTACATTCTGTATTTCAAAAATCATTATGATAGCTGTTTTTATTATCTATAGATTACAATTTGTGCATGTATTTTGTGTATATATATACACAAATATGTATCTATAGGTATAGGGGCCTGTCGTGGTGTAAGAGCACAAGTCTGTGACTGTAAATGATAGGTTGTTGCTTCGATCCCCCCACAAGAATTGAAATATTTAATACTTTCATTTCTCCGCTCTGTTAATAAGGCTAAGCGTGGCTAACTTTGAGCTCCACAACTCAATACGCAATGCTTCAAATTTGGCTTAAAGTAGGGGGAACAGAACGGAGTATCTTAATACTACATTTTCAAGCCCCCTCTGCCTGCCGGCCCTACCCGGCCAAGTGTGATACGACCCGGCCAAGACGATACAGCGTGAAGCTAAATAAAGTTTTGGTAAAAACATAATAATGTAGATGAAGTTGCTATCTTTCTACATTTCAGATCAATAATGTTAGTCTGTTAACGAACTTATTATTTATATTATACGTAACTAAAACTTCTTTTAAAGTCTACTGTTATTGACTGAATTAACTACAAAACATGGCCACGGTATAAAAATATCGATTTTACATCAGCTTTTTAGAACACGCACTAACAGTCAAAAATAATTATGTATTTGTAGATAATGAACCAGACCCATGATTTAAATTAATATCTTTTGAAATTTACTACTATTTTAAGTTAACGAAAGTGGTTTTTACATAAATATGAAATGGAAAACATGTTTTAGTTTTATTTAGTTTACATTTATTAAATTTTTATATTTTATGTAGATCCTTAAATTGAATCATATATTCTGAATTGAATTCGTTCGTTCGTATGGAATATCGAAGTAGTGTGTATTTTAGCAATTTTAACAATGAAATAGATTTCTGTGAAAATCTATAAAAAACCTGTTTGAAAGGAAAAAGATAAAAAATCAAAATAAGATATCACTTTTAAAAGCTTAGCCTAGAGGTGGTTTAATATAAAATATTTATGCGGAAAATATTTTATACGCATCTAAAAATATAAAGTGTCCCTATAGATCATCGGTTGTATTTTTTAATAATATTTTTCCCTTTTCCGCTTTTCGGTCACGCAGTTAATCCGAAAAGCTCCTAAATTTAATTTATGCCGTCACTGAAATTCAGGTCATGACTTCAGCCACTTACCGACTTAAAGGCTACCATTTTTTGACTTGATAAAATGAAAGGGTCGACTTAAAATTACAACTACTTTAATTTAACCTTATAACATATAACAGTTTAATATAACTTTATTTTAAATGTTTTTTTTAGCTTTAAGCTGTATCCCGAATATTTCAGAGTAGAAATATCTAATGTTAAGACTCTCCATTCAGTTCCCCACTTCCCGCCGAATCGAACCAGATATAGAAAATGATAACATTAACTACTTCATTTAAAAATATTTAATTTGACAATTCTTCGAGTGGGGATCTAACTTACGACGTGTCGCGTTTTTAATCACACACTAGTGCAGGGGCACTCCTACGCCACGACAGTCCTCAAATATTATTACTTTGAAATTGCTTGTGGAAATTATAGTTTTATATTAATTAAATATAATTTGAATTCATAAAAATACATTTGAATATTTCAAGTTTCAAAATGTTATACTTCCATGCATTGTTTTAATTGTTTTAATATTCAAATATTTTAATTATTAACTTCTGTAACAGAATTGAGGGAATTTATTTCTTACTACTATATAAAAGAGAATATATACGCTCGCAACTTTGTTTGAGGTTTTTAAGATCTCTTTCTTCTCTTAGTGTTGCCAGGATTTTTTGATAATATAATTTCCTATTGTATAGGAATCCTATTTGTATAGTAGATAAAAATAAATGTCTACAACTGAATATATGGCTTTGGGGCATTGTGTGATTTGGATAAGTTAGTAGAATCATTCACCTTCAGTATGATTGTTAAATTTGATTGTTAAGAGTGAATAGAGGCCGCATTATTACTATAGATATCTAAATAAATTTTAAAAATCTTAATGATTTTTAAAACTTCCCCGATTTTTCTATTTTTTTGCGATTTAGAAATAAAAATTCAATAAACATTTAAATCGTTCTTTTCATCTACTGTAGAGCACTTATTTAATTCAAAGTAAATAAAATGCATATATGTATTACCTACGACTTTAGAGTATCGATTTACGATCATCCGATGGACTACCCTATAGTCCAAACCTTCTTGACTTCTACTAATATTCGTGGGTATATTACATTCTGTACACGAAATAACGACGGTTAGATACTTCATAATAGAATATAATTTGTACTTTCTTGTACAAATTATATTATATTAAAAAAGTCCAAATTAAAAGATGTCTTTTAGAAAATTGAACTGAATTTCAACAATTTTACTTCAAAAGTTAAATTTTTAAAATAGTATTTTTTTTTTAATGGAAGAGACGGCAAACGAGCGTACGGGTCATCTGATGGTAAGTGATCACCGTCGCCCACGGCACCGTGTAACTCCGGAAGAGCTACAGGAGCGTTGCCGTCTTTTAAGGTGGATGGGCACCGGGGCCCGGCATTACCTAATACGAAACGCAGTGGCCAAAGCCACTACTTAACGCCGGTCTTAAATGCCGTGGGTGGTAACAATCCGGTCGAGTCTGCCCATGCGTGTTGCCATTGCTGGCAACGTGACTCTACCACACGCGAAAATTCGTAGGTCATTAGTATTCGTAAAATAAGCCTAAAAAAGCCTAAAAAATACTTACGAGTACTTTTATACGGCATATAAATTAAATATAATAATTTTTATAGTTACTTTAACGAAACGTGTTTAGAGTTTTTTTTTCGCTAGTTAGATAGAGGTAACCTACTCTTAAGCCACCGTCCGTCCCGTTCTCCATTCCCTTTCCGCCGTTGTGCGTTTAATAGCGGGACAAACGCCGCGCTTTGTCTTGTTACTAGAGTGAAATAAATAAAAATATTAAATATTTCATTTGAAAAAGTAAAGCTTCCAACGTACTAAGAGTCATTTAAAGTAGAGCTGCAAAATCATTCATTTTCTGTTAAAAATATTTATAGGAGGGTGGATTGCCAAATACTCAAGGGATTGTGGCGCAGTCAGACACGATGTACACTACATGCGATGGTTCAATTCCCAGTCGGATGAATGGTTATATTTTATTTTTTTTTCTCACATTTTTCAAAGTATTATTACACACATAATTTATTAGCGTAATTATAAGTGTATAAAATGAACTTAGCAGGATTGGAACCCTCGCTTATTTGAAAATATATGTAAGATTGATTTGATAAAGTGAAATGTTGTGTTACGTGCTATTAAACACGACTTTGGGCGGAAATCGTAGAGCAGAGTTTCTTAATATAGAGCAAAGAACAGAGTCTTGATAAAGTGGGAAGCTGGAAATAACATTAAAAAGCTCTCACACCTAACTTTAGATATACATATTTTGTGTATAGGCTGAGGCGGTTTCATCTAAAGTTTATATTCAGAGCACTGAAGTGAACATAATTTATAGTCTTTTGGGAAATATCACCTAATAACAAGCAATGTCTATACAACTTACACACTGCATTCATTGTTCTACAGATTAATATAGAGATATATATAGATGTACGTAACATACTTAGTTATATAACAAATAATTTACCTTACATAAATATCCTACTAAAATAGATATACCGCAAGCAAAAATTATAACATTACTCAAATTAAATCAGAACTAACAAACAAAACCACCATCAATCAATTAAAATTAAATTATGAATTTAATACTATAATATTTTATTTTTTGGGCACTAATTAGGCTTTTTGTGTTTGTGTTCTTATTCTAAGTTTTAAATTTTATCAGGCTAGATTGTTTAGGCCTGGTGTTGGGCGGAGGTATGAGAGTGCGATTGTGAACACTCTTTAGCCAGCCAGAATGTAGATTCAATCCCTATACGAGAAAATTTTCATTTCTTTCTTTCTTTTCAGAAATTTTCATTTCTTTGCCCTGGTAACGAGGCAAATCGTGACGTTAAGTTTCACCACTCTACACGTAATGGAAGTGATCGTAATGTGATGCACACAAAGGCGAATGAAAGTAAACGGAGTAACTTCTCATTATATTCTGAAGTTTAGTCTGCTTATTACTTTTTAAATACTGCGGTAAAACATGAAAAATCAGTAAAATTATTTTTGTTCTGTCATTTTTTTTTATAAATTTAGTTATTTTGATAAATAAGTTGTTTTCCACTAGGATATCCTTATATATTTCGTTATGCGAGATTAGATTGGAACCGGATACAAATATTTTTTTAAAAAACTTATAAAAATTTGAACCCGCTTTTTTATTTGTAAAACAACATTGTACAATAAAATATTTATAAGCGCGACGTTATTTTACAAGCACTACACTAAAGTTATATATTAATGTATAGTTTTTCAAAGCTTACCCTTTGTATGCAACTTTTCTACTATATAGCAAGTAAAAGTTATTTGCATTGCATAGATATGAGTTTGGACTAAATTGCTGGTGTTGAATTTTCGTCTGAGAACAAAGTTCTAGAAGCTGTAATTGTAAATTTTCATTTTAGTTAAGCCATATATATGTATTTGAAGTAAGCTAAGTAAAAAGTTCAAATAAATACAAAACATTGTTATCATAACAGCGTGTATACATAGGTAAAGTATTTTCTTTCAACATTTTTATTTAAAGCAAAAAATTTAGTTTTCTTTTCATCTTCACGCTGTGTCCCGCACATAGCAGGCTGGCAGATGGAACTTTGGCACCTAAAATTAAGACTCGTTTCCATTTTCTACTTTCCGCCTAATTTGAGGCATTGCTTATGTAGTGGCGTAACTGAGTCTGGTCCTCTAGTGTTGTGGGTTTGAGACTTTATTTTTTTATAAGGTCTCAGGTGTTAAAAAGTTTCCATGGTTGGAAATTTTTTAACACTTATTGAAATTAGGATGTATCCTTCTCTATTGAAATTAGGATGTTATTTAATGTAATAGCCTCGTGTATCATTATAAGGAAATATCTGTTCTAGTGAGGATGCGGGGCTTGTCAAACACGATGTAGTGATTGGGTTTTTCGCTGTATGCTCACACATTGTTGACTTTAGTCTACCCGTCACTACAGATTATATCAAAGTGGTAGAAACGTTAGGTTTCCTAAATGTTTACAATTCAATATATGAAACTAATCTGGTTATTTTTTTTTTTTCATTTAAAATGTATTGTATGTATTATTTAAAAAAATATTTGAAAATATTAAATATTCCATTTTCTTCAGTGGGGATTGAACTCACAGCCTATCACGCTTGCAGTCACAACCTTGTGCCTCTGCACCACGACAGGTCTCTTCTAGTTTTTTTTTATCAATATCCTCTTTACAAACGTTAGTGCAACGACACGCCATTTCTATTATAACGAATACGAAGATCCATGGTAACGCATTTCATTAATCATTCATTCTGTCTGGAAGTTGGAAGTGCGTTTCAGGATATTTGTACTCTTTATTGTTTCGTTATTTACAATATATAGATATTTGGACTGAGTAGTAAACTAGAGTGGAAAATAAAAAAAAATGTTTGAACATATCGGAGATTGTTGATATTAATTTCAGCTCGATGGCTCCACTCCATCTTTAGATAAGTATGGATAACAAAGTGAGGGTTTTGTTAGTTTCTTTTTTAGGTACAGCTTCACGCTGCATCCCGCACGAGGCAGGGTAGGCAGAGGGAACCCGGGAACCTAGTGTTAAGATACTCCGTTCCACTTCCGTTCCCCATTTTCCGCCGAATTTGAGGCATTGCGTGTTAAGTGGCGGAACTCAACGCCGAGCTTTTGAAAGGTTTTACTTACAGGATCTTTAAAATTAAAGACAAATACTAATATCTTTTTCCTTGTCCACTGTCATCAACTTTTTCATACATGGCCTTCAGGAGCTTTTTGCCCTACCGTTAAATATCATCGATGCTGCATTTGCTAATCAAAGTCTACTTCTGGCTCTCAAACTACTTACTTATGTTACATTTTTAGTATTAATTATTCTCTTGACTATCTCAAGTCACCCGAGTACATTCTTTTTGATTCTTATTTTGACATCCTTGCCTACCATTCTATGGGATTATTTTTTATTTTTATTTTTTTTTTTTTTTTATTTTCTTTTTTTTTTTCCGCTTCACGCTGTATCCCGCATAAGGCAGGGTAAGCAGAGGGAACGGAAGTGAAACCTAGTGTTATGACACTCCGTTCCACTTCCGTTCCCCACTTTCCGCCGAATTTGAAGCATTGCGTATTGAGTGGCGGAACTCAACGCCGCGCTTTGCCTTATTACCAGAGCGAAGAAATGAAACATTAAATATTTAAATTGAAAATATTAAATATTTCATTTCCTCGACTGGGGATCGAACCCAGAACCTGTCGGTTACAGTCACACTCTTGTGCCGCTGCGCCACGACAGGTCTCAAGGAAGGTAGATACACAGAATCAATTCCGTTCTTCACTTTCTGCCACATTTGAATTATTGCGTGTTGAGTGGTGGGTCTTAACGCCGCGCCATGCCTTGTAATCAGAGCGAAAAAATGAATATATTAAATATTTAATTATTCAAATGAGGATCGACCCCATGACCTGTCATATGTACAGTTGCTCGGTTGTGCTCCTGCAACACGACAGGCTTAATTTTTACAATTTGTAATTTCCGTATTTAATATTTTCAATTTAAATATTTAATGTTTCATTTCTTCGCTCTGGTAATAAGGCAAAGCCGCCACCCAACACGCAATGCCTCAAATTCGGCGGAAAATGGGGAACGGGAGTGGAACGGGGTGTCTTAACACTAGGTTCCCGGGTTCCCTCTGCCTACCCTGAAGCTAAGAAGAAGAATTTCCGTTGACGTATGCTTAAATTGACGGACGGTACCGCATTGAATTGACGTAGAGAACGTCCGGTGGGCGATTCCGACTCGCATTTAACCTTTTTTTGTATCACGTTCAGTACTTAAAAATATCATGACCTTTCTTATTGCTGGTTGTTTTATATAATAAGTAAAATAATAAGTAAAAGTATTGATACTTATTTAACTATTTAAAACTCTTTATTTTTTAAGGCAATACCAGATAAGGAAAAATACGACTATCATAAGAACATACATGTGCAAACAATAGCGGTTATTTTGGATATGTGGGGGTTACATATCGTCTTTGCTTTATAAGAATTGTAACAGAACTTAAGTAATGAACATTACAAACAAATTGATTATAATAATGATGATTCTGACAACTGCTCGTTTCCGGTTACCCTGTGAGTTTTGAGATAAAAAAATATAATGTACTCTTTAGTGCAGCAGCATATATGAGTATCCAACATCGAGCAACGATATTAACATTTTTAATTTTATTCTATTCTGTAAAGCACAAAAATAATTCACTATTGCATGTATAATATACTAGCGGCACTATTTTATTTTCTAATCTCTGACTGAAATTTTAGTTATTAATATACACTATAAACTAAAATTTTATAATAAGTAAAATTAATAATAAATTTATATCAATTTTGTCGAAATAAATATTTAAACTGTAATGTAACTTTTGTATTTATCAACCAATTTAAATAAAACAGAAACCAAATGTTGAAGCAGTCAAAATTACATTAAGAAACAGACAAACACGTTAAAATATTAAAAATCACAATTTTGGGCCCTATTAAGTTAATAAAGATTATAATATGTTTTTTTTTAATATATCTTCTCAGCGATCAGTTACATTTATTATAAGTATAGATGATACTCGTACATGTATTTTAAGACCATTCCTTTGAAGTATCAATTTACGATCATTCAATGGACCGTCCGACCTTTACCCTTTTCTAACGGATGCAAGTATATTACAGTCTGATTACAAAATAACGACGTTTCATTACAGTAAAATATAATATATTTGATATATTGTCATTTCAGTATAAGTGGTCAATGTTTAATGATTTTTATATAAAATAAAGGTTAATATACATTAAATTTTGTCAAAACTGTATTTATCTTACTAAATCATCATAACATGTTTTACATGTAACTTTACATTAATTATTAACTATTTACTTTACATTAAACTGCTTTACTTTGAATTTAATTAAAATTAAATTGACTAGTTCATATTTATTCGTTATTTATGTATATATTATTTATTATAGTTGTACAGTAGTTCTATATAATTTCATATCTCAATATAAAATTATGTAGAACTGCTCGTTGTTCTGTGTTATCTCGAGTAATTATTACGATTATTTCAATTGTAATTTGAGCTACAGTATTTGTGTAGAACAATAGAGAACTCAATCTATTTTAGCAGTATTTAGTATGAATAATAATGATTCGTTGAATATATTACTTCTTTAAAATAATAAATAATAAAAATATTTTGCTTGCATAGATAAACATTTAGTGATATTACTGTAAATGAAACCGAAATATAAAAATAAAATATTCTTGGTCATATTATTTGTATGCATGTTTATTGTTATATTTCATTATTAATTAATAAATAATAATATTATGATGTATCACAATAATTACAATAAGATTCACAAACATGAGTATCACAATAATTACAATAACGTTATTTTAGGGTCCCGTACTCAAAAAACAGAACCTCTGTAGAATCACTTTGCTGTTCGGTTTTCGGTCGATTAATAAAGAATTATTTAATATTAAAAATTAAAATTATCAAAACAATCTGGAGAAGAGTGCTTGAATATAGTACTGATATTACATATTGTAAAAATATTGATAATTACTATGATACATAGAAAACAATACATCATTAATTAAAAATTTAATATCACTAATGAATACCATTGTATTGATAGATAGGCTGCTCTGATGATTATGACTGTAGTAGTATATTGTCTCATATAATTAAAATTGTATACAATTCAGTATTATAACCATTGTGCGTTTTTAAAAACATTTTTATAAAATATGTTTAATTTTTTTATTTTAGTGAAAATATAAATTAACTGTACAACAAGAATTCATGGTTCTATTAAGTACTAATTAAAACCTATAGAAGCATTGGAATTGAGTATAGATTTTTTAACGCAGCGGAAATTTAATTTGCTCCCTCAACTCAACTAGACTATGAGAAGATCTGGTCTGCAATGGTTTCCTTTTGCGTATCAATCAGCACGTTGATAGAGACCACGAAGCGGATGCGTGAGTCCAGCAACATTTTTACTATTTTATTATTACGTTCCCGCTCTGGCAATATAAAGCTTGGAGTCCTGCCACTGAACATGCAACATTAAGAATTCAGGCTATTGTCAGGCAAGTGACAACATGGGGCCTACAATGGCGCTAGGGTTCGGTCCCCATTCGAGGTAATGAAATATTTAATATTTTCAATTTAAATATTGAATGCTTAAATTTTGAATCGCTCGGGTAACAAGGAAAAAGCGCGGCGTTGAGTTCTGCTACTCGACAGGCAGTGCCTTAAATTTGGCGGAAAGTAGAGAACGGAGCAGATTGTCTTTACATTAGGTTCTCTTTTTCTCTCTGCTCACCGTGCCATGTACGGGGTACAGCGTGATACTAAAAAAATAACAATTAGTTATAATTTCACATCCTGTTATCCTATTCTATTCTATCTCTCTACTGCTGAAGAGATATTAATTTGAGAAGTTTTTCCAGTAATAATACTCATTTTTTTGATCATGTGCTACATATAATGATTAATAATAATTAATATACAATAACAATAATGAGTCCGTTACGTTATAAATATTATCTACTGAAGCTGCGATATCAAATATTCGAATATATTCAATTAATTTGTTATAAGCCTAATTGGAATTCCTATGCATTTACATAATATCATTAATAGCAAATTATTCTATTCCTCTCATACATATTTGGTACACTCGTCGCACCTAATTTTTTGACACAGTACCCAAAACCATAAATCGTCTGATTTCAACTCAATGGAATGATATTATATAACTAGCTTTTGCCTGCTATTCTAGTTTGTGTGTTAGGTCAAAGGTTAGGAGAATTTATTTATTTATTTCTTTATCACATTTGTACAGAACAACATTGTGAAATTAATCTACTAGTATTAACACTAAGAAAGAACTATAGAACTATACATATATAAGTAAATAAACACCACATGCAAATATTTATGTGAAAAAGGTTAAAATGATAATATCTTAGGGTAAATCTGTATAGAACCGTAACTAAAAAAGTATACAAAACAGTGCAGAGATAATATCAATTAAAAAAAAATAGGTACATAAAATTTTTGTTATCATGCTTTACCTGAGTATACTTTTAATTTTTGTTAGTGATTTCGAAAAGAAAACATTTATTACAGAGTATTCATTTGCTAGGCCACATATACGGAGGAGAAAAGTTAAAACCCGATACGGTTCTGCGAATCGGAGGCTGAAAGAGTTATACGGGGCTTCTTTGATACTTTAAAATAAATTAACGACTAAAGGTCAAGACTTTGTAAAGGAAAGACAACAAGCAGGTCGCTTCTTTCGCTTAATGTTCGATTTTTAAATTATTGAGTGCTATCTTTAAAGGAAGGTATGCCTTAATAAATCTCTTCAGATTTAGCTAAATTCCATAGAAATTACTTTTGATTTCACTCAGTATTGCGTATGCAATGAAATGAAGTATAGTGAGGTCTCCAGATAGTGCTGCAGACTATTATAAAACAATCGTTTTTGACTGTAAATATTTTGCAGTTCCTCAGAATAAATTCAAGCATGCACGTAGCTTTCTTAGGAACCTTGGATATATGGTGTTCAAATGTTAATTTGAAATCGAAGACGACACCAAAATCTCTAATTGGTCGTACTTTCGTTATAGGTACTCCGTTTATTGAGCATTCGCATTTAATATTTTTACGTTTCCTGGTGAAAGTAACATGGAAGCATTTTTTAATGTTTAGTGTCACACTATTTTCTTTACTCCATAAATAAGTTGTAATAAGCGTATAAGAATTTCGACAGAGCTTGGTGAGAACTAATGGCTTAGGTGGTCAGAGCGCTTGGACGGTTTTCAAGAGGCGCAGGTTCAAATTCTGCTTTGTTCAAAATTTTTACACGCTTTTTGAATTTAAGTTTAGTATTTTCTGTCCTAAGTGTGGAATAACACTTTAAAAAATAGTAAACATCCTCTTAATTTAAAATCTGTCCAAGTTCCTTTGTAATGAAGCCACGTCTTTGAGGGTATGCAAGACTTTAAGAAGTTACAAATCAGCGAACGGGGTGCAGTGATCGAAAGTACCCCGTAAATCATTTATAACTACGGTTAAATAATAATGGAGAGTAAATGAGAAACAATACATTTTAAGTGCCTAATGTAACTTTGATAGTAGTTATAGTGTTTTATGTTAAAATTATTAATTCTTCTCTAAATCTCTCCATACTATAAAAATAATAAAAAGGTTACATATATATGAATAAAGAAAGCACATGTTAGATCTATTAAGATACGATGTAACAAAAAATATGTATATCAAAATTTAAATTTATTTTCCACAAATGTTTGTAATTAACTTTTTGAATTTCTAAATGTTTCCAGAATTATGGTAGCATATTTAAATCGCGTGCTTAATATTCAATAAATGAGAGTTTTAATGGCTGTTACGCTAAGAGTTGTTAAAGTTTGATAAAAACTTATAATGATCTAAAAATCTAAATGGGCTTTTATTACTTGGAAAGTCGATTATGTTAGAAAAATGACTAAACTTTACTTAGTTTTGTGATAAACGCTGTTTAATCTTAATGATCTAATTAGTAATTATGCTTAGCCACATATTTCTTTCTAATTTTGTACAATTTTATGATATCTTCTGTATACAAATATACATATATTACTTAAAAACAAGGTGCTTGCATTTTGCTTTTTTTATACTGCATTATATAAAAAGTGAATGTAATTATAACGTAGTATACATGAAATAGAAAAGGTTAAACATATTACAAAATAAAAAATCCTTACAGACTTTCAGATTCTCTTTGTACTTCATGCTGTATCACATATACTACGGGTTAGATAGAATCAACCGTTAAACCAAATGTTAAGACTCGTTCCCTTTCACAAAAAAAATAAAGAAATATGTAACTATAAAACAAATGAGTGTTATTTTTGTGTCTTTAATTTTTTTTAAATCTTTCTTACTTTTATAGAAAACAACTTATCATTGAAACCGTTATTAGTTTAACCGTTATTATTATTAATATCGTTTTACTTTATGGGCCACAGTGTCACTGTGGTCTATAAAGGTGGTCATTAACATGTTACATAGAAGTTATAATAACTATAACTTAGACTTTTTAGTATTATCCTCAATGTTAATTTAAAAAAGGAATGCCCAAAATTTGGCGGAAAGTGGGCAACGGAAGTGGAACGGAGTGTCTTAACACTACGTTCCCAAGTTCTTTCTGCCTACCCTGCCGTGTGCGGGATACAGTGTGAAGCTGAGTATCCTTAATATTATATACTATTTATTGCAGATTATGGTAAATAAACTTAAAAACTCCATATCCTCTAAAAAAATGTGGAATTCTTTAACTTCTTTCGTCATAGAAAACAAAACTGACCTGTTTTGATGTACATATATAATAAGTACAACAAAGATAATTTATTAGTTAAAGAAAAAACTAAAGGCTATTAATACATGATTATGACAAAAGTACATTGGCTTCTGACATTGATGATATGATACTTAAATATCAAGGAGCTTAAAGGCACTACCCATATGATTTAAAAGTTGATGAGTTTTACGTGTAAAATAAGCATTCTTTGTTATACCTTGAAAGCTTCTGCACCAATGTTGACTGTATTGACTCATCAGAATACAAAGAAACGTGGAAAGTTTTACAAATCACCCGAAATAACCTTTCAAAATTTGTATATACCTTTTGAAAAAAAAAATTGGGATTTTTTTATCACAAGTTTTACAAGACATAAATTACGTCAATGTCCTTTTAGAAACATTAAGGTATATCAATGATAATGAATATTCTTTTGCCTTTAGAAGAAAATACCGTCAAGATTTTGATTAAGCTTTGATTAAGCTGCTCTATTATAAAACAATTACAATAAATATCCCAAGATTATCACTTTACCAAATAAGAATAGCGTGTAGAGTTGACCTAACGAGATAAGATTAAAGACCGAAAAACAAAGTTTCCTTTGTTTGTTCGTTTATGTTTTTATGACGATTTTTGTAGGATGGAAAGTTTTGAATTCTATATTTATCTTATAATTACCTAATTAAGCACGATTATCTTTCATAATAGTTTAGGAGTGTTTTTTTATGTGGGAGTGCGTGTTTTTTTATGTAGAAGTGTTTTTTTTCCGGTTGCGGTTAAAGTAAGAACGTATTAATATTATACGATATGTAAATGTATACTTAAAAACTGCGTGTGTAATTATATAATTTTTAATCTTTCATAGAAAAATGGCAGTTCTTAACAATAAAAAACCATAACGACAAAATCGTACACTATAAATTTTAATAGTATTTACAATACTACTAAGTAAAATTATAAATAGGGATATACATAAATATACTGAATTGTTTGCGTGATATCTCAATTTTGAAAGTTTTGAGTGATATCATTTCACGAAACAGCAACTGCAGAAACGAAGTGAGAAAGTTCATTTAACTTTCTTAATCATTTAGAACTTTTTTTAAATTTTTTTCTTGTATGAGCAATCTTTACGAAAATAAAATCTTTGGCGGCTTATGCTTAAAGGTAAACTAAAATACAAAAATAATATTGTAGATAAAGGTCAACTAAAAATATTAAAATGTCTTTGAATATACTGTATATAGTATATAAGAATATACTGCATAAAATACAACAGAAAATTATATAACATAACACGATAAAACTTCTAAGCTTGCATAAGAGTATTTCTATATTAAACTTAAAGATAAAAATTCACGATGATAACTAATTATAACTAATTTTAACGACCACTAATTTTCACTATATAAATTCAATAAGTACAGAGTTATATTAAGTCTGGCCATAAACACTGATACAATTAAAAATAAGTAACATATCACTTTTGCATCAAGAATATCATTTTTATACGATTGTTTATTTGTTGATATGTTTTCTCATGGTCCTGCCAATATATTGTTAAATATTTTATGATATTAAAATGGAGTGGAGTGATGAAGAAAACCGAATTGCTGTGATTGTATTACGTAAATTAGATGTTCTGTAATTGTTAACATAAATTAAAGTAGATCCAGATTGGTATTCTTAGTACTATTTATAGGTATAACGAAACCTCCTTCGCTTGTACTAGAAAAAGTTACGAAAAAGCGATCAAAGCAGTAAGAGATTGCATTTAAAGAAATCCTGTCCAAAAGAAAAATATTTTACTTCTTAACATTTAGAACCATATTATGCATTTTAAAAGATGAAATGAATAAACGAATGAAAGAAAAATATGACTTAGGACTTGTAGCCTATTACTTTCGATATACTATATATAAAATGTAACTAATATATATTTTTTACAATCGAATAAGATAATATTGGTTTATGGACACGCCATTCAGAAAGACAGTTATAAACATGCATACTTTGTTGTAAAAAATAAACGACACTCTTCAATTCTTGTAATTTGATGATTTTTTTTTAAGTTTATTAAAAAGGTATAAAAATTTGAACGAAGCAGTATTTGAAAATTCGTTGAATTTTGTTCAATTACAAACAGAGATGATACTGCAGCGCCCCCGCAAGGCGAGTGGACTGCAAAGCACTGCCAGCACTATTCTTTTCTGAAATCATTTTGGCGTATTATCGTGCCCTTACCTAAATATCTCCATATACTCGTAGAATTAAAGATATTAAACTATCGTGCTCTTGTGAATTATAATTACAAAGCTACTTATAAAGTCATATTTTACATAGTAATGCAAATGCAAAGAAAAAAGACATCCTATTTCGACACTGATTAACTCACTCACTCACTCACTGATCATCAAAATAGAAGTAATAACTCTCATAGACCTAGAAGGCTTAAATTTGGTACAAGGAAATACTGTCAAATGTAGGAACATTGACGATCAGAAATATCTGGTGACTTTAATGCGAAGTTGTGAACAAAAGTTGACGTGAAATATCTCGTATGTGAAGAACCTTAACAAAAGATATAAAGTGTGATGAGCCTATTCCATTTATATACAAATATAGAAATATAGAAAGTCTGATTTATAGTCTGACAAAGAGCATTGCGAAATTAATCAAATAAAAAAACCTGCAATTACTGAAATTATACAAAAACAAGTAAAATCTCTTCCAAAATATCTTGTAAAATTCCGTCTCGATTAATATTTTTGTTAGGTCTATAAAAAGTAATTAAATCACTGGGTTAACCCAAAGCAAGTATCAGGTTCCTTACTGCCATTTTTTTATTAATAAAGTTAAATTTTATGTGACTTGGCTGTTGAATTGGACAAAATTCATTGGTCGGTTAAATAAAATACTAGAGATAAGTAATTTTATAGCATGTGTACCTACGAAAGTGTGCCTATCACATATTAAATATCTATTTAAATAATGTATTCAAATATATAGTGTATACATTTGTCATCTGGTTATGGACTTTTTTATTAAAACTTAACTTAAAATTTTCTACGTTACTACCTAAAGGTGCCTTTTAGATTACTACCTGTGCAGCGGCACAAGCGTGTGACTGTAACCGACAGTTTGTGGGTTCGATCCCAACTCGAGGAAATGAAATATTCAATATTTTCAAATTAAATATTTAATGTTTTCAGTTCTTCGCTCTGGAATAAAGCAAAACGCGGCGCTGAGTTCCGCCACTCGACACACAATGTCTCAAATTCGGCGGAAACAGAGTGTCTTAACATTAGGTTCCCAGGTTCCCTCTGCCCACCCTGACTCGTGCGGGATACAGCGTGAAGCTGAGTGTATTATTATAGGGAAATATCTGTTCTCGCCAATGAGGATGCGGGGCTTATCAAACATGATGTAGTGATTGTTATATGATAATACGATCCCAACTCGAGGAAATGAAATATTCAATATTTTCCAATTAAAATTTAGTTTTAAAATTTAGTTTAGTTTTAAAATTTATTATTTTCACATTAAAATTTAATGTTTTCAGTTCTTCGCTCTGGAATAAAGCAAAACGCGGCGCTGAGTTCCGCCACTCGACACACAATGTCTCAAATTCGACGGAAAGTGGAGAACGGAAGTGGAACGGAGTGTCTTAATACTAGGTTCCCAAATTCCCTCTGCCTAGGGTAGGCAGAGGGAATTTGTGTTAGACACAGTGTGAAGCTGAGTGAGTGACCCAAAACAATTAAAAACCTTTTTATCGTAATAACAAGTGTTCTTATCGAAAAATTGTGGCATTAGCTTCACCAGAATAATCAATTTATACTCGAACTAACAAGTTCCCAGCAAATTTTTCCTACATTATTATTTTCGAAGTCTAACAATGGATACCTCTATTGGGAGTTGTAATCAAAAAGTGCAGACTTCAATTATTGGAGAATATACTTTTGCTGAGTTACCTCATTTTCTACGCTTCTTCTTATTTTTTCATTATTAGATTTTTTCAATAAAATTATTAAGCGTGAACATACAGTATTGAAAGGGAATATATTCAAGTTTCCAATTATACAAGATTTTTTCTTTTTTGTTCGTATATATTCATATCTTTAGTTATTACAACTTAATCCAGTCTCTTATGTGTTACAAAAAATGGGTTCAAATATTCTAGTACTAATAATTCTAGTAATGATTAGTATATAGTATTATTTTTTATAGTGAATAATAAACAGAGTAAAAATAGTCTCAACAACCCTTTTACTAACATGTAAAATGCAACACATGTCATCAAAAGGAGCACAATAAGAAAATCTTTAAAACGTAAGTCTTTTTAACTTTAGATGTAAATTATCATTATAAAAATATTAAATATTACTGTTAAGTAAATACGGAAATTATCTTGAAACTTTAATAATTATACGAAACTTTAATACTATATTCTCAAAATCCTGTTACGTATTTCGAAGTACAACATTTTATTGTCAGGCTTGTTCTCTCAAGACCCATTCAAATCCTATCCACCTAAAATAACTGTCACATAACGTAGATACAGAGTGTCTTCCGAAAGCAGTCGTCGGTTATTACCCACTATGGAATAAAGAAAGAATTGTGTTTAACATAAATGCAAAACCTTTTGCAAAAAATAATATATGACAGATACTACAAAGATGTACGATATCTTCCGTATATTGTAACTATTAAATTTATTGTTATATTACATGTCACATAGTATGTAAAAAGCGCCAGCCTATGTCAAGAGCTTTAGTTTACAAAGCACAAAAATTAAAATCCCTTTTTTTCATTCCCGTGACTGGAGATCTAAACTACAACCATGGATTTATATTCAAAAACGTTCCCAATGACTCACGATGGCCTCATAAAGGAGGGATAAACAGTCAGATAGAAGTTATAACATTAAGTTTGGTCTTAAGATACTCGTATAAAGGAAGCTAACGGCAGTAATCTAAAAAGATATTTTCTTATAGACACTAGTAGAAATCCAACAAGTAACCAATTAGAAAGGAGCAACTGCACCACGAGAGTTATATAGGTAAGGTGTTTTTGTATTAATTATATTGATGTTTCCCAGGTATTTATTTTATTAATTACCTTGAAAACACAGAAAACTAATGAATATATAAATAATAGACATTTTTATATTCATTTTTTTCTGCTAGTGCTGGTTATTAAAAAATATGTATGAATGGGAATTCATATATTTTTTTTTATTAAAAAAAACTAAATTTGAATGCAAGGCTAGGTTAGAAATTTAATACACAAATAATGAGTTTTACAACTATAAGTAGAAACATTTTTTCATTATACCTTTTATTTTAGTTGACAAGAGGTGGTTTTTAAATATGGTTTGCTAGAATCGTGGGATGAATAATTCAGGACATTTTTCATATAAAATGTTGAAAAACCTAGCGCGTGTGTATGTTTCAGGGAAAGGAAGATTGCTTTTCATGTCACGTAATGTTAAAGATTTTTATGCCGTAACATTTTATTTGCCAGATTTTCTCTTTATCTTACCCCTTTTCAGCAAAAATGTAATTTTCTTTTATTAATTAGATAATATTATAAGTGGATTTCATCGTTTTCTTGGATTGAGTATTTTAAAAGATTAAATTTTATTTTTCTCTCCTTAATTTACAGTATATTTCTGACTTTAACTTTCTTAACTTATGCAGATTTAAATAAACCAAGAAGAGGAATAAAGAGGTATAAAATATATATATTTAATATTTGTAAAGCAACTCAATCATTCTATACTTGTTGATTGTGCTTTGAAAATCGTAATATTTATTTTCACTTACTCGGAAGTATACTTATTCAATTAAAACGAAGAAACACCCTCTGGAAATAAATGTCGTATAACATTGATATACGCTTGTACTCCAGCAGGTTGGGGCATACTGCACGCTTGGAACCCATTTCCTAAATTAGCTTACTTTCCGCTTTGCACTAAAGTGCCCCATCCCATACAATTGTAAAGATGTGTATCCTTATTTGTATCTGTAAAAGATGGCGCTATTAAGGCGCTTAGGGAAACATTTAAAAGAATTAAGGTAATGTGAATGTACGGATAAATAAATGTAATATGTTGCGGAAGCAAATTACAATAAACGTTACAAAAATAACACCTGCATGCAAGGTATTATTTTGTTGTTCTTCAACTTTTGTTGTTACTTTTGTTGTTTAACAAATATTTAAATACTTTAGTTTAGCTGAAATAAAAAGATAACATTGTTTTCTGTCTGTCAGTTAGTTCACTTGCATATCACTGGGCAGATATGAATGATTTTTAGTATGGTGGTAGCTTTTTTGCCGTGTGATTCCGGCTTAGCATAGGATCACCCTGGTACTGATGGTGTCGTAAGAGGCGACTAAAGTGCGTGTGGTAGAGTCACGTTGCCAGTAATGGCAATACGCATGGGCAGACTCAACCGGATTATTACCACCCCCGGCATTTATGACCGGCGTTAAGTAGTGGCTTTAGCCACTGCGTTTCGCATTAGGTAATGCCGGCCCCCGGTGCCCTTCCACCTTAAAGGGCGGCAACGCTCCTTTAGCTCCGTTGGAGTTACTCGGGGCCGTGGGCGACGGTGATCACTTACCACTACGCTCGTTTGCCGTCTTTTCCATAAAAAAAAAGCTTTGAGTCTGGAGTTATTATTTTAGGTTAAACTTTTTTATATTAGATAGTACATCATGCTCAGGTTGTCATGATGTACTGTCTAACAGGAATATTCTAGACATATAAATAAATTAAGTTTGACTTGGCTAGGTTTAAAACACACAACAATTTATTGCATTGAAACAAACATTTAACATTTTTTTTTCTAAATGATACTTACTATAATTTAAATCACAACATTGATGATGTTAAACAATCTAAAAAGATATTAGATTGTTTAACATCATCAATGTTGTGATTTAAATTACAATTTAAAAAGAGGGCATATTAGTCTAAATGACGAATGAATCCAAAATAGTCATAGTTTAAATTACATTATTGGAACATATAAAAGATAAATATACTGGTTTGCAGAACTATTAAAAACCCTTAAAAAATAGAAACCCTTAATAATTTTGCAATTCGCGGGCTATCACTAGTATGAAATAAAAAAAAGATATTGATTTTCTTATTTCATTTACAGTTTATGTGATTAAAATTCTTAGTTTTTTGAAATTGAAATTCTTATTTCATTTACAGTTTATGTGCTACCGTGACAACCAAGTGCTATTTTGACATTACATTTATATTATAGGAGTCTAAATTATAAATTAAATTTTAGTATAGAATAGCAACTCGACTATCGTGATAGTAACGGTATTAATAATACCGTAACTATCACGATAGTCGAGTTGCCCATGTTTTCGGTTTGGGAGAAGCCTTTTTTTTTATGGAAGAGACGGCAAACGAGCGTACGGGTCACCTGATGGTAAGTGATCACCGTCGCCCACGGCCCCTTGTAACTCCAGAAGAGCTACAGGAGCGTTGCCGTCCTTTAAGGTGGAAGGGCACCGGGGTCCGGCATTACCTAATGGGAAACGCAGTGGCCAAAGCCACTACTTAACGCCGGTCTTAAATGCCGGGGGTGGTAACAATCCGGTCGAGTCTGCCCATGCGTGTTGCCATTACTAGCAACGTGACTCTACCACACGCACTTTAGTCGCCTCTTACGACACCATCAGTACCAGGGTGATCCTATTCTAAGCCGGGATCACACGGCAAACTGGACTGGCCTGGACTTAAGTTTATATATTTTTCAGTCAAATCAACTAACACTGCTAGATGTACTCTGAAAGATCCAACCATCCCGGTCCAGAGCTGATCTCCGTCCGTCACATCGTGCTGGCTATACACTTATGAGTATAGAGCGAATTAAAATTGTCTCCTATTGACTCCTAAGTAACAAAATATAATGGAAATTCTGTTATATCACCAATGTCGCCATTGGATATTGATTTTATAGTAGGTATTTATAGCTATTATTACCTTTCAAAATCAATCAGAATTGGCAAGCTACTAATTATTCCTTGCAGGGCCCGCTTTAGTAATTAATCCTATTAAAATCCATTGCAGATTACTTTGATTAATTCTAAAGTATTTAAACATTTCAATTGAAGTGGATTAATAGTTTCTTGGTAATTCAAAATTTAATTTAGCTTTTATTATTTCAGCGACGCCAAAATGGAATGGCCTGTCTTAATGATTATTGATCGATTTATAAGTAATTCTTACGTGTTGTTGGTTAATATAAAAGTTATTAAATGTTCCAAACATTGTATGTTGAATCGGGGTCATCTTATACGATTGATTATAAACTTATACATACATAGCTAATTGAAATGACCTATGAATTTGATCAGAACATTCCAAAACGTTTAATACGTAGTAAAATGTCCGCAGGGCTGTATACGAGGGTGGTCTGAAAAGATTCCGACCTTAACCTGAAGATGGCAGCACTTGTAAATAAAAGCTACGGAATTTTGTTTGTTTATCTGTTGAGAGTTACTCACCAAAGTTTCAACCATTTTCGACGTGCAGTTTGTATATAACAGTCGTTTGACTGAGTCGATGTGAGTTTTTTTTCTCAAAATAGATGAAATCAAGTATCGAGCTGTGATTAGATTGTTTTTGAAAGGCGCCTAATACGCCTTCAAAAATGAAAAATGAGTTGGATTTAGTGTACGGGGACTCTGAACCATCATTTACTAGAGTAATATTTTGGGCTCCTTGCAATAAACATGTCGTTTAAACGTGGACGTAAGAACTTGAGAGATGATGAACGTTCAGCACGTCCAAAAACTGCAACTACCGACAAAAACATCGCCAACGTTCACCAAATGGTGCCAAGTGGTGGTGAATGAAAGCGAGATAAATAGCAGAGGTAATGAACATGTATTTGTCATACTCATACACATTTACACCACACACCACCACCACATTTACATTTGGACATTAGAAAGGCGGCCGCGCGTTGGGTGCCTCACTTTCGCACGTTACACTAAAAACGTGGTCGGATGAACATTTCCAGCTCTTTTTTGGCGCAATTTAGATGTAATAAATTCAAGTTTTACTCAGCTTCACGCTGTATCCCGCACGAGGCAGGGTAGGCAGAGGGAACCCGGGAACCTAGTGTCCAGACACTCTGTTCCCCACTTTCCGGCAAATTTGAGGCATTGCGTGTTGATTGGCGGAACTCAACGCCGCGCTTTGCCTTATTACCAGAGTTAAGTTTTAGCGCCGATTAATTACTGTAGATGAACCTTGGATACAAATTGCCCGAAACAAAAATATAGGCCAAACAGTGAACTGCAAAAGGGGGAAACGATTCCAAAAAAAAATGTTTTTTGTTTTTTTTTTGGAGAGATTTAATTTAAATTTAGTATTTTCTTTCCTAAGTGTGGAATACCACTTTTCTACCACAATTTTTTATCGACTCCGAAAGTGATGGTGACCGTTTTTTGGAATAATAGTGGTAGTAATAATAATAGTGGTAGTGTGGTTATTTTATATCGATTATCTTCTAAAAGGAAAAGCCATTACTGGAGCATACTTTATGCATTATTACTTGCTGAAGGCCGAAATTGCGAGAAAACGGCTACATTAGTGGAAAAAAAAAATCCTCTTTCACTAAGACAACGCAACGTCTCACATCTCAGCGATTGCCATGGCGAAAATCAACAAATCACGGTTTAAACTGTTTGACCATCTTCCTTACTCACCAGATCTAGCCCAAGGCGACTTATTTTTGTTTCCTCATCAATCAAACTTGCGCTCATAGGACAAAAAAAATCGACTAATGAAAAGGCATTCACCTTCGTAAACAAGTATTTTGTAGAGAAATGCCAAGTACTATTTGGACAGGTTACAGTAATGTGAGCATTGCTGGGTGAAGTGTGTAGAGTTACAAGGATAATATGTTAAAAAGAACTCTAAACATAACATTTTGAAAGGATCATGTATAATAATTAACACAAAACAATAGCTATAAGTCACTTACACATTATTTTTTTTTCAATTTGTTATATTTAAATAAAGTGTCATATATATACATGTTTTCAAACAACAGGATCCACTGTCGTTTATAACCGGACATTTTTGTTTTTCCTTGGCAGTAAATAAACAAGCAAAATAGGCGAAATGACTCGAGCCCTTTTAATTTCCGGTTGCACTCGACTCGTGATGTTTCTTTCATCTGAGAACAGATTCTTCTTTTAGATATTTTGACTTGTTATTCATATTTTGTAGTGAGAAATATAAAATAAAAGTAAATATAATTTATTAGATTTTTAAAGGAACTATCGATCTTTGGACTTTTTCTACAGTTCAAAGCAACAAATTTAAAACTTAATTTGTTTTTTTTTTTCTTTTTATTCTTTCATATTTTGCATTTCAAATCATATAAGATATGTATTACTGTTATTATAATATATATTGATTTATTGTGTAAAATCCCAAAAAAAAAGGTTAAAACCATAATATTGCAGTTACTATACAATTTTTCACAGCGCGGTTATCGTACATTTATTCTACGAAAGCTTTACAAACGTGAAATATTATGTATTTGATATTTACATCCTTTGTAACGAAATTGGGTTCCATACAAAAGTATGTTGAATTTATAACACTTCCCCTTTTATGTTAGAGGTTAAAAACCGAGTAAAAACGAAAATAAAAAGTCCAATTTCCCTCTAGATATCTATTCAAGGCGTGAATCGTAAATCTGGCCCCATTCTGCTTTGTCTACGCGGAGGAAATATGCAAATTTTCAGGCTTTGCAGCGCTCGTTTAATGCTTATGCAGACGTACTTTTAAGACCTGGTATGTAGGTATAAAGTATCAAAAGATATTTTTGCCTTATTACTATGTAATAATTTTATTATTAAAAAACAGAATAAAATGATTCTTGCTTAAGAATATCTAAATATATATTTGGAGGTACGTAAAATATTAACGTATAAAATGAGGTAAATGCTAAGATTTGATAAATAATAAGTCTACATATGAAATCAGCGTTTGGTATGAGAGAAAGAAAAAGTTGAATATTATAAAATAATTTATTTATGTAATTAAAATATAAAACATTGTTGTATGCGCACATCTGCCATTTTAAAGATAGCTTGTTATTCCATTATTTATGTTATCTATGCACATTTGCCATTTTATAGACTAGATGGACATAATACACGTATATATAATAAAATTTCAAAAGTTTTAGACGTGCAACTTAAAAATTTTTAAGTGAAAGTTAAAATTCTTAAAATCAACATTATTCCATGATAAGAGTTCGTAAGATTAAATGATGTTGGTAATCAGTCAGGAAGCTAATTATTTTATACATTTACCTTAAGTTATATTATAAAAAGAGCAACTGTTGAGTTTTTTACGGCTCTTCTCAGCAGACCCGCCATCCGAGCCGGTGGTAGCTTTCTATAGTAGTAACACTACACACGTCAGCTATGTAACTTGAAGGAGAAGCTCTTCTAATTTGGTAGCCGTCTATTGTGCAGTATGTGGTCTAACGTTGTCATTAAGTAACAGTGGCGTAGAGTGATTGACCAGCCTGACAATAAACGTCTGGTCAGACTTAAGATAACTATAATGAATGACCACTCTAGTCCACAAAATGCTTTCAAGTAACTTTTTTTGGGTCAACTTACGAATTACGGCTTGATAGGTTAAGACAATCCGTTCCCCACTTTACGCCGAATTTACCAGAGCGAAGAAATGATAACAATAAATATTTAATTTGAAAATATTTCATTTCCTCGAGTGGGGATCAAACCTACAGCCTGTCGTTTACAGTCATACGCTTATTCCGCTAGCCACGACAGGCATCATAAGTAATGATTACATTTAAAAACTCTTCATAGTTGAGCCAGTTGAGTAATGTGACTCAGCAATTAACGTGCGTTTGCCGGTTTGCTTCACTCAATTCGTGAGCTACTAACCTTCCAAGCTTTTAACTACCGCCAGACATATCGTTAATCTGGAAACTTTGCGAACTTGTACTCGTAAATAAAGCGATATTTCAAGTTTTCCATTAAGTAAACTGAGGCAACTAATTAGACTCAAAAAATTAAATGAAATCACAAATAAATGACGGCTAAGGAAACATGTATTTGACATGTGCTAATAGCTGTATAAATTTGAATTTGGAGTTCCTAACCAAAGAGGAGAAATTTATGATTGAAGTAGCCAGTAGAACAAAACGCCAATTTCATATATAATAATGGGCCGTCCATCAATCACGATGTTTCGATCATGATGTTTTTTTGTAGTTTTTTATAACCCCCCCCTTGCTGATACGTAGTGAGGTTTAAGCTTATAAATTACTTAATTATATGTACACGTCATATCTTACTGCATCCCTTCTACCCCTTTGTGATATTTCGTGATTTTCGCCGAACCCTCTCCCTCCTCTTCCTCACCTCACGTGACTAAAAGAGGGCCCCAAGGACCTAATATTACATGTTACCATACATACCTATATGGATGGATATATAATCCGTCCATATGTTTATCATTAAAATTAAACTATACGTATAGTTAGCTGTTCTTATGCAAATTATTTTATTTTTGAGTAAACATACTTATTTTATCAATATTTATACATTAAACAAAATTCAAATAATTTAACCACCGTTAGTAATAAGTCACGATAATTTGCGATTTGTGGTAACACAATAGATCTGAGAACAAGCGCAAGAATTTAAATGGCACTTTTTAAAAATTATTAACATATTAGAACTTATTTATAACTTATAATACTGCAGAAAATGTTGATTGTACGGACAAGACAATCCTATGAAGCAAAATTTTACGTTAGTTTTATATGGTTTTGATATTCATTTTATTATCGTTTTATCGTATTGAAATTATTTTTAATTGTTTAAACATATAAAAATATAAAGTTACGAACAAAAATAAATTTAAATGATGTGCGAGGTTGGGGCTAGTGTGCAAGAAGACTTAAAGCTTTAGCACTGAATTACCCTAATCCTAAGCCGTAGTGGTGAAATTACAAAGATAACGTAACAGTGAAATAATAAAGCTTAAATGATTTTCTTATTGTACGGTCCTTTTAGATGGTTGGAAAAGAGGATAGGAGATAAAAACTAATATACTTAATTTTTATCTATAAACACTGATATGAAGATGAAGAAAATAGATTAATTTTGATTTACTTGTCGTTTGTTTTTTTTTTCTTATTTCAAAGAATAAATCTCGTACACCACAATATAGAAACATGGAGAGTCCCTGCGTCACGAAAAACTCCGTATAGAAATATAGAGTGTTTTGTGGCGCAGGGACTAAAGCGTGAGACAGGTTGTAGGTTCGATCCCTCCCAAGGAAATGTAATATTTAATAATTTTATTTTTTCACTCTTGTAAAAAGGCAAAGCGCGCCCAATACACAGAGTTAGCATACATATTTTTATACCTAAATAGAAATATTTATATTTAAGTATTTAATTTTTTTTTATCGAACTCTGTCGCGCATAGGCACAAGCGTGCTTGTGGGTGTAAGTTCGATCCCTAATCGAGGTAATATAATATTTTATACTAGCAAATTCTTTATTGAGATTACTAAATACAAAAGTGTAATTCGCCCGCCTGAATTACACTTTTGTATTTAGTAATCTTAATAAAACTATCATTATTAAGGCAATATTTATACATGGACAACTAAAATTTAAACTAAATGAATGAATGAAACATTTTGTAGCAATTTTGTTCAACTTAATGTTTTAAAATGACGTAACTATTTTGTTTGAAACCGATTTATACAAACACGATGAAGGTTACTAGTGAAATCCCATTAAAATCTGGTTAACTGTTTCCAAGATTTGCGCATATACACTGTAGACCATTACTTGTACTTGGGCGCGCTTGTCTACAACGATGGCAGCTGTGCACCGGATTGGTATGGCTAGAGACGCGATGATTCGACTAAGCATCATCTGGAAGAAAAGAGGTATTACTAACACCACAAAGACCCGGCTAGTACGCGCTCTGATATTCCCCATATTCCTGTATGGTGTAGAAACCTGGACGATACGAGCCAGAGAAAGGCAGAGGATTGATGCTTTCGAGATGTGGTGCTGGAGGCGTATGCTAAGGATACCCTGGACAGCCAAGCGCACAAATGCATCGATCTTGTCGCAGCTTCATGTCCAAACCCGCCTCTCCACAATTTGTCTACAGCGCATACTGACGTACTTTGGCCACATAATGAGAAGGGGCGATGAGAGCCTTGAAAAACTGATCGTTGTTGGGAACACGGAGGGAAAACGAGCCCGAGGTCCCCAACCAGATGGAGCGATCAAGTGAGAGGCCCATCTACAGTTAAGTTTTGCTCGATCGCCAAAGACGCAATGAACAGGAACCGATGGAAGCAGACTATCTAGGCCAGATGCATCCCATCCACATCCGACGATGACCACGATCCTCAGCCATGAGGGAACGACCAGAGAGAGAGAGAGAGGGAGTCTAATAACACTAGGTTCCCAAGTTGAGTTTCGCCACTCAACACGCTATGCCTCATTCAGCGGAAAGTTAGGAACAAAAACGTTTTAATGAAAATGGAGTCTAATAACACTAGGTTCCCAAGTTGAGTTCCGCAACTCAACTAACCGCAAGTTCTGCTTCATTCAACGGAAAGTTAGGAACAAAAGCGTTTTAATGAAAATGGAGTCTAACAACACTAGGTTCCCAAGTTCCCTACCTACCACCCACCTACTCTATCGTATGAGGAATACAGCGTAAAGTTTATAAAACAAATGAAACACAAGTATTTTCAGCTAATAGTCAATAAAAACAAATAAAGAATCATTAGATGTTCAAATTTTACTCAAATTATTTATATTGGGGTCTTGAGTAAGTAAAGTACAATCCATGTTCCATCATCTCTTGACTGAAGCGTAAAAAAGACCAGAATGTTGTTTTTAATTATAATCAAAATATACTCCCGTGTACTTTATGTCGATAATGTAGCGGTTATTTCAGGCAAGTGAGATTTTAAAATTTTAATGGCGTATTCACAAAGCGTGTGAAATATATTTTCCGGGGTGGCTAACGAGCTCTGCTTGTTCAACAATGCGTACTGAGCGTCGCACTTTAATTGTTATTATATAAAGTAAGGCAATTTAATTAATGTAGAAATTGTACAAACATCTTTTTGAATGATTTTTAAAAAAAATACATCAATCAATACTCAATAAGCAATATCTTCAAAATTCAGCGAAAGTGAGGGAAGTAATATATTGGCAAATGCAATAATAAATTCATAATGCTACAATACATAATGTATTTTTCATAATCTATCTCCGTAATCAAGAGCCAAGAATGTTACTAGACGTACGGTTGAATACTTAATCCATTTACTCGTTAATTAGAGAAAGATCACAGGAGCTGATTATAAAGCTCGTTATCACTGATACTAGGGGATTGTGTAGAGAATGATAGATAGAGATATACTAATGAATTGGCTTTGATGTATCAAATATTTAACTATATTGTATTGACTACTTTATGTCGTTACCAAGTTTGACTGTACGTGGTATGTTTGGATTCTGTTTCTGATTAGTTGAATTCTTTGTTTTTAAATATCGTTAATATTACTTTATTATTATTTATAAAAGTTAGCGAGCGTGGTTTCTCATAAGGTGTAATATATATATAAGGCATAAAATGGATAAAGAAATTATGTAAACTATAACATATAATTTCTTTAACAGAAATAATTTAATTTTATTGTGAGCATATTACTAATTTTCAATTGCTTTTGAAATAGTTGAAAATTTTGATATTATAACCAATCTGATGCATTAAAAGCTTGTCAGTATAATCCTCTTATGTGGTATTGAAATTTATAAATTTATATTACTAAAAGTAAATGAGTGTTTTTCGTTTCGGTGAGAGTAATAATCTCGTTAATAGTAAAGTTAAAAGTCATTTAATATTGCACGGTATTTTTTTTACATTGGTTCTCACGCTTTATCCCGCACATGGCGGGGTAGGCCAACAGAAAATTACGAGTTGAACTACCTCATAATACATTAAGTACAAATTTTATAGAACTAAACCGAAGAAATCTATAAAAGGTAACAGCCCTCAGTTGTTTTTATGCAATATACCCAATAAAGAACCCCCCTTTCCGCCGAATTTGGGGCATTACACGTTGAGTAGCGAAACTCAACGCCATGAAATTGGAACAGAGTATCTTAACCCTAGGTGCCCAAGTTCCCTCTGCCATCTGCAGAGGAATGATTACAATAATAAATTCCCAAATATTAGATATATTTCAGTTTTGGTCTGTTACATTTTATGGATTAAATACATATATATGAAATGGCATTATGAAAATGGGAAGAGCGCTGGTGTCGGAAATGAAAGGGCGGCCAGAAGGCATGTATTATCCTGTTATAAACAAGTAATATCCGTTAGCTGCCCTGAATCACGAATAAATAAAAAACGCTTATGAATGTAAAGTAATTGAATTTCGACTATTTTGAAGAGTTACTTATTCGATCATCAATTTATACATCACATTTAATTATACTATTAGTTGCTGCATTGCGATCGTCAAAATATACCAGTAATATCTGAAATCCTTTACATAGCCGAATTTCAATATTATCCACGAAACTACCGACTGGCAAATGCGATTGCGAGAACAATACGTCTAAATTAATCTTATGCTTGAAAAGATTAACTAACTATACATCCTTAGGAAGTTCTGGTCTTAGAACAGTCATTTCTGCAAATTTCTGCAACTAATCTTATCAGGTCTCTAGACTACTTAAGTAAGAGTGGTTTAATCTGATAATGGAATAGTAAGTAAAAATAGTATCGATATTGTTTTTACGCCTCATGTAAATTTCATACGAGATTTATGTGTTATTATACATCTAACGCAATGGCAATAAGTTCAATTTATTTAATGTGTATAGAGTGTATTTATCTATATTGTTAATCTAAGCTATATTTAAAACACACTGCAAAGTGTATCGGTTAAAGAAAATATTTATTTAAGATATAAATAAAAATAGGAATGTATGCCGGCATCCGCCTTACTACAATGCAGAGCTCAGAGATCAATACCACAAATGGCTTGAATTTCTAAGCTATTTTCTACTCCCACATGAAAGTTAATTATAATAAATCAATATCCAATAGTATTAATAGTATAAATACTATTTAAGGTTAATTTCTCTAAATGGCTATTATAATTAATACTTGAGACCTGTCGTGGCGCAGCGGCACAAGCGTGTGATTGTAATCGACAGGTTGTGGGTTCGATCCCCACTCGAGGAAATGAAAATATTTAATATTTTCAATTTAAATATTTAATGGTTTCATTTCTTCGCTCTGGTACAAGGCAAAAATGTGGCGATGAGTTCCGTCATTCAACACGCAATGCCTCAAATTCCGTGGAAAGTGAGGAATGGAAGTGGAACGGAGTATCTTAAAACAAGGTTCCCAAGTTCCCTTTTCCTACCCCGCCATGTACGGGATACAGCGTGAAGTTGAGTGAGCGAGTGAATGAATAACACTATACTATTCTATACTACTATACTTTTAATAACATTGACCAAAACAATTACATTTTTCAATACGTTATGTTGATGTTAAAAATATAAAAAATACTTAACTAATATATTGATTATATATCTTACTTATACTATACTATATATATAAAAAAACTACAGAGCAAATTATACAAACTCCTATCTGTCATAGAACACAATTTTTCCGTCAAGCGTTTTAAAAAACATTCCTGCTGTCAAAATTATCTAGAAAGGTAGCATTAGTTTTCCAATCTGAACGAGTACCCTTTCACCCCACAGACAAAAGTTTCTCTTACCATTCCTGCTGCGCTTTGTACGCAAACATCAGTGAATTTAATATTGTACAATGAATATTTCATTTATGAATGATATATGAAAGACATTTCTAATTTTAAATAAGTTTGATGTTTCATTGTTATATTAGAATATTATAATTTCATGATTGAAAGTTTAAGTAATATTGTTGATGGACTTTAAAATTTAATTTCTACTTATATAAGTGTATATTTACAATATAACCTTTAATTGTCACTTTGTCCTATATAGTAGTATACACAATAATCTTTTTGTAAAATTCCATTTGAATAAAGACCTCTCAAATCAAATATCAGTTTTTTCCTATCAAGTTTTATATTGTGATGTACAATCATATATAATTAATTATAGTTTTTTTTTTCATAAGTTTCATTCTGTAGTAGTGAAATTGAAATTTACTTTTGAATAATCCAGTTACAAGCTTAAAATATATTAAAAACAATTTAAAAATTCAATATAAAAAAAAATGATTTGTTTTAAAAATGAAGTACTATTTTTTTATTTTAGTCATTAAATATCTGTACATAGTATATAAAATGTAATAACAAAACGGACACTTGATTTAATATCAATAACACCATATTTAAGTATGTTTTACGTTTCAACTGTTTGCTCGGCAAATATATGGCCAATTTACATGCGAGGCCATGTTTGGATAAGGATATAGCAAATCCCATTATACTGTTGTTTGGCCGAGAACAATGTGCGGCCGCCCTATGAATGTTTCATCAAATGAACGCTCAACAAACGAGTCAAATCCAGTATCGTTACAGATAAAAGGGAGCTTTAGAGCTTGCCGTTACATAAATTGAACCAAAATTTTAAAGTCGTCAAGTTATATTATCATAACAAATACAGTTTTATGAAGGCCGTTGAGGTCCACTTGCCATGATATGAAATAATACGTTGTTTTGCATTCTATAATCATAATCAAATGACTAATCAAATTAAAATGAATAAAATATGCCGTAATAAATTATGTTTTTTCTAATGTCGTGTCAAAAAAAACTTTAATTTTATTATGTAGTTTAATAATACTATTTACTTGCTTTTATCACGCAATGCCTCAAGTTTAACGGAAAGTGGGGAACGAAATGAGTATCTCAACATTAGGTTCCTAAGTTCGGATAAAAATACAGCGTGAGGCTGAAATAAAAATACCATAGTAAAAACAGGTATAATTTGGCACAAATCATGCGTATCTTATAATATATGACACAGAGATACCTAATAATAAATTATAATATTACGCTATCTATTACGATATTAGGATAGATTACTGAGCTACTCAGCAAGTAAGGTCTATACGACAATCACTATCGTCTTATTATACAAACGACCAGAATTTTGGCAAAATAACAGTATTTCTCCGTGAAAAATTACGAGCAGTAGTAGTAGCTGTGGTCTATTTTGGCTTTAGTAAGCAATAAAACTCTACGTTATGGATCTATCAAGATTTGTTATCAAGCCTTATTGAGTGTATAGGTTCCTGTAAATAAATATAAAAATAATATTCGCTATATTTTTTAGACGATGGTTGATGATTTGTTTAGCTCCATTTCATACGTCGCATATTAGGGTAGTCAAAATGTATAATGGTAGTATAATGATAAGGTATTCCATTCTTTGTTTTTTACCTGAATTCGAGATCTTGTGTGTTGAGTGGGGTAACTCAATACTTCCTTTAAGTGTATTACCACAACGAGCATATGAAAAGTATTGAATATAGCCTTAGCTATCGGATAACATGTAAGAATAGTGGATGAGGCGAAACAGGTATGTAGAGAACGTAGCGTCTGGCGCTTTGTTCTCTCTGGCTACCCCGTTAATTTAATAAAGTGTGAGCTAAAAAAACGAATTAACATCTTTCGATTGGAGTCTTTTGTGCCCTGATGGTCTGTATGAATACATTTCAGATTGAATAATGTATACAAGTGTTTTAGAAACTCAATTAGATATTCCTTTACAACTTGTCAGTAACGATATATCAATTAAATAATATGCTAGAAGAAAATATAAATATACATTTTTAACATAAACAAGCTATATGTCGCAATGTAGTAAAAGTTAACCTAGTAATAAGATATTATATTTCCCAATTTAAATTTTAGTGACATTCTAACTTTAGTGGAGGAACTTAACGCCAAGTTTTGTATTGTTGCAACACGAGGAAATGAAAGTATAAAATTTCCGTTACCAAATAGTGATTCCTTTGGAATAGAATTCACATATATCGTTTTTACAGCCATTACATAACGTTTTACAGTCACACATTATATCGTTTTTACAGTTACACACTGTGCCATATATATCGTTTTTACAGTCAGACACTGTGCCAATGCGACATGATAGCACTAAATTCGTTAGAAATAATTTCATAAATGCTAGCTGCGCTCCCTGTTGAATTACAATGTGCTTTTTTATAGAAAACAAGCTAGCTCTCTTGTCAACGACGACGACTACTAAGTCCTCTTTTCAAAGCTACAGTCAGCGTAACATTTAAAAAAATCTAGCAAATTTCTTATAAAATTATGAGCAGTTTAAATATTTATAATCTGTATACATTTAAAAAATTACCTTGCTAATTTTTAATAGCATTGCGTTGTTCATCGCACGCTTGTGTAACTGTAAACGCGATACATAAGGTTGAAGGTTTGATTCCCAGTCGAGGAAACTAAATACATATATTTTTTTAATTCCTTAATCAGGTAACAAAACAAGTTGTGGTATTAAACGTGGCAGCTCAACATGCAATGCCCCAGAACAGAATTGTCTTAATAGAAACGGAATCTCTTAAAAGTCGATACCATGTAGTAAATGGAAATTTACCTTATAATCTAATACATACATGAGGCCTGTCGTGGCGCAGCGGCACAAGCGTGTAACTGTAACCGACAGGTTCTGGGTTGGATCCCCGGTCGAGGAAATGAAATATTTAATATTTTCAATTTAAAATATTTAATGTTTCATTTCTTCGCTCTGGTAATAAGGCAAAGCGCGGCGTTGAGTTCCGCCACTCAACACGCAATGCCTCAAATTCGGCCTACTTCCCTCTGCCTACTCTGCCTCGTGCGGGATACAGCGTGAAGCTAAGTAAGTAAGTATCTAATACATACTTTTAATGAAGTAAACTAAAATATTCATGGATCAAAAAATATTGTAATATAGTTAATGCTAAATAAAGCACATTCATACAATATTTTTAAACGTAATTTGAAATTTCATATTGATATTACATGTTAGTTTATCAAAATATTATCAATAAAGATTATAAATAAATAATTATTAGTGATAAATATTTGATAGAGAAATTATAATAAAGTTTTGCTTCGCTAATATTAAGTTAATTAATTTACTTTGACGCTAACTTACCAATTATAACGGTGAAGAAAAGTGATGACTGTGCACAGCTTAATCTCTTTTACCGTTTCACTGCTCAGCTATTAGGCTAATGGACTTGAAGATCCAAACAAATAATTTAGGCTGTTTTTTTAACAAATTTGTTACAGCTTTTCGTTTTAGTTTGACAAAGAAAGTTATTTTAGTTTTCTGTTCTGTTTTTTTATGTTTAAAAAATATATTTCACATAGAATTTTAGATAAGATTTGTAAGATTTTTTCAGCTTCACACAATTTCCTGCATATAGAGAGAGCTTGGTAACCTAGTTTTAAAAAACACTCTGTTCCTATTAAGATAAATCTATTTTCCATTTGCAAGGCCACTCAATTTGGGACATTGCGTGTTGAGAGGCGAAAATGTCGCTCCTTGCCTTGTTACCAGATCGAAGAAATGAAAATATAACATTTCCCATTTACTCGAGTGCACGCCATGATAGGTCTTCAAAATTTTAGTTGATAATATTTATTTATAAAAGATGCAGAAAAAATATTTAAAAGTTTTGTAAGACAGTTTATATTTAATATCTATACATTAAACATTATAGCTTTAAATGTAATATGCTACAGCAATAACTATTGCTGTAGCATATTTCCATATTTTGGTACCGGGCCGATAACTAAATTAGCAAACATTAGTTATACGAAGTTATACATCGAAAGAAAAAAAAAATCTGACAAAAAAAATATGTACCTTTTTCCTATGCCAAATGCCAAATCGACTTTTATAAAATTTATTTTTTTGTTCAAGGTAAAACGTTGCCTCACAAAACATTCGTATTTTTCTGTCATATTGACAACAACAGTATCACAATACACAAAAGCGTTTTTATTCAAGGAACTGTAATTTCTTTTGTTATTTATATTATACAGTTCAGATATTCAATTTTCTTTTAGTTTTTTCTACATATTATAATATTATACAAAACGTATTTATAAAATAAAAATATCATAAATACGCTTAGTTGTGATTAACCTTCTATAAATTTTTAGTACGAATACGCCAGCACTATGTCACTTATAATGTGCTAATGTTTCGTTATAATATACCATAATTTTTGAGTTTTGAAGCTTGTCGTGGCGCAGCGGTACAAGGGTGTGACTGTAAACAATAGGTTGTGGGCTCGATCCCTACTTGTGAAAATGAAATACTTAATGTTGTCAATTAAATATTAATGTTTTCATTTTCTTTGCTCTGGTAACAAGGCAAAGCGCGGCTATGTGTCCCGCCACTCAACACGTGCAATATCTCAAATTTGGCGGAAAGTGAGAAACGAAGCGGAGTGTCTTAAAACTAGGTTACGTAGTTCCGTCTGCCGTCTTTTTTTTAGCTTAAACTAAAAAAAAGTAATAATTTGAGAACAAACGTAGCAAACTAGAACAGAGTTAGATATATTTGATTAAAAGACAATATATAGTATGAACGCAGTATAGTCCTGTATTTATAAGTTTTATTTAAATGATAGTTCGGCTTCGGGAAAAAAGTTTGGCTTTAGAAAATAGAATTCAGTTTTTTGAAAAGTTGCATTTCGATAACAATGTTTATTTTATTGCAGCCGCAGTTATCAAAACTGCGGCGTTCATTTTACTGTATATCTATCTATAATTTATGCTTGTGTTACTTTGCACTACGTTAGTATAGTACCTAAATATTTCTAATACCAGTATATATTTGTACAACAACGATGTCAATTATAGAGGCTTATTTTTTAGAAAATCAGAATTAAATTTATTACAATATTTTTTTATTCTTCTGTATTTCTTATCTATCTGAGATATAATTTTCTGTCTGTCACATAATATGGCATAAAGCGTGACAGACAGAAAATTATAGCTCAAATATGTATTTTATTTAATTACAAAATTAAAAATTTGAACGTAAATGTAAATTGATGTGTTTTTACAAATATTATATTAAAATTTGTAAAAACACATCAATTTACATTGGTCACATCATTTTGGTAACAATAGCCGTGTTACCAGAACAAAGAAGATGGAACTTTGAGTTCAGTCACTTAACTCGCTATGCCTCAAATTCGACGAAAATTGGAGAACAAAAATATATTAATTAGAAAAGAGTGTCTTAACACTAGTTTCCAAAGTGCACTCTGCCTATAATTAAAAAGTCATTATTTCATACTTCATTCATTCCCTGTTTCTTCGGGATTTTAATACGTCGGGGTTTATAATACTTTATATACTTTATGAAATAAATATATATTGTATTGAAATTTTATATAGAATTTAAATATATATTTTCCTTTCTTAAGTATAGAATATGTAAAATAATTATATTTTAACTACTTTTAGGCGACATTTGTTTAGAAATGAACGAGCAAATATGTTGATTGAAAGACAATATATACTGTAGATTTCCATACATATCTCACGAACAAGTTTGTATGTATTTATTATATATCAATCTAATTAAAATACTTTTATTTATAATAAAAAATTTAAACGAATACAATTTTGTACAAAATTCGTCCCATGTCCAACATGGTAACGTATATGGGATTAACGCCAAGCGCCCCGCCCGCCATGTTTCCGCACAGTTTACGGTTATGACGCTGCACTAACAACTAGAGGGTTGTACGGCCATTTTATGTCTATTATTAACCCAACGGATACTTGCATACACATACACTTTGAGCAACATCTGCGCTCTGCACTTTATAGCTAGTTAAAAAGTTTGATGTTAGCTGAATAAACGCTTTGCTGAATTTTAGTTGTACATATAACCTAATGATTTGGATTTATTTTAATTTTCCTATTTAAAGAGTGTCCCATGCATTATAATTATCCATACTTAGCTGTTGTATTAGTTTTTTTTATTTTAAAATAGGGCCATAACCCAACGGGGCAAGGCCCCAAACTTGATTTGACTGTAAGACATGGAATATTGACCTGGAAACGCTTTGTTACTTTATTAAGAATAAAAAACACTGGCAACATACTTTTATATAGTAGTATACTACTAGAGACGATACATATAAAATGATAAAAATATTATAGGGACTAAAGTTTTGCCATAATCGTATTTTAGTTACAAAGTGACATTTACTAAAAGCAGTCTATTCTGTAAATTGTATACACATAACGAAAACAACATTAAACTTCATATAACTGGCAGAAATTGTACCCAGTGAGCCGCAAATTGCCTAAAATATACAGTAACTAACACAAACAAACATTAACCATAAAAATATTATTATTAGATTGATAAATTTGTTCGACCCAGTAATTTAGTGTTAAATACGTATTAATTTAATTTCTTCTTTAATATATGTAATTATACAAAATATTAAATGATTTTTAATACTGTTACTAAAGTCAGCTCTATGTTTAAATAATAATAGGCAAAAAAGTCACAAAATATTTGTAAAAACATGAATCATGTTCATAAAGTATTAATTAATAATGTATGCGACCAATTTATTATCTCAAAGTAGATATTACGGTTTATATAATTAATGAGCGTGAAATTATTAAAAGGAGCATAATCTCTGCATTGTTTTAATATTTCAATTATTTCATAATTCAAGTTATGAATATTTTTTTTTTACTGTAGAAGTATTTTTGCTATTTTTTTTTTAATTGAAGTAGTAGTAGTAAGGTATTTTTAATTGAAGCTAACTTAAAAGTATGATAATCAAAAGTTTATTGTAATATTTTTACTGTTTAAAGTGTTATTCCACACTTAGGGAAGGATATTATACTAGATTTATTGTAATAGGCAACAAAATGTAAAAATATGTTTGACAGCATATTTTGTATCTTAGCTGTTGAAACAATACTTCTATTTAAATATTATTTTTCAATTATTATTCTATTAAAGTTTACTATTTATGAAAAAAAAAAAATGAATAAACAAGTGGGAAGTTCTACAATAAATAATAGTACGGACTGGTAAAAGTAATAATTCTACAACAATATACTTATTTTTGTCGTTCGTTGTCGCGTTAAACTATCCGTGACGGCAATGTATGCCATAACATCTTATATGTTTAAGACGATAACAAAGTGATTGTTTTTATACGATAAATAAAATTATATTATCAAACTTATAGAATTACAATAAACTTATTTTCCTGTTTTTTTTTTTTCAAACAAATGTCAATAGCAAATGTTTGGCACATTTATGTAATATAAATCTGTAGGCTGGTGAATAATTAACTAATTACTAATTATGTTATATTAAACTATAGTTATACTAAAATTTGATAACAAAGGAAGAAGGGAAAATAGGTGTGTTTTGATAATATTGATTAAAATTCCTTTCTATTTCACCTTCAATTTTCTTAGTGGACTAATTGGACTTGAGCCTATAGTAAAGTAAGAAGCATTCATTTTAAAGGAAACATGATATCAGCAATATTTATAAAACAACAAGAGTTTTCGTCTTATCTCATAAAATATTCGTTTAACATATAAAGTTCCAAATTTCATTTATCCCGTAGCTAAAATTTAAGACAACTTTTTAGGTACTTATCTTTAAGATGGCTAATTGCGCTACTAACATTTGATAGGTTGAAAGAGTTAGCTCTTTCAACCTATAAAAATAAATTAAATTACTTTAAGAACTTTCATAATGAAATTCCTACTCCGACCACTCTGAGCCAAAATCTGCTAATCATTTTCGATATTTTACTCAGTTTCACGCTGTATCCCGCACACGGCAGGGTAGGTAGAGAGAACTTGGGAACCTAGTGTTTGATATTTTACTTCAAAAATAAAATATTCTTATATTTCCAGTTAACTTATTCCAATGAAAGATATAAAAATATGATTTTCATCAGTTTTGTAGATGATTTTAAAGCTGCACTTTGATTCATGGAAGTGGCTATTATCAACCTCAATTAACAGTTTTGAATACAATACCTAAATACATTTTGCGTAATAATATCCTCATTAGTTTGAAATAATAATTATTATTTATAGAATTGTTTATTTTATAACATGACACTTAAATATCTGTGTCTTTATAGACATCTAATTATCCAAAAGCATACTCCTTGCTTAAAATATGTTTTCTACGAAGTTTTAGGTCGACTATTATTTATCAGACCAGCTGATCCGATAATAGACAAAAAAAATATTGAAAATTTCGGTCGTTGTGGCGCAGCGTCTGGCTATATATACAAACATACATACGTTGACGACGTAAAGCACTGAATAGCCTGAAGTTTGATTTTCAACTAGGAGTTAATAACTACACTTAAATTGTTCAATCACTTGCTCCGGAAAACCAAATCTCTAAGGTGATTTAGGTTGTAAATTTCAACGATAACGCATAGTTAATGGAAGAGGTAGGGACATAGTCACAAAGTCCACATAAGGGATGTGACTGGTGGCTACCGGTATATAAAATAGATATAAAAAAATATCGATGACCTTTATTATTCCAAAAAAAAAAGCTTTTGGAAGTCCCTCTTGCCTCACTGAACAAACTGAGCAAACAAATAAAACTTTCTATAGACTTCTTATTGTTTCAGATTTCGTAAAAAAGATGTCCTTATTTATAAGGAGAACATTTTACAAAGTTTTTCTAACAAAGTCGAGGCTTTAACTTTTTTTGGTTGAAAGGTTCTATTCAATTTGATATTTATTGCGTGACTGAAATATTGTTTTAATTCTGTTATTTCTAATAAAGTTGACAATTTAATAAGAAATTGTTATGATTATTATTTTTTTAATGCGCGGTCAAAGTATCTAGGTTTAGGTATCTAGCTAAAGACTTATTTAAATCAGATTTAACAAATGTTCACATAAAAATATCTGTTTTTGTTTTGTTGTATTTAATTTTATTAGGTAGTAACAACTATCGTATATAAATAAATACTTTAGTAATGCGTCCTATGCGGCCTTATTTTAAGTAACTTTTAAAAAATTTAAATAAAAAATAACAGTTTCAACAGAATTTCGTGTATGCTCTTGTTAGCTATTATAATAGTAGAGTTTAAGAATACAAATTAATAAAATAAGTCCGATAACGAACTTAATATTCACATCACACGCAACTTCACGGAAACTTCGCTTTTGTTCCGCTGTAATGGACTGAATTAACTGCGGAACTTGCCTCAGAAAAGAAAATGTCGAATTTAGGTAACATCAGACCTCGCGTCATTAATTCCGGACAGAAGTCACCTTCGGGCTTACAAATTACATCTAAGGCTACCGTAACGCGATCGCGTATTTGTTAAGTGGCACAATTTGTGCTTATCGGGATTTCCTTTGGCATCCTATAAAACGCTATATTACGAATTTATATGGTTGGCCATTGCAAATAATTAAAAATAAAAATTTCTAATTGACTTTTTCGAAATTATCTATTTTTTACTACTAGTATAGTTATAGCTAGTATGTACCGCATATTAAAAAAAAATATATTTTTTTTGTTTATTTTCTTAAATGATAAATGTGAAATAGTAATAACATTTTACATTTTTAAATAATATAAACCTGTTTTTTTTTGTTATAAAATTTTATAAAATGTTTTTTTTTAAATTTATACTCTCTCTACTCAGCTTCACGCTGTATCCCGCATATGGCAGGGTAGGCAGAGGGAACTTGGGAACCTAGTGTTACACTGACACTCCGTTCCACTCTCGTTCCCCACTTTCCGCCGAATTTAAGGCATGGCGTGCTGAGAGGCGGAACTCAACGTCGCGTTTTACCTTGTACCAGAGCAAAGAATAGAAAACATTAAATATTTAAAATTGAAAATATTAAATGTTTCATTTCCTCGAGTGGGGATCGAACCCAGAACCTGTTGGTTACAGTCACACGCTTGTGCCGCTGCGTCACGACAGGCCTCCATTTAATTTATTTTATAATATATATTGCTATATAACAGTATGTATAGGCTTTTCAGTCTAAGTATTCATTTTAAAAAGTGCATTAATGATACAGGAGCTTTAATGATGAAAACGGTATTAAAGAGTCCCCTTAAAACTACACTTCGATTGCAAGTACCACATGAGTCTCTAATCATGCAACGCCTGACATCCACAGAGTGGGCTAGAATAAGCCGGATCAAGTAATTTAAAAAACTTAAGTAAATTAGTCATCATTATTAATCACGAACATATTAAACTTAAATTAACGAATTAAATATGATTATATAATATTAGTTAAGTAAACATATTTTTTATTATATTTGTTTTTTCGTGTTTTACATATTATAAAATGAATTCACTTTCGAGATTGAAAACATAAAAAGTAATTTGCTCTCAAACGGTCTGAGAGCCACTTTAAAATAGTTACTGATTAGATACCTCCATAACAAGTAGTACAGTTTTAAAAGCACTTATGCGAATTTCATTTTATTGCAAAAAGCACTTATGATATAAGTTTTACAGTATTTTTTGTAAATTTAAAAATATTTTTGCTTTTAAAATTAATATGTTATATAAAACTTAATGTAACATTTTGAAAAATTCATAAAAACTAATATATATATATATATATATATATATATATATATATATATATATATATATATATATATATATATATATATATATATATATATATATATATATATATATATATATATATATATATATATATATATATATATATATATATATATATATATATATATATATATATATATATATATATATATATATATATATATATATATATATATATATATATATATATATATATATATATATATATATTATTAATAAATTAATTCAATTAAACCGCATACAAATATAACGCGCCTCGATTTCAGGATGCAAACAGACATGAATGTACTGCAGTGACAATTTTTTATGTAGATTTTATCTGAATGCGGATTTTGACACCTTTAAATTAAATAATAAAGCTTTTCGTATGTCTCTTTCCATTTCTTATAAGACATTTGTGTTGATTAAATTGTTACCACTTAATTATTATTAGTTTGTTTGATAATACAAAGAAGTAGTTAATTGATCATAACATTATTTTCGATAAATTATCTTTAATTTATGTAGGAAATTTATAAATTACTGAGTGCATCAGTAATTTATAAATCTCCTACATAAATTATACAGATAAATTGGAAGTAACTATGTAAACTTTTATATCGATCGTGCCTCACTACTGGCTTGTTCTGCGTTCTCGCTTTCACACTCGGCTCAGGCCAGTTTCAATGAGCCATGCTTTTACTTGCGTGCAGCTTTATTGATTTATAAAACATTATCACGTCAAAATATAATATTTACAATCAAAAAAAGAAAGAAAGTCAAGTAAGCATATGTAATTTAAGTACTGCAATTTTGTACAGACAAAAATTTTATACAGATAGTATTAACGTATCACATCAATGTTTTTACAGTTAAACGATTTATCAAGGCGTCCCCATAGAGGCTATCTATGCATATAAAGCAAAATTGATATTTTCTTTTTTAATTTTTCTTCTATTATAGATTAATAATGATCAGAATAATTTATTTTACTATTTTTTAAATATATTTAAAAAAAATATAATTTATTTAAAATTTTAATAATTTGTCTTTGAAGATGTAAAATAAATATTTTATTCTGAATAAATATTTGATATAATGGAATCTTGTGATATCATACATACACTTTAGTGGCGCTTAAACAAGTAAGATTTACTTGAAAAGACTTGAACAGACTAACAGAAGCAACGTCAGTTTAGTTCAGTTACATTCATGTTTTTTAACATCTTTAATTACTTTTAACGTGAGAAAAGTATTTTGTTTAATTATATTACAAAGCTTTAATAGCATATAACAAAGGCATATTACAAAGGTTTTAATTTAAAAAAAAAACAATCAGAACGTAACCCACGAGCTAGGACATGCAGAGGGAACTTGGGAATCTAGTATTAACACACTCCGTTCGTATTAAAATATCCTGAAGGATACGTTTTGTCTTGTTACCAGATCGAGGGAAATTGAAATATTTGATATTTCTTTACCTCGAGTAGACATGATCGACTTTTTTATATATCAAAATGTATTTCGTCAGATGACGAAAAGTCACCATAGATATGGTGACTTTTTTGAAATATACAATATAATGTCGTCTGGGTGTTTATTAATTTTTAAAGTAAATTCATATCCTAAACGTTTTGCAGGCGAATTTATTATTTATTTTAATTTTATAACTAAAGAACGTAATCGAAACGTAACCATTCTAAAGAAAAACATAAAGTTCGGTAAAAAACGATGATTCCCCAAAGAACAACATTTCAGGCGACAAACGCCCAGGAGGCTTCTCGGTCAGAAAAACAATCCTTCGAAAAATATTTTTTTTAATCCGCACCGAAATATTAAGTGCCCCTAGAGACGGTCCGTCGTACTTTTAACATATTAATTTTCCCTTTTCGTTTTTCAGTCACACAGTCGTTAATCTCTGAAGTCTTCTAATTAACTTCACTCCTTTATTAAAAGTTTAAGAGTTTTATGCTTTTATAAATATTAGGATAACTGTAAGGATATCCAACATAAGGATTACTATTTAAACGAACTAGGAAATTCTAAAATGCAATTTCCATTCACAAATTAGCTACTTTGACTGCATTTCATATCTTAAATAATTATATTGAATCATTCAGTTTTTTTTAATATTTCAATGACTTTGAAGTTAATAAACAAACTCCAAAAATTTACAATTTAATATGTTAATAAACCAATAAAACTTTAGGGTTTCATACCTCAAAAGAAAAAGGAAACCCTTATAATCAATTTATTACCCATCTATCAATCAGCAGTCTGTTTTTTTTCTTAGCTTGACGCTTTTTCCCACATAATAGCGAAATAGGTAAAGGAAACCTAGGAACCTAGAGTTGAGACCCTCCAATCCCATTAAGACACTTGCATTTGCACACAATGCTTTGGATCCGGTAGAAATCAACTTGTGTCCTGCGTTGAGGCATCCCTCGAGAATGTCTCCGCATGGGGTGAAAAGAACCTTGTTCACTTCAACCCCCAGAAGACACAAGTCTGCGCGTTAACCGCTAAAAAAACCCCATTTGTCGTATCACCAGTTTTCGAGAACACTCCCCTTAAAGCCGCGCCCTGCATCAGTATATTGGGCCTCAGCTCTTCGAACGACTGCCAGTATCGCGATCATCTGGAAAGCAAGGCCAAGTTGGCCTCGAAGAAACTGGGGGTCATCAGCAGAGCGAGACAGTATTTCACGCCAAAACACCGTTTAGCCCTGTTTAGGGCCCAGGTTCGGCCTTATATGGAATACTGTTCTCACCTTTGGGCTTGTGCACCCCAGTATCAGCTTGAACCATTTGATCGCATACAACGTAGAGCCGTTCGAATCGTTGGGCACCCAGTGATATGTGTGGGGCTTGATACTTTGGCTTTGCGTAGAGACGTATCCTCCCTCTGCGTTCTCTACCGAATTTATCACGGGGAGTGTTCTGGAGAACTGTTTGACTTGATACCTGCCGCCGAATTTTCCAACCGCAACGTAACGCCCCTGTAGCTCCCCTGGTGTTACATGGGGCCGTGAGCGACGGTGATCACTCACCATCAGGTGACCCGTACGCTCGTTTGCCTTGTCTTTTCCATAAAAAAAATAAGACATTAGGGATAGGCCCCAACTTCCACCGTATCTGAAGCATTACGTGTTAAGTCGCTCAACACTGGGCTTTGCCTCGGTTACTAGAGCGAGAAAAATGAAAAAATATTGGATATTTAATTAATACCTTGAGTCTATTCTATCGTAAGTTTCATCGTCACAAGTGACTTTTTTTAATGTGCTTATTTATTTTTAAAGCAAATTAATGCACAAATATTTTTATGGAGGCGGATACATTTATTATTATATTATTTTTATCATTGAGAGCCGGGAGCGAAGCGAGTAGGGAGAGGAGCTCGCGGTATTCTAATAAAAAAATGTTAAGACCCGACAGTGAATTATTATAAACTATGATATAATATAAATATATCTGTAATATAATTCTAGATCAATAATAAATGATAATTATTACCAAAGATGTTATATACTGTCACTGTTATTCTCTCGGAAATTAATTTTACACCGAAGTTAGACGGTTCGCTTCAGTCTCCCTGTCAATTTTGATGAAACGACCAAATTGAATCATGTTAACGACGACGACCGGCACAACGGCACCGTGTCTGTCAGCATTGGCTTTTGTATCGTAGGCACGATTGAGATTTCCGCTTAGAAATATTATTTATATATTCATGATATCTATTGCGAATTGTGTGAACAACTTCGCAGCTGACACTATAATGAAGCATTTGAGAAGTTCAATACGGTATAGAAAAATTAGCTATTGACTATTTATTTATAGGAACTTAAAAAAATTATGTTTAAAATTAACAAATTCGATAATGACTACTTTAATTAGAAAGTTTGTATTATATTTGTATAAGGGAGAAATTGAAAACACTGTTAATATTGATGTTACTATAATCTGCATAGCAACATTCTAGAGACTCATGGAAAAAAATTGAAAAATCTTTCACTTAGCTAGCTTATTTACCTTATTGCATAGTAATCCAAGTAAAGAGCAATAAATTATATGGAATGTTATGTAAGAAAATTGTACCTATGCTTTTGATACTTTTATCTCTTGCAGCGGCTTGAACAGTTTTTGTTTTTTCTCCGTAAAATTTTTATCTACGTCAATGTAATAAACAATGAAATACAAAAGAAAGGAAAAAAAGGGAAAAATATAAAAATCGAAATGACTTGGTTTTAGTTTTCTTTGTTCGCTTTTTAAGGTGCAGAAGATATATGCGGATAAAACAAATATCGAACTTGTGTTGACGGAACATTTCCATTTTACTGTTTAAATCGATACGTTTCTCTCTACTGCCAATCCTGTAATCCTTTCGGTCGTAATAGTCTATCAGAGTGGTTTGTTTTTTCAGCGTAGATTAAAGCTTTAGGCTGAAACTCGGACAAGGATTGGCGATTTGGTCTCTTCTTTTAACTATTTTCGTTGCATTAGCTGAAATCCCTGAGAGCGTTCGCCCAAATGGACTGAAAAAGAGAATTTTATTTTATGCCATTTAAACAAAAAAAAAATCACTGTGCTATAAAAATCTCAAGCATTCTACGAATATTTGTATTTTTTCTGTATACCTACAAGTTTTACTGAAATCAAGGAGGAGTTAGGCCGGTCAAGTGTGAATGAGAATCACCCTCCAAAGGTTCCGTATCATGTTCAGAAATGTCAACGACAGTTGTCAAAGGGGTTGTAAGTCAACGAGAGGAAGTACAATTTATAAAAAGTTGACAAACTTAAGTTAGTGATCGTGTGCACTAATTAAATAGAAAATTAAATAAAATTAATTATGAGGATAATTTTTGTAGTTCTCTTGAGTAGTATAAATAATAATTTCCATTTTCCGATTTTTTTATTTTACTTGTATTAGTTTTATTCTACTTGTATTACTAGTAGTTTATACCTATTAGTAGTATTTCCTTCCAAATTTTATTATTATTCCGGAAATGACCCAAACGATTTACGTAGCGAATAGCAAGTTTAAGTTTGATAGTATGTACATTCATTAATTATGATATGATTTAAAAATATTACTTTGAAACTTTGCTATTTTTAAAGTTTTAGTCTTTAAATAGGACAGAAAATTTGTAATTATAAAAACGTAGGTAAATTTGAACGTAGCGGATTTGAACCTGCGCCTTTTGAAAACCATTCAAGCGGTTTGACCAACTAAGCCATACGTTGTCATCAAGCTACGTCGAAATTTGTATGCGCTTGTTACAACTTATTTATATTCTTATGCATATCTGTAAGGCGGTGTCTTTTTTTTTTCTTTTTTTATGGATAAGACACGGCAAACGAGCGTATGGGTCACCTGATGTTAAGCATATGGGTCACCTATAAGGTGGATGGGCACCGGGGCCCGGCGTTACCCAATGCGAAACGCAGTGGCCGAAGCCACTACTTAACGCTGGTTTTAAATGTCGGGGGTGGTGATGATCCGGTCGAGTCTGCCCATGCGTGTTGCCATTATTGACAACTTTACTCTCCCACATGTACTTTTGTCGCCTCTTACGACACCATCAGTACCAGGGTGATCTTATTCTAAGCCAGAATTACACGGCAGAAAGCAAAATGTTTACAAATTTCCCAGACAGAAATCAGAATTATCATCTTGACAAGAGAGAATGCTATTTCTGCTATTATAAATATTTTTTCTTTTTCTAAAGTGTTATTCAACACTTAGGACAGATAAACACAAATTTAAAAACTTTAAACTACGGAAAGTAGATCCTAGGGAATTACCATATGGGTTAATACTAACATTAAATTTATATCGTATAAAAATCGTATAAAATTTTGAACGTAGCAGGACTTTAACCCGCCCCTCTTGAAAACCGTCCAAGCGCTCTGACTAACTAAGCTACTAATACTAAATAATTTTTGAATACAATTTTATATACATTTTTTAAATTTAATGTTAGTATTTTCTGTTCTAGGTGTGGAATGATACTTTAAAAAATAGTAAAAATACCATTTGGGTATTAAGTACAAAAACGATATATAAATGTTCACATCTTTTACGTTTATTTAACGGCTTGACTTTTTTTGGTTCCTTAATGGACCAAATTTATATTTTATTTATTTTAAATTAATATTTATATTAAAAGCTCTACGATCCTTTAATATAAATATTAATTTAATATTAATTTAATATAAATATAAATATAATTTTCAAAATAATTTTCATATTTTACACTGGAATTTGTTATATTCTTGAAGGTTGTTGATATATTTTAATAAAATATTTCTCACTTACTCTACAGTAATGTAAATGGAAGCCAGCTTTTCTTATTAAAATTACTATGAATAATTCATAAAACGCGGCCTTATCACGGTATCTTAAATTAATACTAGAACAGTGATGTCATAGTCGTGGCTAGCAAAATTGGATCTATGTTAGGTGTAATTCGAGTCACCTGCTTCTGCCAACCGCTTTATATCAAGGTTATGTGACAGTTATTCCAGTGGAGTGTGACTGGATGGTCCTCGAGTGAATATACTTCGTGGTAAAATGTTATATTTTGAGATACGCGCACTCGCTCTTTGAATTTTACGACCTTAGCGTCGTTGACCGTTCTTTTCATTTTATTTCTGAACAAAATCTGGAGAATTTAATGTATATGACAATTATTTATGACCTTTATTAAGCTTTTCAAGTAAAGGCTTGAAATAAATGAATAATTTATATAAAGAGAGGTTTACATTTATAAGACGACTCTTTTCAAGTTGCCTCACCCAATTGAATATTCACTACAGAATAGTAAGTTAGTATTATGTTTCACTCACTGACTCAGCTTTACGCTGTATCCCGCTCATGGTAGGGTAGGGAGAGGGAACTTGGGAACCGGAAAAGAGGGAATTTCGGAAAATGTTAAGATACTCCGTTCTAATGTCTTTGATTTTCGCGATTGTTATACATTTTGAATGAAACACTTTTAAACAGATTAATCGCGTATATTGAATGGTAAACATTTTTGGGAAACCCGACGTTTCGAACACTTTACAGTAGTCCGTGGTCACGGGTAGACTGAGGTGGCATTTATCTGTCAGTTGATATAATTATTATATCGAACTACCGCCAACGATTCCTTTTAGAACACTGCCTTACATCTGGATATCTGGTGTTCAATCAAGAATTCTATTTACAAATAGATGGCATTGCTATGGGTTCGCCTGTGTCCCCGGTAATAGCAGATATATACATGGAGGACTTCGAGGAGATGGCTCTTAGCTCTGCACCATGTCTACCTAGGATATATAAGCGGTACGTAGATGACACATTCACAATTTTACCTACGGACAGTGGTTATATATTCTTAAACCACCTTAATTCTATTAATAATAATATTCAGTTTACAATGGAATTACAGGCAAATAATTCTTTAGCTTTCCTTGATGTTTTAGTCATAAATAATTAATAAAATAGTTACTTTGAACTTTACTTAGAATTAGCTAAGTTATTTAAATTTTTTTTCTTCATTGGCTTCAAATAAACTCCAGTCAAGTTGTCATATTTTTTGGTAAATCACACAGTCATTTAAATGTTTTTTTTTTTAAAGTGAGGAACAATCCGCAACGTTGTAGCGTTTAGCCATCAAAATATTAAAAACAAATAATAAATACATTAACGAAGTACCATTTTTTTATCTACAAAATTTTATATTCAGAATATAAAACTTAGATGACTTTTAATTTAAAAGTATCTAAAATTCCGTAATGCAAAATGAAACTTTCATTCTGAAAGAAGGCAAATAACATTGGGAATTGAGTCCCCGATGCAATCAACCACCCTGTTTGTAATTTTAAATATGTATTATAATATAATAATGGTTACTTAGATGATGAATGAGATAACCAAAGTTTTAAGAATGCAATTGTAAAATTTTATAACTTTTTTTAATCTCTGTTTATAACCAGTCTCAGTCAATTTCAGTAATAATATCTTCGATATTCTATTTTATTTGCAGGTAGACAGTATATATAGGTATTGTATGATTTCTTTTTGGTATAATAAATTCTTTTGCTATATCCTTACATCATGGTCTTTAAAATTTATAGTTACTATAAGAAATAAATAGTAACAAAAAGTTATTTTTTCAGTAATATCCGTCTAAAATGTTCTTAGGACATTTCAGCCACAATTGGTTAGTATGTGTAAGTTGGTTTACGACTTTAGTGATAATATATGGACCTTTATTATGTACTCGTAATTGGTAATTTTTATTATGTACTCGTAATAAAATGTTAATTTTTGCCTTGAGGTCTATTGTTTCTGACATCACATCATACAAGGCCTAATCTAAAAAATTTTACTTTTCAAGCAATAACTCAAATTTGGCAGAAAGTGGGCATCAGTACGGAGTGTCTTAACACTAGGTCTCAAAATATCCTCTGACTATTTCGTTATCACAATTTGATTCTAGAAAACAAAAACAATTTTTATAGTGGATATAAACATTTCATTTATTCGTTATGTAGCGTTTTTCACAAAGGTACTCATTGTTCTAGTATTGCATATTTAAGTCGTAGATTAAGTTACAATAGTAGTTACAAGTAAAGTCTATAAATGTAAGTGGTACTAATACTGGCTTGTAAAATTGAACTCTGGCAGAAAATATATCACTGATATCACTTTTGTATAAGACATCGCTAGCGATCGCGCTTTGTCCATTGGGTAGGATAGAACCTACCCTGAGATGTAAAATAGATACTTAAATATGCCATATATCCCTAAGAGATCAACTTAGCTGGAAAAAATATGTTTTAAGTTGTCTCTCAAAATCTCTTTTCTTTTGTTCAGCTTCACGCTGTATCCCGCACGTAGTAGGGTAGAGGAAACCTGGAAACCTAGTGTCAAGACACTCCGTTCTGCTCCCCAGATCCAGCCGAATTTGAGGCATGTTGAGCGGCGGAACTCCGCCTGGTACCAGAGCAAAAAAAAAAAATGAATATATTCCCTTGGTATGGTTCTTTGCTTATGGCATTCTGAGCGTACCAGTTGAGCACATATCACTTCGCCAATTATATTTCCTTTCTTCGAATAGGGATTGAATCCAATACCTGTCGCGTTTACAGTTACACGCCAAGCCTCTTTATAAAACTCTTTCCTGATTTGTTAATTTATACTTTGATATCGCTCTATTTTCATTACTGTCGTAGATCGGTATATAGATAATCTTTTATGTATTTATATTGAACACTTATCTGGATTAAATTATAAAAAAACTTTTTGACTATTATTACATAAATTTATTATATTAATTACCAGGCAGCAATAGAACATACATCATACATCTATTGCTGCCTCGTAAGAAATGGGAATGTTAATAACATGAGGTAGAAGCAAGTTACAAATAGATAGAAGGATTGCATAGCAAACTAATCTTCTTTTTCGAACTACCCTCAAGTTGTAAGTCTTTAAAATTTCGAACGCTGCCATGTCTGTAAGAGGCAAAGGGTTAGTATTTAGTTTTCACTGAGACATAAAAAATATTCAATGGGTTTTATATAAATAATATAGTAATGTCTGTAAATAAATGTATGAAATGGTTCTAATATTAATAGGCAATTTTATGTTTATGTCCCGGCAGCAGGCACTCAATTTTACACGCCTTAGATAACCTGATTTTATTGCCAGTATCAATTTTATGGTTACAACCGTAAAATATGTTCTTAATGTTTAAGTACCGTGTCAAGTTTACCTTATATATAAGAAAGTAAAAATAATCTCCTTTTAGAAATATATGTACATATATTGCAATAAATAAAAAAAATACACAGTATATTCACATGATTAATATATTTACTTATTTTTCTGTTTCTTTATATACACTGCTAGATGCTAACAACATAAAAAGTTGTAATAAGCGTATAAGAATTTCGACGTAGCTTGGTGAGAACGAATCGCTTAGTTGGTCAGAGCGCTTGAACGGTTTTCAAGAGACGCGGGTTCAAATCCTGCTTCGTTCAAAATTTATATACGCTTTTTAATTTTAAGTTTAGTATTTTCTGTCCTAAGTGTAGAATAACACTTTTAAAAAAATAGTAAAAAAAAACAAATATATGTATAATAAAAAACGGTAAAATTATGTATATAGATATTATAAGCCGTAATTTATATTATTTATTTTGATTTTCTTTCTTTCTTTGCATTCAACATAATATTATACATTCAACATAATTTTAAACACAATATTTATCATATAATATCATATTCACATCAAACAATTATTTTCGGTTTTTCTATCTCGTCGCGACTATACACTTTAATACAGTGACTAATAACTCCTTATCTACTGTTTATTTTATTTATAAATTCTGTGAACCTAATATTTTTTTTACTTGATCAACAACAAACAAAAAAGAAACAAAAATGAACCCTAATCAAAATATTAAAACGAAAATGAAAATACTGTGTAGCTGTTTCCAATCCCGCGTCACCAAAGCAAAGTAATTAAAATATATATTTCGTTTCCTCGAGAGCGCAACGTCCCCATGAACTGTCGCTTTTAACAGTAGTACTTTTGTCCCCTACGTAGCTATAGGCCTCTCGCAGCTTATAAAATATTGCAATAAAAAAGTTAAAAAAATCGATCAAGTGCGAGTCGAAGTCATCCACTGAGGCTTCTGTACTTAAATTGCAGAAGGGTATGTTAATGGGAAATGCAATCAATAAAATTGACAAAATTAAGTTTGTAAGCATATGCGGTGGGTGAGCCTCTTGGAAAAGGATACTTGCCTAACTATACTTTTGGGGAGGTTAAATAAAACCTGTTAAATTAAATAAAAAGTTTCAATGCACATACATTCATATCTCTTCAATAAAATTTGATTATTTATTCAGCCAATCCAAGTAAAGTCGAGGTTTTATTGTATGTCACATATGTTTCTGTTTTAATCTGCTAATGGTTTCAATACTTTTTAGTCTTTACGAGTATTTATATTCCGATAGAGTGGCCGTTAGGTTAATACAGCAAGTGTAATCTTTTAGCGAAACGCTAAATAAAAATGAAGAAAGAAGCTTCTGTCAAAAAAGTGTACTTCATTTATTTTATATTGACTAATAAAACTCTTTAAATATACTTTTTACATAATTTTTATGAAATAATAATATTGACTTTTTTTCTTAAATGGACTTTTACTAAGTGACTATATTTTAAATATATCAAATTTAAAATAGTATTTGTATATATATGTGGAGGTGAAGATAATAAATTTTAAATATTGATAATCTCCACTTTAAATTTAGTTAATAATATTTGCTTTCAATAAACGATGCCGTATTTTCGAGTAAGTTAACAATAAAATGATAATTTCAAAGTATGAGAGAGAGAATTAATTTCAGTTAAATCCTCGCATAAACAATTATTCAATTTCAAACCTACATTTTCATAATCCGTCGACTGTAAAATTTTCTTCAAACGAAATTAATTCTTTAATTTTTTTCCTCACTTTAGATTGCATCTGGCCCGGTGCTTTGTAGTTGAAAATTGTTTTTACCGTACGCAAAAGTAATAATTTATAACAGAAGAAATATAAAATTTGTAAAAGTTAACATCTAATCCGTGACATGTTTTTATTATATTGTATATTTATTATAATTATTATATCCTTTTTATCTCATAAATTTTTGGTCATTTAGTTGTTACTTTTACTCGATATATACTCTTATATTCGCTTTGAATATCGTTCAAGGTAACGAGTTACTATAGTAAATAATTAATTCAAATTTAGAATTTATGTATGAAAGTTATTTATTTATCGCACATTTACTATCCACCGAGATAAATATAAAAATAATGAGCGAGCGAGGCTACGTAGGGGCCGCTATTTTGACATGAGAAATTTAAGCAAATTTATTTCAAGGTATCTACTTAATATTAAGAAGCAATACTGTTAATAAATATTTCTAATTATTTTGTATTTAAATAACTGTATGCTTAAACATAACTTTCTTTTTAATTTTGTTTTCAGCTTCACGCAGTATCTCATACAGTATAGACAGAGGGTCCTTGGGAACTTAGTTAAGACAGTCCGTTCCACAGATTCCGTCGAATTTGAGGCGTGTTTAGCGGCGGAACTCAACGTCGCGCTTTGACTTGTTACTTAAGCAAAGAAATAAAAATATTAAATATTTAATTTCCTCGAATGGGAATCGAACCCACAACCTATCGTTTCTAGTTACATACATATGCCGCTGCGTCACGACATGCCTCTTTTAGCTATTATTTAAGTATATTCAGGAAAATTGGTTGGTTGTCATAAAGTGGTTATTTTTATATGTAATACTATGTACGCTATACACTTAATAAATAATAATGCAAATCTTTTGAGTTTCGATTTAATTTTGCTTTGTTTTGTTTTAGAAGAATTATGATAATCATATTTAAGAGAAGAATTAATCTATGTCGTATTTAATACTCGCGCAAGCCAAATTTTATTTTACTTTTGAAAATCTTTGCCCCACAGAAATTGGGTAAGGAAAAGCCTAAATATAAGCTAATTTGTTGCTCCATAATTGCATATATTGTTGTGTCAGAAAGTACCATAAAAACTGGTTCAGCTGTTATGGAACTGGTTAGTACAGAAAAATAGAAAGAGAGTTGAAAAATTCCGGCTATTTTGAAATTACTGACAAACCTTCAATTTAATTCATATGTATAAATTGGCAACAAACAAAGAAATTAGTTAATGTTTTGTCAATTGATAACAATTTCTGTGATATAATTTGATTACTCATTCCACTTAATCGCTCACTAATTGTAATTGTTAAATAGATATATAATTTGTTCTACAATCGATTATAGCCGATTAGTAACATCAATTCATAATATAATTTGTCTGCTACGTAATCGAATTTGATTGCTTCCAATTAATTTAGCATAGGAACTTATCGACCTAATATATATCTTTTTTGTCTTTTTGCATATATTCATCATCTTGGCAACTTTTGACAAAAACAAACATAGAACAGCTTGCAGCTCTCATGATAATGCGTTTGGCGATATTGACATGTTTACTATAAATTTAAATAAGTTCTAATCGCTTGTCATGGAAGCTGTTTCTAAATGATTTTCTTCTGTTTTATTTTGATTTCTTTTTGATTAACTGTACATCTAGCTATTTTTTTTTGTACTATTTTATGTGAAGACTTCATTGGTTAATTGACTGTAAATTTGGTTTTTATTTGAAGTACTTGTTAAACTGTATGTCTTCCTTAATAAATAAATAAGTAAATAAAATAAATAAACATATTCTATTAATTTCATTTTCCAACTTATTAAGCTATAACTTTATTATTTTTATAATTAAAAGGCATAATAAAGATAGGCTATTAATGTCTCTTAGCATATAAGAGCAACATAAAGTGCCAGGTCATCATACTTAATATGGAGGATCTTGCATATAATTACTATGGAGTATACTCTACGTACTTGTGCTCATATTATGTATCATTTAAGACAAGAGGCAAAAAGATTTTTAATGGTTATTAACCGTATAATGTTACATATTAAATCCGTCTTTTGTACTAATTTTGCTCTAGATGATTTAACAAGAGAAGCTCTAAGTTTGAATGTAACATTCAAACATTTACAATTATAATGTAATGTAGATGTTGCTGGTTAATTAATTATTTCCTACAAATGTCGAAACCATTCAAGTGATCACATATTTTTTTAATTACGTTTACATATACATATTGTAAACTTTTGTTAGCGTGCATTTTCTTTTTTATCGTTGTTCCAAACATGCAGTCTGAGACTCATCTTTATCAGAGCAGAATAGATATTTTCAGTATTAACATGGCTTCAAGTGGGTTCAATTCATCCATAGCAAGCATGCAAATATACTGGAACTTTGCCGTCACTGCGACGTGATACAGTGTTATAAGACCCAAAGCATGAGAAGATTTATACACTCATACTACATAGCTTTGCTTATCAAACTAGCGTAAAGCATCTTGTCTTCATTGAATATTGGCACGTCTTAGAGGAAGGTTGAGGAAACTTACATTCGTATAGTAAACACGTTTAAAGTAAACCAAACATGGAATCGTGTTTCGTCGAATTTGCTTGAATTTATCGCAGCTTCATATTTGTTTTGTATTACGTTGTTTGCGCCTGTATGGCGGATGTGTTTGCTTTATGGAGCGTAAACTGGCGATATCTCCAAATGTTCCCACATTACTTCAGTACAGATAAGTTAACATGTGATAAAAGGCTTAAATTAATTCAAATTCTGAAGATATTTCATCCTATTATATTTATCTTTGGTTTACCAAATGAAGCAATATTCATGTGTAGCTGCTACGAAATATATGAAAATTTGTTAAACTATAATTGAAACCAAGCGAGAAGTATCGCATAATCATACGAGTAAAATCTTTGATTGCCTCTTATAATTCATAAGGTCGTGGTGGTGCAAGAGCTCAGGGGTGTGATTGTAAACGAAAGTATACTATCGTATCTCGATACCCAATCTTGGATTTTGATATTTTCATTTCCTCGATCTGATAGCAAGGCAAAGCGCGGCCTTGAGTTCCACTACTCATTACACAATGCCTTAAATGTCAATAATTTGACAGAAGTTGGAGAATGAAGTGTCATAACACTAAATTTCCTCTATCTATACTGCTTTTAATTCAATTTAATTCAATAAGAAATATAGTTTAAAATAAAAGTTTAAATTAATATTATCTAAAGTACCTTTTTAAAAACAAGTTTTTATTCAAAAGGTCACGTATTCCAAAATGAAAATAATAATAGCAAAAGCTTATAAGGAGCCAGAAATTTATTTAATTTTAATTCTCTCTTTTTTATACGCGCGCTTTTTGTTTTTCAAAAAGATTTTAGACATTATTTATGGCTTTCCTTTTTCATTTTCTCTTAATCTTCTCGTTTTTAATAACGTATTAATCATTTTTGCATTTTTTCCACATTACAATTTTTGTTTTAAGTACTTGCCAAGATAAATCAATAAAGCCCAAGCACGAACTGTTTTTTTAGGAATTCAGAAATCCGATTGATCATCTTCTGGCTCCATTCGATATCTTTATTTTTATTCCATTACTTTAAGGCAGAGGCGATTTTTACTTATATTAACATGAATATAAATTGTATTTATGTATTCGTTATGATCAGGAACGTAGTCGTTATTATAACACTAGCACAATCAGACACTGAGAAATAAGTCAATTCAGAAAGATGAGAAATTAATAACTATATATATATATACATATATGCGAATCATATTTCGGGTTACTATACTTGGTACTAAATATCTTCAGTAACATAAATAATACCTAAACAAAATCTGTCCTTTGGTGCCTTTACAAAGCATTTATTATTTACTAGACAGACTATTGACTAATTTCATCTGTATCTTGATAGCTGCGTGACGATAAGAAATAATATGGGACAATAAAATTCTTTAAATAGTTGTTTCTTGTCACAAAAGGTTGATAAAGCACTTTCTATCCACCCAATTTGAATACCGCCTAACCCCTTTGGGGGTATAAGCCACGAACCAATTATGAGTTTTCGCAGTAACCATTAGTTGACTCACCTCCATTTTCATAATTACATCAATTGCCTTTAAACGATATTAACTGTTAAGTAAGCCAGCGTTTTCAGTTTTATACAGAAATAGTTCCTTTGTGTAGAAATGAGTCTTAAATTTTCGAACGTCAATTAAATCAAGAATTCTTTTTTTTTTTTTTTCAAAATATGTTTTTAACCAAAAACTTTCAACAATATAATCTTCTTTAAATTATTTAATAATAATTACTTATTTACCAACCAAATAAGTACCAAAGAAAAATACGGAATTAATGATAAAACTTACTTTCTTCCCGCATAGAAGAGTAAGTACTCGAAACATTATTGGTTGAGCATCGAAACCGTACAGCCCCTATCTTGCAGTGTTGCAACTCAATGTATCTGTTTATCTAACAAAATCAAGCAAAGCAAGTACGGAGATAATATAAAGATAATATCAATAAGACCTTTTCTTAAGTCGAAATCCATTGATGTGATCATCGTCATTACTTTTACAGCCTGTTAATTATGTTAAAAACTAAACTCTTTTTCAATTTACTTTGTGCAAATGTAATTTTCTTAAAAGGAATTGATGCATCGAATATTACAAGCATTGGCTATATTAAAGCGCCCGCAGCAAAGAATATTGCATGTATATAAAGTTTAATGTGATAATATCGGCGCCGCCAGCGTATTAGAAGGGCATTAACATGAAGACTTGCCACTTTGCGCACGCGAAAAGCGCAAACTTAAGATAATGCAGATAATTCGTATATTAAGGTAAAAATACGGCTAACTCTTTATATGTACTGATAATAATAAGTATAACTTTTGATAGTGCTATTGTAGCACGATACTATTTCTTTACTATTTGTTCTCTCTCTCACTGACAGCTTCACGCTGTATCCCGCACATGTCAAGGTAGGTAGAAGGAACTTGGGGTACACTCCGTTCCATTCCTCTTTTTTAGAGCGAAAAAAATAAAACATTAAATATTTAATTTCAAAATATTAAATATTTAATTTCCTTGAGTGACAAAACAAGACAACTATTTATTGTGATTTGATAACTTATACCAGCATTTTACATTATTAGTGCAATATCGGCACTATATTTTAAGTATTTATTTATTCAAAACGCAATGCCTCAAATTCTGTGAAAAGAGGCATGGAATGGAGGTCTTTACCTAACCTAGAACCTAGAGTTTCCAAGTTCCTTCTGCCTATTGAGTCATATGCGGGATACAGCGTAAAACTGAAAAAAAAAATAACATCTCTATTGCCATGCTATGACAACACTTGACTTTTTACTATGACTTGACTACTAATAGCAGCATTGTACATTAAGAGTGCAGCGGCGGCTATATTTTTGAAAACTATTTTTTTTAAAAAACAATATCAAATACTGTATAATGTAATGGAACATTGTATTTGATTAATCGTAGTGATCTCGAGCACCCCTGAAGCCTACACTTGAGTTGTAAGTCTCAGGTGCAGTTATGATTTTAAAAGTATATGCACTTAAACTTACTATGAATTGGTGAATTGATAATAACAAAATCACTTTACTGAAAGACTTTTACATTTTTTTAATACAGAAGATAATACATACTTAATTCCATAAAATATCAGGAACTGTATGATATATTTTAAGTTTTATACCTAGCCTATATCATGTTACGTTATGTAAGTCGTGGCTACAAATATTTCTAAAGAACGCGCGTCCTCTTGTTCAAAAATTTTATTTTACATAAGAAATGTAAAATAAACATGTACGACCATTGTACTCTCACTGTTGAGAGGCTGCGACGGTGAACGCTCTCTAGAAACGTTAAAAGCTGTTATTGTTTTCAAGTTAAAAATGAGAAAAGCACTCTTCAGGAATATAAATTTAAAATGTATTTTACAAAAGTTGTAATGTGTTTTTCTACTTGTTCCTTATAATATTATATTATAATTTCTATCAACAAACGTCTGAAACATTAAAGATATTTTACGAGGTTTTAGTTTCGATATTATAATATGATTAATCTTATTTAAATGAGAAAAAATAATAAATTCAATATCCAACTATTCTTAGAATACACACTCACATTTTCAATCTACTGAGTATCCTCATAGTGGTATATCTAACTATTGACAAACCTCTCGATATCAGAAACGTTTGCTTTTTGCTAAGATGTTGTCAGATAGGAAATGTATAACGTAACTTAGACGAGCTTTTAGGTGTTTACTTAGTCTATCTCTAGATATTTTATCTATCTCTCTTTGTACCTATAATTATGATATTCATAATATTCATAATTATTTGTTCTCGTGTTATATGTAATACATAAAACCAGCGAACAAATAATAATGAATGTTTTTTTTTTTCTATATTTGTATTTATTTGGGCTTTGCTTTTTTGAGCTTTGGGATTATACCCTAAAAAATATTAAGTAATATTTTTTTTTTTTTTTTTCTTTTTTCTTTTTTCAGCTTCACGCTGTATCCCGCACTAGGCAGGGTAGGCAGAGGGAACGGAAGATGACCTAGTGTTATGACACTCCGTTCCACTTCCGTTCCCCACTTTCCGCCGAATTTGAGGCATTGCGTGTTGAGTGGCGGAACTCAACACCGCGCTTTGCCTTATTACCAGAGCGAAGCAATGAAACATTAAATATTTAAATTGAAAATATTAAATATTTCATTTCCTCGATGGGGATCGAACCCAGAAAATTAAAATTAAAATTCTATTAGCATCGCAGGATTTTCAGAAATTAATATTATTTGAACGAAAGTTATGTTAACCCACAAACGTGATGCACGTTTGAGGGTTTAACGGCTTAAAATGTAATATAATTAATAGAAAATTATTTTCATATATAGTGCAGTGTCAAGACAAAGCTTTAGTTATTTAGTAGCTTAAACTATATATTTATGGTAAATTTGCCGAAAAATTAATATATCCTATATCTAGTAAAAAAAAAAAAAAATTAAAGTGTTAAGGCTCACTCCATAAGTGTGTAAGTATATACCTAGTACTTTTATATATATATATATATATATATATATATATATATATATATATATATATATATATATATATATATATATATATATATATATATATATATATATATATATATATGTATATATATATATATATATATATATATATATATATATATATATATATATATATATATATATATATATATATATATATATATATATATATATATATATATATATAGATAAAGAGAGGCGTTGATTTCGAATCAAAGTAGGGATTAGAAGTATCGTGAAAATGACCATAAATTTACAATTGGCTAAACTTCCTTTATAATTTAAATAAATAAAAATAAAAAATAAAAAATAAAAAAATATTTTTTTTTATAATTTAAATAAGTTTACTTAATATTTATCGAAAAGCCACCAGTCACCAGTAAGTTTTACTATATGATATTACAGTAAAAACAATTTTGTACTAGATGACTATTAACTTTTACTTCTAGTATAATGTATTTAAACTCGTATTGTTCAGTATACGTAAATCGGCATTATGTAAGGTATTTATTTAAAAAACATACTATTATTCGAATTAATAACATACTCTCAATTTCGTCAGTGATAAAAAATGGTGGACATAAATTCAGTATAAATTTAATTACATGGTAATTAATATGTCATAGACGTGCTTTTTAGGTCAGTATTTTCTGTTGTATAATTAAAATTAAAAAAGTTTTTTTTATGCTTACGTGACATAAAGGTGAGCTATTCATAAATATGTTTAAAGAACTAGATAATTTTATACACTAAAAATTTTGCCATTGTGGTGCATTCAAAAAAATGTTTGACTTTAAGAGGTCAAATATTTTTTTTAATGTACCACTAGTTGTGAATTTTAATTTCTCTTAGAGAAGGGCAGTATGTATCATCCCTATGAGGGATGTTAAGATGACATCAGTGACGTAGAGCTAAAAAACACTCTTTAACTCACTTTTACACAAAAAAATTTGAAGATGACTTAGAAAGATAGAAATGCAGCAGTCACCTCTTCCACCACAACGGTTATGCCCTTATCTTAGTATCATTATTTATTTATATATAGGTTTGTTCAAATGTATTCAGACCTTCTCAAAATATTTGTGTAATTAAGAAACTAAATATAGTGTAAAATTATATTTCATAACTCAGCTCAGATACCACCTTTGTTCTGAGTAATAATTTCGTAAAACTAATTTATGACAAATATACAGATATTTTCTTATGTTAAACGGAAATTGTATTTGTAACTATTAAGTGATAAAAAATAAATAATATTAACAAAAAGGGGGTAGATAAAAAAAAAAGAGTTTGAATTTCTATCAATAATATAAATTATTTTCATTTTCCTGTTCCGGAACTATATCTTTCCGGTTGTTTATTTCCGCCACACAAAACGCAATACCTTAAAAAAAGCGTTGGATACAGTATCTCCATTTTTTGTCAATATAAGGTAGATAATACAGAATAGATATGTAATGTAACAAAAAACATAAGGATTCTAAGTTGTTTTCTAAGCAACGATCACTATTTAACAACTAGATAGTCTATTTAAATATCCTCAGAATTTTGATTTTCAAGTAAAAACATAAAAAAAGAATCAAAGTGTCGGATATGACAGAGAAAAATGTACTATCTGCAATAATAGCCACTTTTAAAAAGAGCTCCAAATACCGGAAACGCCGTGTCGGCAATATCCATCAGAACTGTGCATCTAAAAGCCTTTTGTTCTCGTCTTTTAGGTTATTCACCATTACGATAGGTAACTCTTATTTCTATACATCGTATTCTATATTATTTGACTTTTATATATTTTTTTACATTATCAAAAATATTTTTTGTAGCTTATCGCTTTATACCTAGCGTTGTTAGTGCTAAACGGTAATAATATAAAAAATATATTCTAAATAACACAAATCTTACAATATGGACATTTATTTTTTTTTAACTTTATCAATTTTGTATTTTCTCTGACAGCTTAGTATTAATATATGTTCTCTATGTGTAAACAGTTTTTATATAAACTTTAGACATTGTAAGTTGTTACTGTATATTCATTATGACTATATAGTATATATAAATTATAAGCGTGTAATATATTTTTTAAATATGTTGTGGTGTTGAGTTCCCCCAATAACTTTACCTTAAATTCGGCGGAAAATGAGAAACGGAACGGAGTGTCTTAACACTAGGGTAAAGAATCCAAGTTTCCTCTGCCTACCCTCCGATGTGCAGGATAAACTAAAAATAAATAAGTTTCTGTCGGTACTTATTTACTATTGCTTTGTAGTTTTTGTCGGCGATACGCCGTTATTCTCAAGTGGAGAGTCCATTCTTACAATGAAAACACACACTAACAGTATTTAGTTTATTCTCGTACGATAGCTTGTATAGAACTCAACTGTTTTACAGAAATCTGAGCTTTCTATATTATGAAAATGAGTGTTACAACTTACAACCGCAAGTTCTGTACATTTAAATTATATAGTAACAAATTATATATAACAAATCATTTAAATTATATAGTAACATATAGTTCAATATTCTTAGTTAATTTCATATAGATTTTTACATTACTCTAAATAATCTATTTTAAACAAATTACAAAAAATAACAAATTAATAGCATGTACTACATTAGCTTTATTAAAGCAAGGTTTATTTATTGTTTATTTTTTTATCAGCTTCACGCTGTATACCGCACGAGGCAGGGTAGGCAGAGGGGACTCGGGAACCTATTGTTAAGACACTGCGTCCCACTTCCGTTCCCCACTTTCCGCCGAATTTGAGGCATTGCGTGTTGAGTGGCGGAACTCAACACCGCGCTTTGCCTTATTAGCAGGGCGAAGAGATGAAACATTAATAAATGAAAATATTAAATATTTCATTTCCTTGACTGGGGATAGAACCCAGAACTTGTCAGTTACAGTCACATGCTTGTGCCGCTGCGCCACAACAGGCCTTATTAAACAATTATTTAATATTATGAAACTTGAATAGTCAATACACTATTTATTTTAATATTAATTTATAATCATTTCAAAATATAATTTGTTATTACAAAAGCTTATTCATAATATCAATCTTAAAAGTATCAAATATTTATAAAAGCAATAGCAATCATATCTAATTGATTATATATAAGCGCTAGACGTTGTGTAATTAACTCCACCATCAATCATCGGTTCAAAATAAACTGAACCGATTCTGGAACTCCTTTTTCCGTTTTGATATTAAGCGAGAAATGAGATCGGATATCTTTTAATTTAGCCCTAACATTGTTTGTAGTTCAATACATAAGTTAAACATATTTTTTTACTTCCGTAACAGACATAAGCCACTTACATTGAAACATTATTTAACTGGATATACAGGTGTCGATCATACACTTGTCCATATAAAATTATTTATTTATTTACTTATTTAATGCATTTATTAGTATAGTAGTAGTTATGTATTCAGAAAGCTGTTTTTAAAAATAAAAAAATATAATATATTTTCTCAACATGCGGTATAAATAACATCGGTATTGAGTGCAAGCATACGTAATAATATTGATATTTAATATTCACGTTACGTTTTTGTTTAAATTATTTCTCTAAATAATACCACCTGCCAGGGTAATAATGATTTGTTATCCAAGTTAGATCATTAATAAATAAGTCTGCTCAGTTCTGCTTTTAAAAAAAATTAAATCCATATATTAATTTCCAAGTAGAATAAATGCGTTCATGCATAGCAATCAAAGTGACTAAGAACTAAATCAAGATATTTTTTATATAATTTAAGGTTTTCATAATGTCAAATTTACACCTCCACCATATAATTTTATTTAAATCGAACATTATACTTTTCTTTACAGAGGTTATTAATTATTCAAAGTCGATCTTGCAGAGTTAAAAATAATAGCGTCTAAGATAGTCGAACTCAAATATTAGCATTTCAAATGATTGATTTTTCTGGTAGAAAGATTTTCACAAATTGATATTCTAGGTAAATTTTGCTAACTTAGTAAAATATTAACTGATTTAGATTTTCAATCAATACTTATTTTATTTTGTCTTACCACCCTAAATTAATCAAACGTTTTATGATCGATATATGCTATCAGCTTTATACTGTGTACCGCATACAGGGTAGGCAGAGAGAATTGAATATTAATAAAATTCATCACCACTGTGACGGAACTCAATGCCGCAGATTGCTTCGTTATCAGAGCGAGAAAATGACGATATTAAATCGTTTACTTACACAAGTGGGAATCGAATCCACAATCGTCGAGCTTGCAGTTGCTTGTGCCTTTGCATGTCAGTGCAGGTTTTTTTTTTTTTATGGAAAAGACGGCAAACGAGCGTACGGGTCACCTGGTGATAAGTGATCACTATCGCCCACGGCTTCGAGTAACTGCAGAGGAGCTACAGGAGCGTTGCCGTCCTTTAAGGTGGAAGGGCACCGGGGCCCGGCATTACCTAATGCGAAACGCAGTGGCCAAAGCTACTACTTAATGCCGGTCTTAAACGTCGGGGGTGGTAATGATCCGGTCGAGTCTGCCCATGCGTGTTGCCATTACTGGCAACGTGACTCTACCACACGCACTTTAGTCGCCTCTTACGACACCATCAGTACCAGGGTGATCCTATTCTAAGCCGGAATCACACCGCAAAAAAGTAGTTATGATTGTTGACCTAGTAAAGATAAAGAATAACCAACTTGAGTGTTTTTACTATCACTTATACATTTTCGTGATGTGTAACTCTAACTCTTCTTTTTCCTAGCGTTAATCCCTGTGCTTGTTGAAAGTTGTCTGCCTTCGAGCTCCCCGCCTAAAGCGTCCGGTCGTTAGTCTTTTGACGCATCAGCAACAGAGCTTCCTTAAACGTTTAGGAGGTTTCACTAACACAGGGACAGAAATAGTAAAGCAATGCCATCTGACATAGCTTATAGGTCAGTGCGCAACGCTTATTTACTAGACTAGATCCTCATCAGTATATAATATAGAACTCAATAACTTGGCATACATTATCAGTCAAAGAGGTTGGTTTTTGATGTGAGCCAGTATTAACATAAAACTGATTATGAACGGTCTTAGAGCCGAGACTTGATGCATCCTTACTGGAATTTGAATATGTTTGGTGTCGCCAACTGAAGTCATCTCAATGTAGGCCTCAGGGACCCTTTTGGTTCGAAGTCATCTCAAGACTCGCTGACTAGGAGTTTTAATTTGAAACAAAATAAGCATACTCGAAAATGCTGCTACACTGAGGCTACTTAATACTGCATATTTAGCTTTGTAGTAAACAGGTACTTTGCACAATAATTCCTTTAAAATCATCTTCTGTTTTAAGAAATACATTTACTATTTATATTTACAAAGTGATTTATTTGACTATGTAATCTTTTAAATCTGGATTTCACTTTCAAAGAAACAACTTAAGGCTGGCTTACAGGGGCAAGCTCCCTTTAATGTAATGAACTTTCGAAGGATTACGGCCGAGTTTACCAACAAATGTAATGAGTATTCATATGTACGTAAATCCATAATGTCGTAGATATCTGTAATGTCGTACGTAACAGAATGTGATGGTTTATATTTACTCCTATAAAGGTATTTATCTTTAAAATCGGATAAATCTTGTCTGTCCCTTTAAAAAATTTTTTTTCGCATATAGCGAAACACACAGAATAAAATGTTTTTTATTGTGTTGTTATAATGACAATATCTGGGACAATTTCAACTGTATTCGATTAATGAGATACAGATATATAGAGTCACAGTGAAATATTAGTAATTACGTTGAAAAATGTTAAAACGTGTTAATTATATAATAAAAATGACAAGTTACTAATGTTCAAAACTTTGAATTGTTATAAGATAAACTTCTTTTAATTCTCTAAATGAAAAAAAAAAAACACAACACCTATTTTGTTCAATAATATATTATTTCATAAAACGATATTTTACTATAAAATTACTAGAATTTTGCAAAAATTTACACACTAATTGTATGGCTCAAGCTCATAACCATTATATGATTACACTAAAGTCCAATTGCGTTACTGAGCCGTCATTAGGCAAATTATAAAATTACGTTGTAGCTCTAATCTGTACGTGTACTGAATTTGAACAATGTAGCAGATGTCCCAGCCGTTAAGACCTCAAAAGCAATGTAAAGCGTCGTTGAAATAAAATCCATTTTCTGAAACGGCTATAACGGCGTAAATTGAATATTAATGTACAAATGACATGGAATAAAAAATATATGAAAAAAAATTATATAAAATCTCATAAAAATATATATGGAGTAATAATAATGTGTATTTGGATTCTTTTCTATCTCTTTTATTCCAACAACATATTTTGTAATATATATTTGTATACAATTTTAAATTATCCTTTCATTAACAATTTTTTTGCGTTATTAAAAACTTCTTGAAATTAGACACTCGCCTCTAAATATAAATTTAAATTGAGCGTGTATGGTGTTAAAGCAGTTTTGCATATTTTTCGTATTCACGAATATTTAGAATTTCCTTTTTAATTTCTGATATGTGATTTTTTCGATACGTACGCTTTTTTGATAATCAACTTTGTCGTCGCATAATGCAATACGCCCAGAATATATATATAAAAAATATATACTGTATAAATTGACAATGTTCATGATTCTAATTTCATTATTTTTTTATAGCGTAATAGTGATGATGACCTTTATCATCATTACTGTCTTCGCCAATAACTAATATAGTTGGCGCCTGTTGGCGAAAATAATATACATTATACAGAGTTTTGTTTAGTCTACACTTCAGCTACATAATATAATCAATTATTAACTACGCCTAGAGGTCAGTCGTGGGGTTATTGTTTTTAAGCTCGACATATTGTAGTTTCGACTCCCACTCGAGGTAACGAAATAAGTCGTACTTTCATTTCTTGTTCTGGTAACGATGTCAAGCGCGGCGTTTATTCTCGTCACTCAACATGCAATGTCTCAAGATTTTAGTTAATAATTTCCAAATCGTAGTGTTTTCTAACAAAAAACTACCATTTGAAAATGATTTACTAAGTATATTTAAAGAACCCGACTATATAAGTTAGTAACAATTCACTAGTTCTTATCGACGTTTCATTGAAATATAACTGATTTTTTTATGTTCACTCAATTTAGCCGCCCAATGACATAGAAATGCGGGTGAAAGCAGATTTAATCGGAGGACAATTCGGCATTACTTTGGTTTGGCTTTGATGTGTAATTTTCTACCAATGAGCCACCCGCGTCTTAGTTGTTTCTACTTCAATTGACTGAGTTTGGCTCGAGAACTTGTTATTTAGCCCATTTTTTCTATACAAAGGAAATGAAAATCTTATATTTTTCAAGACGATTTATGTGTAAATATATTTATTGCTTATTTTTTTTTTATATTACGTGTAATATTTTACATTAATAGATGTACTCTCAAATTTAAAACCCAATGTTATCAACGAATATGGTAACCAAGCCATTATGATGAAGTGTGACAGATACAAATGTAATGGTTGGGGGTTCGATTTTCACTCGGGGGAGTATTTATTTCTGTGCTCTAGTACTCAACTTCATCATCATCTAACCCGGCAATTTGGTAACGACAACAAATTGATTGAGATTTAAATTGACTTACACTTGAGATATTTCATTGTAATATGTTGAACAATATTTATATTTTGTTGTCGGGCATTTATTTAGTAATTGAGTTTCGTTACTATACGCGCAGTGTCTCTAATTCTGATGGAAAGCAGTACCAAGCGTGAAACCACAAGAAAATGTGAATATAATATTGAAAAGGAATACATACAAATATCTAGTGCTCTGCTCGTGTTTCCATTTTTAATTAAGTGACGATACAACGTCAACGGTTTCTTTCATAAATATTTTCTTTTTCTTGTCATATAATATAACTACGTCTTAATTTGGTAGCATTATATTTCCCAATTATGTTTATAAAATCTTAAACTATTAAAATATTAACATACTTCTTTTTTGAAAAAAAAAAAAAAAAAAAAATTAATGTCTTAAGTCTCTAGATTAAAGTTTTTTTTTAATGCTGTTAGTATTTTTTTTTTGTTTTTCGTTAAAATTATCGTCCGGTATATCCGGCTATCTGTTTCAATATTTCTAACCCTTTAATTATCTATTCTTACCTTTTTTGAATCAATATTAATAGTGACAGAAATGCATAATAATACATATATCTGCTGGCGACGAAACATCATAATATATTTATGCAGATACTGGTATAAAATATTTTCCACAAAAAAAATATCTTATTTTTGATACTGTAAAGGACAAAGTAAAACCGAGCACTCGTAAACGAATCTAATTAGAATCACTTGTCTACCATTTTTTCTGCTTAACCAGACAAGTATTCTTTCTAAAGTTAATGTTGCTCTTAACAAAAAAATACTGCCTCTTTTCAGTTTTTTTTAAGTAGATATTCTAATTACAAATAACCTCCACTTCATAAAAAAATAATATAATATGAATTTTACTTATATCCCTTAAAAACGTAAAATGACGTAGGTATACGATGATAAGATTTTATTAAAATACACTAGACAATAGAAAGTAAGATGTTCGATAAAAACAGATTAGATAAGAAACTTAATAATAGATAATAAAGAAACATAAGAAATAATAATGTGTATAATGTATGTAACACGCATTTACATAGGTACATATGTGTAAGTGTACCCATATGTATTCCTATATAAGCATAAAATAGAACAATATTTGATATATCATACACAACAATAAAGCCTGTCCTTTAAGACGAATCGCAAAGCTAACGTTACGTAACATAAATCAAAACATTTCCTTAATTTCATAGCTAACAACGTCGACTGCTCGGAGGTATCCGGCTAACAAAGAAACTGAACCGGATGGGCCTTGATGGGGAAACCGGATCTCTTCGTCTAACGAACAACTAGTTATAAACGAGCTGAGTCTCAGTTGCCACTTGAATTTATCATAATATGTACATGTGAAAATCAGAATTTATGATTTTTATTACACATATAAGTATCAACCAAAGTAGGCCATAGGCCTATTCATACATTGGGTTAAATAAAATAGAAAATTGTCTATACAAAAATTATATAAGCAAACATGAAAGACATGTGTTGAGAAGTATAATTCAGCGTAATATTTTGTTGAAATACTAACTGGTAAGAGGGTGGGTTACTATATAAATTGCCCTACGGCGAAGGAGCACAAACATTTGACTGTAAACGCGACAGATTACGGGTTCAATTCCCACTCGAGAAAATACAATATTCAATATATTAATTCTGTGCTCTGGTGATATGGCAAAACGCGGCGTTAACATTATGCAATTCCTCATTCGGAACGGATATAACATTCATATTTGGTAGGTTGTGTAAAATGTTATAATCGGACCTTTCCTTGCGGATATCATTTTGAATTAACAACATTTATAAATATATTATTCTATTATTATCAGAACTGAATTAAAAATCCACATTTAAACACACCGGACAGTCGCAAAATTTTACTTGGTAAAATTAGCTTGTGAAACAAACATATATAAACGCCACAAGTTAAATTAAAGCTTGTAATTAAGATATTTTATTAATTATATTAAGCAACTGCTTTGACTTTATTTATAAAAACCTACTAAGTGTTAAAAAGGAGAACATTTTTAAGTCGGAGCAATATCGGAGCAAAGGTCCTTTGATACTTCATCGCTCTGGTTAATTGGTTTTCATGTACGAAAGCAAATTATTTGTGAACTCAAAGATTTTTTCTTAATGAAAAACACGAGTGGATCTGGAGATTATTTGATATGATGCGGCCACTTGGAAATAAATGATGTAGTTTTTAATGTGTCATTTTTATTATTTATTTACAAAACAAAATGTTCGTTGAGTCCTGTTGTGGTGCAGGGGCGACAAGTTTTATTTCGTCGCTTTGATAACAATTGAAAAAGTAGCAATGAGTTCCGTCACTCAATACGCTATGCCTCAAATTTAGCGGAAAGTTAGGAACGGAACGGAGTGTCTTTACATTTGGTTTCCAAGTTTCCTCTACCTACCCTGTCATGTTCAAAAAGAAGTTCATACTTGTGTTGTTTAATAATCGGCTATGAGTTTCTTTGGGTGAAAAACTTAGAACTCAACGCCTACTCCGTTTTGTAAAAAAGTTCCTTTCAAATAAAAATACTACTACTAAATATTTTTTTAAAGTTTATTTAGAAACAAATAAATGTATTCAAATGCCACAGTACAATTTAAACATGTACATTACTAAGAATCACAACTAGCCAATAAAAAGGATAATTTTGCATTACTCAATTTGGATAATCTCATAAAGAAATTTACCTCCCATTTTACCCATCAATTATGGCCGTCAATTAAACATTTATAAACTTCGAAGCTCCCACCTGTGCATGGATTATTGGGTATCATAACTGTACCACGTTTCAATCATCTCTGTCATTTTAATTATTTATGTGGCAATTAGTACCTTCAGATTGAGTTAATGATTCATTGAAACGGCGGAGTTTTTACCCGAGCGGAAAATTATACTTAGGGCCGTTTTTTCAATCCTTTGTTAAACAGCCTATTAACTACCTAACGAACAAAATTATTTGTCTGTTTATTCGACCGATAAATAGTAACCAATTTTTCAATAGATTTTTATTCTATGGATTACTATTTGATCGAATATTACAGACTAACGATACGAACTTCACAAACATATATTGATTATCCATGCGCTAGAAAGAGATAGACTAGATGTCACTTTCTGTCAAAAAGATATTTTTTAAAATTGTTCTACTTTATTATTTTTTGAACGTCAAACAATTTACCACCAGTTTAAATGAAACACTTTTAAACGGATTAATCGCGTATATTGAATGGTAAACATTTTTTGGAAACCCGACGTTTCGAAAACTTTACAGTAGTCCGTGGTCACGAGTAGACTGAGGTGGCATTTGTCTGTCATTTGATATTATTATTATATCGAACTACCGCCAACGATTCCTCATTTTCCTTGCGTACTGCCCTGGATTCTTGCAGAATGAGCTAACTGTATCTGGTCCTCTAGTGTGGTATGCTTGAGACTTTATTTTTATTAAGAGTTGGTCCCAGGTGCTAGAAAGTTTCCAACCATCTTCTCTATTGAAATTAGGACATTTTTGTATTTCAATAGCCTCGCGGATCATTCTAGGGATATATCTATTCTCCCTAGCGAGTATATAGGGTTTATCAAACCTGATGTAATGGTTGGATTTGTTCGATGTATGCTCACACACAGCTGACTTCGATACATGCCCATTCTTGACATCGGAGATGTGTTCCTTCATCCTAACACCGATGCTTCTCTTTGTTTGACCTATATATGATTAGCCACAGTCACAATCAAGTTTGTATACACCTGCACACTGCAAAGGAATATTACTATTCACTGGTCTCAAGAATTGGCTCACTTTCTTGTTAGGCTTGAATATAGTTTTAATAGAAGCTCTTCTTAAGATGTTGCCGATCCTGTCTGTAACACCCTTCACATATGGTAAAAGTGCTGGTTTGATAAACCTCATATACTCGCTAGGGAGAATAGATATATCCCTAGAATGATCCGCGAGGCTATTGAAATACAAAAACATCCTAATTTCAATAGAGAAGATGGTTGGAAACTTTCCACCACCTGGGACCCACTATTAAAAAAATTAAAATCCCCAGCACCCCACACTAGAGGACCAGATACAGTTAGCTCATTCTGCAAGAATCCAGGGCAGTACGCGAGGCAATTAAGGAATCGTTGGCGGTAGTTTGATATAATAATTATATCAACTGACAGACAAATGCCACCTCAGTCTACCCGTGACCACGGACTACTGTAAAGTGTTCGAAACGTCGGGTTTCCCAAAAATGTTTACCATTCAATATACGCGATTAATCCGTTTAAAAGTGTTTCATTTAAAATGTATAACAATCGCGAAAATCAAAGACATTACTAAATTTACCACCAGTTCACAAAAGTATCTGCCTCAGACTTCAATGTCATGTCATGACATGTCTTTTTTTTTATTAAAACTTTACATTATATAATTTTGTGGCAATGTTACACTTGAAACAGCCTGGAGTGAACATTTTATTCCTAAGGCGTGTTTTTATTTATAAAATCGTAAATATGGTAATAACCTTTAACACACAAACGTCCTTTCACAACCTTTTTAAATTGTGAAACAGAAAATTCTCTGACTTTTTCTGGGATCCTATTGTAAAAGCGTACACTCTGTCCCATAAAAGAATTACGAACTCGATGCAACCGAGTTACAGGCGCACTAAGTTTAAGAAAAAGTATTATATATATATATATATATATATATGATATATATATATATATATATATATATATATATATATATATATATATATATATATAGATATATATATATATATATATATATATATATATATATATATATATATCTATATATATATATATATATATATATATATTATATAGATATATATATATATATATATATATATATACATATATATATAGATATATATATATATATATATATATAATATATATATTATATATATATATATATATATATAGTATATATATATATATATATATATATATATATATATATATATATATATATATATATATATATATATATATATATATATATATATATATATATATATATATATATTATATATATATAGATATATATATATATATATATATATATATTTATATATTTAATGGAAGTGAGTTATTATATGTATATATATTTAGAATGTAACAGTTTTTTACTTTGATTGTCGAGAAATGTATAAATTTCTTTATCCTATATATAAATCATAATTTTATAATTATGTGTTTTTTTGATAATAGTTTTAGGTGAAGTAATATACGTTGTTTTACTTAACTTAGCTTTACGCTGTAGCTCTAGCGGAGTTGTCAGAGAGAACGGAGCGCCAAATGCTACGGTCTCGGAATATCTCCTTCATCTCGTCCACCGTCAACAAACTGTCGGTACATGCCATAAGGGGGGTCCTCAAGTTTTTTACGTGACTTTCCTACAGTAACGTAGATACTGTGTTTTCGAAGGCCCATCGAGGTCACCCCAGCCTCTCTTACCACTCAATATAAGTTTTCAAAAGTTTTTTTACGATTCCCATTCATGTTCGAAATACAGTAAAGTTTTACAGTTTGTAATTAATGGAACAAATTTTCATTGGTATTTATATAAAGAATAAAACAGGAGCCTGTCATGGCGCAGTGGTACAAACGTGTGGCAGTAAACACGACGGGTAGTGTGTTCGATCTCTATTAGAAGAAATGAAATATTTAATATTTTAATATCAACACACAATGTTTTCAGAATTCAAGGTAAAATGGGGAACAACTTTAGTCTTAAGAGGGACGAAGTGTCCTAACACTAGGCTCCCAGGTTTCTGCTGTATTCGTATCTCGTGAAAACCTCGGAATTTGTATTTCGTAAAACTGAAAAAAAAAATGTTTTAAAGAATAGTGAACAAAATATTTTGTCTATAAAAAATATTCTAAGCGCCTAGTACCTAGAAGTAAGACTTGCGTATGCATATGTACCTATAAATTTGGTTTCAGAGATAGCTTTTATATCATATGGAAAACAAAATGTCAATAATATATCTAAGCTACAAATATCCTATGACAAAAGCATATAATTTTTTAAATAACATAAATAACAGGCGTTAAAAGATAAAAAGTACAATATAATTGAATACAAATAGAGATATAATCTTGCAACCTTGTTCTATACCACTTGCACAATATTCCTAAAACTAGCGCGGTTTCATATTTTCATTCTACACGTACGTTTTTATTTAGCATGAATGCGCACGATACAAAGGCGTGTCAACTCACTATATATGTAAAATATGGTGCATTTAAAGTGGACATGGAAGAGCTTAAGAAAAAATAATATTTTTTATAGTAATTATCTGTTTATTGTAATTAAATTGTAGTAAAAATGGCTGATAATAATTAACAATTGAGGCCTGTCGTGGCGCAGCAGCATAAGAGTGTGACTGTAACCGACAGGTTCTGGTTTCTTTCGATCCCCAGTCGAGGAAATTAAATATTTAATATTTCTTATTTAATTTACATATTTAATGTTTCATTTCTTTGCTCTGGTAATAAAGCAAAGCACGGCGTTGAGTTCCACCACTCAACGCGCAATGCCTCAGATTCGGCGAAATGTGGGGAACGGAAGTGGAACGGAGTGTCTTAACACTAGGTTCCTGGATTCCCTCTGCCTACCCTGCCTCGTACAGGATACAGCGTGAAGCTGAGTTTGAGTTTATAATAAATGATTTATCTAATAATTAATATTTATACTTAGATTCGTTGAATTATATTTAGTTCACGTTTCTCACTGTAACCAAGCAGAGCGGGTTGACAGAACTTGGGTACCTAGTAAGAGAGACTGTTTCCACTGAGAAATTTCTGATCCCCACTTTCAGCCATTGCATGTTGAGTGGTGAAACTCATCGTCGCGCTTTGCCTTCCTACTACAGCGAAAAAAATGTAGATATTAAATATTTCATGTCCTTAAGTGTGTATCGGATCTTATGTACCCGCACCACGATAGGCCTATAATTATAATTATTACTGGCATTATTAATAAAACATCTTTAATAAATTATTACGCTTGTAACTGTAGGAGACCTTATTAATAATTAATTAACTCAGACGACGTATTCACCTCAATGGATTCGTTAACTGCGTCTCTAATTATCAGGTGACAAATAGGAACAGACGGATCAATATGCTCATTCAAAAGGTTGCCCTATCTAGTTTCTCTACACGGTTCAATATTTCGGTGTATGACTATGTACGGTATAATCATGGTTTCATCAAAAGAGCGACACTACGCGCTTCATAGCCATCAACGAATGAAACGTCAGGGCTTTCACTGAGCCCCTTCATAGTGAACAATTATAAGGTATGAATGTAGCCGAAATATATGTCTTCTCTATGTAAGTTTATATAGACAATTTTAAAAGCAGCACTTCAAAGTTTTTACATTCACAGTGTTCAGTTTTCAGAAAAAGTATGAAATAAAACTAAATTACTCGGCAATTTGTTAGAAAATATAAAAGTGTTTTCAGTTTTCGTGACTCGTAGTTGTCTTTTTCATAAATCATAACTTAGAACTCTGTTATTAGTGTCCCTGTTTGCTTAACTATAAATGAATGTAAACGTTTCGTTACTTGTTTTTTTTATCTATCTACGTTTCCTTTGTTTTTTACACTGAAAGAGATTTAATGTTGATTTACTTTTTATAATTTCTATATAAAATAGCAGTTGAATTTTCGTACACTAACACAACTTTCTATCTGAATGTATTACAGTCCGTTAGAAAATATATATTTTAAGAATTGAACGTTTAGCGACTGTTTTTTACATTTTTTTTAGTTAATTGATCTTATTGATACGTGTACAATATAGACGCCGTCGTGACATAATGTCACACTGATTAACTGTTAACGAGATGATTTAAATTATTTTTATGTACCATTTTTTGCTCTGTTCTGTTCTTATTTTATGGTGGTCAAAGCAAGAGTGAGAGTTAATTAATCAAGAAAGAACATGCGAAGGAGAGAGAACGGGAAAAATAAACTTATACAATTGAAGAAAGCTCAACATCTTAATATTCAATATTCATATTTAGTAAATTTATGTAAGAAGGGGAACCAAGGCCTCGTTCACATAGAGAATAGTCACTGATCCTCATCTCACCTGCTATTTAGATTCATCATTTAACATACATAGATATAAAGAAAATTGTCGTTAAAAAGGAAAACATATGCCATAAAACCTCTACCAAACTTCAAATGCTGCTTAAACTGTGTAGTTGCTAATATAATAATTCAAATAGATTCTATATCAAATTTAACAATTTCAATATAGTGTTCTGAATATGATAACATGTTGACTTGACTGAGACAGCTATTGAACTACAAGTAGCTTAGAAGTTAAGCGGCGTCTCCTTAATGACCACACGTGTAAGTTTAACAAAGGATAATTGTTTCGCTATCTCTGCTTCCGTCGTTAAGGATACTTAGGAAGAGATTATATAATTATGATAGTAAAGACAGGCAAATGCCGACTTTTAATTTAGCTTTATTTACATTAATAAAAAATAATTGAAGATGCCATTGTGACGCAGCTGTACAGTCATATGCAGCACGACTGTTGTGGAAACTATTAAGACTTGAAAAATACAAACATTACTATTCTCTTATTCTGATAATAAGGCCAAGCGCGACATAGAGTTCCGTTGCTCATCGTGCAATGACCTGAAAGGTGCGGGAAATGTGGGGAACTGAGTGTCTTATCACTAGATCTACCCATGTAGATTAAAATATGAAGTTAAAAATAAGGTAGGTATTTAGGATCTCATCGTCGACTTTTTCGATTTTTATATAATTTTTTATGTCCTATACGACATACAAATCAATTTTCGCAAACATTCTGACAATGTATGAATGCTTTTAATTTCTTAAAAACATTTCTTTTCTTTATAAAAAAAAAAAACCGCTTTATAGGTCGTTAGGAATTTTACACTTTGAGCCGGCGGTTTTTGATAAAGAATAAAATAAAAGCTTATGCAAATCTCTTACTTACATAATCCCTTAATTTTTTTAAGTTACTTTAACCGTAAATCGCTTGCAAAAGAAACAGCGTAATGGGAGATTTATTCAAAGGTCATGTTTCTTGTGACCCCTTAATGCCCTAATATTAAATTGAACACGCCAGTATTTACATTCAGGACGTTGTAATATATCCTAACTCAGTATTTTAATATACGATATGTATTGTAATGTTTTACGTTAGTGCAATAAAAGATATGCTTTTTCAAATAAAAAATATCATTTTAGGAGCTACAGTGCTACATACAAACACATTAGAGGTTAAAATAGAATGTATTTGTATTACAGGCCTGTCGTGGCGCAGCGGCTCAGGAGTGTGACTGTAATCGACAGGTACTGGGATCGATCCTCAATCGAAGATATGAAATATTTAATATTTTCAATTTAAATATTTAATATTTCATTTCTTCGCTCTGGTAATACGGCAAAGCGCGGCGTTAAGTTCCGCCACTCAACGCCACAAATTCGGCGGAATTTTCGGCGTTGAGTGCCTCAAATTCGGCGGAATTTTGGGAACGGAAGTGGAATGGACTGTCTTAACACTAGGTTCCCGGGTTCCCTCTGCCTACCCTGCCTCGTGCGGCGACAACACAGCGTGAAGCCGAGTATTTTTATTATAGATGCAGTAACAGTATACATGAAGAGAAATATACAGAAAGCAAGGTTAAAGGGTAGTAATGCCGTAAATGACTATGGATATAAGTTTTATTTCGAGGCTTATTTTAATTTAAAATATTAATTATTCAGCTCAGTCGCGATTGCTTGAAATAATTAAAACAAATAATTATATAAATTAAATGATACTTTTGGATTATTTTATAATTTGTAAATACTAATAATAACCCGTTTAAATACTGTATGACCATTGATTTAAATATTTTTTTCTTTAATTTATTTACTTCAAATGACGAAAACATTATAATAAAAGTTCTATTTATTATGTATTTAATACTTATCGATACGCATCTCTCGCATTCTATAAAGTAGGAAACGAGACGTGACTTATCACTTCATCTTCCACTTTCCATTCAAATAGAGAGGTTTCATGTTGAGCGGCGAATACTCAACATCCCCCTTTACAATCAGATCAGCGAAATTCTTATATTTAATATATTGAAATCAAAGACTTGTAGTGACACATGGAACACAAGCGTGAGACCGTAAACCGGACAGATAGTGGTTACGATTAAAATTCAAGGATTTTTTTAATATTTTTTTCTTCACTCTGGTGACAAGGGAAATAAAATAAATATTAAAATCATATTTCTGGGATTATGCAATTCCCAGGCACATGATTTTAATATTGCGGTTGCAGCGATAAATATTTTATTTTTCCGTACTTTAATAACTGAATACATAAATGGTTCTTTTTTCCCGGAAGTAACATTTTATATTGGCTGTATAATATGAATTCAGTATTTTTTTTTATAATTTATATTACTCAGCTTCACGCTGTATCCCGCACGTGGCAGGGTAGGCAGAGGGACCTTGGGAACCTAGTTTTAAGACACTCCGTTCCCCAAAATCCGCCGAATTTGAGGCATGGTGTGTTGAGTGACGGAACTCAAAGCCGCGTTTTGCCTTGTACCAGAGCGAAGAAATGAAAACATTAAATATTTAAATTGAAAATATTAAATATTTAAATTGAAAATATTAAATATTTTATTTCCTCGAGTGGAGATCGAACCCAGAAGCTGTCGGTTACAGTCACATGCTTGTGCCGCTGCGCCACGGCAGGTCTTTATATTTTTTAATACAATTATTGTACATTTTATTCACGGAATAAGAATAATATTAAGATAAGAGAATAGTATTAAGATACTCTCCTCCTTTAAGGCGCTTTATTAATCCATTTTACGCTGAATGTCAGGCAAAGCGTGTCGAGAGGCAGAGCTTAACGCCGCGCTTTGCCTCGTTATCAAAGCGTGATCATAAAAATATTAAATATACTTCACTCTTTTAAGTGATGATAGAATCCAGAGCGTGTCGTGTTAACAATCGTACGTATCTAGGCCTCATAAATATCCCTCTGTGAGTTATTACCAATATTAGCAGCGCAAATCTCATATCCTCTCTTACCCATAAACTTGTAACAAAAGCAATCAGAAATAGAACATTGATGTGAACAACACGAATCCAAGTTTAGCAGTTACCGGACTTATCGGTTTTACCACTTCTGAAACAATAGTACGATAAAACACGACGAAACTGGACTTCTAAAGTTTTATGATGCATGGCGACGTTGGATCTCGAAATTGGAAATCCTGCTGGCGCTACTAGCGGTATGTTACAGAATTTATAGTCTCTTTTCGTCTGAGTTAAGTGAAATAATCAATGGAAGCCTATTTTTAAAGAACAATTATATAAAAGTCCCTTTAATCATATCATTTCAAATTGTTCTTTCAATTCTTCATTGAAAGCAACCGTTTTAAATCGACTATAAAAATAATCCAAGGCAACTTAATCATTCCAATTCACGAAAGCTGTGGCGGACGGCGACTGGTACGCTATTCATTTATTATTTTTACAATCTTTGTCCTTAATAAAATCGTTAGTGAGATGGCAATTTCTTTTGTTAAGAGGCTTTTCAATAGTTTGCTGAATGTTGAAATGTTACAAAGTAGTTTTTTATTCATTTACAGACAAGCATAATCGATTCTGAATTGCGAAAGTTTCCCCTATAGCTTATGCCGTTCTCATTTTCTTTGTATATTTTTTTATTTTAAATTTTCTGTGGAGAAAAGTTCGTGCAATATATCAAAATATAGTATAAAAGTTACTGACATCTCTGAAGTATAATGAATTCCATTACTGTGCTATGCTTGCTTTGTAAAAGAATATTAAAGTACTATTTGCATCAATATACATTTCCATATTTATGTATAAACTACAAAAGCGTAATATTGTAAATACACACTATTTTAACAATACAATATTAAATAGTGCAAAACTATTTTTACTATGTTTTAGAGTGTTATTCCACACTTAGGACAGGAAATACTAAACTTAAATTTAAAAAGCGTATAAAAATGCTACCAACATAAATAAGTTGTAACAAGCGTATAAGAATTTCGACGGAGCTTGGTGGTTGGTCAGAGCGCTGGAACGGTATTCCAGAGGCGCAGGTTCAAATCCTGCTTCGTTTAAAATTTTTATACGCCTTTTAAATTTAAGTTTAGTATTTTCTGTCCTAAGTATGGAATAATACTTTAAAACATAGTAAAAATATTAAAATAAATAGTATTCTCTCTTGCCAAACGATAATTCTTACGAGTTGTCTTTGGGTAGCGGAAATTTGTAAAAATCTCCCTACGGAGATGCTAACAACATAAATAAGTTGTAACAAGCGTATAAGAATTTCGACGGAGCTCGGTGAGAACGAATGGCTTAGTTGGTCAGAGCGCTGGAACAGTATTCCAGAGGCGCGGGTTCAAATCCTGCTTCGTTCAAAATTTTTATACGCTTTTTAAATTTAAGTTTAGTGCAAAACTATCACTTGACTATCACAATAATATCCGTATGATTGTAAATGAAAAACTTTTAACCGGGTTAATCGCGTATATTGAATGGTAATCATTTTTGGACACCCGACGTTTCTAACATTTTACAGTAGTTCGTGGTGACTACCGATCAATTCCACTTAAAATGTGTAACATAACCAATTTCATTTAACATGTGTAACAATCGCGAAAATCAAAGACATTGTAATATTCATGTGTATTATATCACTGTATATTCTACAAATATTTATTTAGAGCTTAATAAGCCCAATCTAGGTGGAGCGACAGAGAAAATAAATCAACCATTGTCGTCCACACTTCCATTTCCACACCATACGAAATAACTTCATCACAACAATGTACTGAAAATGGCAGAACGAGAGAGGGTACTGTTTTTTTAGTCGTTATAAAATTTAATGTAATTTGTGAAATTTCGACAATTTGTTTTGACAAATTTTAAGGGTGAAATTCATTTTAATATTTTTTGTTAATATTTGTCTTCTTTATTTAAAAAAATATGTACATATTTATATTTTATTGTTTACCATGTGCCATAACAAGCTTCTTGCTGTAACCCTCATATAGACCCTCCATTCTTATTAGAAAATTCCGTATGTCAATTTCTTTTTAATATATTACTTATTTAGTGGCGGAGCTTAGCGCCGCGCTTGTTTCCAGATCAAAAAATTGAAAGAATAAAATACTTAATTTCTCCTATTTATATTGGCCCCACATCACAGCTGTCGCGTTTACAGTTGCACGCTTGTTCTACCTCCCTTGTTCGGCCTTAAGATGGCCGTTATGAGACATTCTTTTATAAAGAAAAATATCTATCAAGACTTTATTTTCTATATAATAAAATAGTAATATTATACGAAAGTAATAGTAAGGCAATAAACAAAAACATTCAAAAGTTAATATACTCGTAGATATTATCACGATACTAAATAATATTCTTAGAGTGTATAGAAAATAAAATATGTAGAATTACTTATTTTTGTTTCTATCATCTTTGGAGTAAATTGTGAACATTTATTATTGAAAATATAACATAAAAATCTGTTCTATACGTACCGTTATATCGTTTCAAACGTGTAACAGGAAAAGACATTCATTTCAATATTAAACAGTTTATGGAATTTCAGAGCCCATATAACGGGGGAGGGTTATTGCTAAGGCGATTACGCACATGCGACTGCTGGCTCAGGTGGGTGTCGAAATTGTCGCCCATTACATTCGCTCTGCCGGACCATTTCATAGCAACTGATGTGAAATCGTTAGAAATTGGAACACCTTAACATTCATGTCTTGAATAAATTCCATAATTTAGGAAAGAAAATAAAAAATCGCACGAATGCTTTTGTGAAAAAAGAGCGCATATTCGATTGTTTTGTGCAGGTGTTTTGATTCTCGTGAACAAATCTTAGAGGGTTAACAGCATAGTTATAATTTACGTTGGCGCGCCACCTATGTTCGGAGTATTCCGGATTTAAACTGACAACATACATATTTAAAATGATATCTCATATTTAGGAGAACAAATTACTTTGAGAAAAACTCATATCCCACTACGTGCACAATTTTATACGATTTCTAAAAAAGTATCAGTATTATGGTCTTGTTGTATCACGTCACCGTGAAATGCCTAAGTTTCTTAAAAATATTTCAATATAATTAAAATATATAAAATAAACATTAATAAAAATAGATGAACGCTATTATTACATTGTCGTACTATAAATCTTTTGAGATGAAAATATCAACCCATTATATAAAACTCAAAGTAGAAAATCTCCAAATTTATTACTACCTTGTAAATCCTAATCAAACACGTTAATATTCAAATCATGTAACTAACCAACCAACCATGCCGGCTATCTAATACGGCTCTGAATATTTCTGGTAGGGACTAGAAAAGGAAACAGCCGGAGGCTTAAACCTCTTAACAGCCGTTTTATTCAAGCCATATTTTGTAGCCGTCCTTTGTGATACTGTAATCTAGTAGGATTATGATAGTATACAGTACTCTTCCTGCTAAACTGATTTAACTGAAATATTCGTGTCTAAAAGTGTTAAGTACACAGGCACGAATATTTTAGTAAATATATTTCTGTGTTTTGTAAACTATGAAATTGCATATAACTAGAATAAAAATAGTAAGCATAGGTGCATCATGAACTTTGCTGTTTTTTCTTTTTTTAAAATACCGCTAAACATGCGTAACCGAAAACTTGTTTGAATTATAAAATGTTACGTGTATGTTTAATCTATTTGAAAATATTTTATTGAAATAAAATGTTACGTGTATGTTTAATCTATTTCAAAATATTTTATTGAAATTTACGAGGATTTTTATAGATTTTATAGATTAGATGCTATTCTTGTGTAGACAGACGAGTTTTATTTAATTGCTATTTATAATTTTCAGAAAACATACTCATCTTCACGCTGTATCCCGCACATGGCGGAGTAAGCAGAGGGTACTTGGGAACCTAGTGTTAAGACACTCCGTTCCACTTCTGTTCCCCACTTTCCGCCGAATATAAGGCATTGCGTGTTGAGTGGCGGAATTCAACGCCGCCTTTTGCCTTGTACTAGAGCGAAGAAATGAAACATTAAATATTTAAATTGAAAATATTAAATATTTCATTTCCTCGACCAGGGATCGAACCCAGAACCTGTCGGTTACAGTCACACGCGTATGCCGCTGCGCCACGACAGGCCTCAAAATTTTTCAGAAAAAATATGAAAAAATAACTTAGTACTATCTCATAGTCTCTTTCCTAATTATAAATATCACATTAAAAATATTAAAAAACGACGTATATTATTTTGTTTTATGCTGGATCTCATATGTATGTATATATATCTTGACATAATAGTCAGTAGAAAATCTACTGTTAAAGCATTCTTGCATGTTTAGTTAAAGAAGGCCGCGCTTTACCCTTCTACCAATGTGAGAAAATAAAAGTAAACAATTCCACAAACGGAAATTAAACCTACAACTGTCACGTTATTTTTGCCATGATAGCCATATTTATTTTTATACAGTAGTCTTTGTCCTAAAGATCTTTCTTATAGTGTAAAAAATATGACTTCTGTTATTAACTTATTATTTTTATTCCGTTAATAATAAATCAAAACGAATAAAATCACAGATTTCCTGTCCGGCTGAAATAAATAATAAAATACATAACAAGTTTCAGTAAAGCTAAGAAAGACAAAATACACTTCGGTACATTCATAACTCATAATTGCGACTACCATCAAGGGTCGTACGTACGTGAATGCCGTTCTGACGAGCTGATAGCTAGAGCGAATACATATATGTAGCGCTTTTGATGAAACCATGATTACACCATATATAAGCATACATAAGTATCGGTACATATGAATATCTGGATGTGACATTAGTTTATGTAGTACGACGTTGTTACGTAAATATGGCGTTGGTATTGCATTTATTAGTTTTAAATTGGAGCACATAGAGCACATAGAGTTTATGTAAACTTTGATAAAAAAAAATAGATGCCGTCCAGTCGTGTATTGACGCAGTATACGTGGGCTTGAATCTAACTTAAGTTAAATGTATGGAATAAAACAATTTTATGTCACACACGTCAAGCCAAAGTTTGACGTCAAAATCTGCTACTCACCACACATTGAAGAATGAACTATTAATATAATATTCTCTCTGTCTTATTACTATATGCCTGATAGTGCGTAGCTGAAAATTATACAATATAAATAATATATTTTAAGTATAAAAATATATACTATATATAAATTTATTTCCTGAAAATTAAATTGATATTAATAGATATGAAACCGATATCGTTTCACATTTATATTTCTTTTGCTGTTCGACGGTTGTGTATTTAATAATAAAATTTCATACACAACTAATAAACATCTATTTTAGATACATTTTCTCTTACCATTTCATATAGTTGACACGACTTTGTATTACGCTCGTACTAACTAAATAAAAAAACATGTTGTTTTAATAACTGTAGAGTTGGATGGCTTGTTTTTCAATTAGAGTAAAACATTGTGGCATTCAGGTATGTGTTCATAGATACAACCAACAATGTATCGGTCGTTTGTATTTTATATTAAATTGAATACTGAAACTATTATAAATTTTTCATACAAAATATTAGCAGACAATATATCTTTAAAAAATAAATATATATAACTATATATGATACACTGTCTTATATTATGTACAAAAAATGTAACTGTACATCTTTCTTCGTAGTTCTTATATGAAAAGCTTTAATATATACAATCTAATTAACATATTATCTTTGTAGAGCATCAGTGGAACTGTTTGTGAATTACACATTATGAGCTACCGTACCGACACTGTAGGTACGCACCTCGTTTTAATAAAGAAGAGTGTGCGAGGTCGCAATTTGAGCAGTATATTCAAATTTAATAAGCGAGCCTACGGCGCTTTAATAAATGAACAACCGAGGGTTCGACGCATTTATTAAAACTTATCTAAATATTGCATCTGTCCTTTCCAAGCTTATGTAAATAGAATCAATATGGCCTTCATTTTCTTTTGCTTTTAAAAAATATTTTGTAGCACATATTTAATGTACATATTGGGTAACACTTTTTTACTACTTTTTAAAGTGTTATACCACAATTAGGATTATTTAATATTTAACACTTGTACAGTTTACTATGCAGTATCTGTATTTAACGATATATGGAATTACAACAAAAGATAATTAAATATTTATTTAGTCAATCACTGGAAGGTACTATGGATAATAGCCTGTGTCCGGTCACGCATAGCGAAGTACCCTTAAGCCATTTGTAATTTAATTAGTAATTTCCTTATCAGGTAGTGAAGTGTGAAAATAAGATAAGACAGACAAAATATATGAAGCTTTCAAAAAAGGACCTTTTTAAAGTTTAATTTTCTTTTTCTTTTCATTTATTTTGTGTTTAGATAAAAATACTAAAAAGTAAAAGAAATGTTGACATATTTGAAAGTTTCAACATGTTCATTTTAATTTGTTGTATTAATTATATTTGCTAATGAAGAGCAATTTTGTAAGTAAGGCCATCAATCTTCTGACGACAGAATGATGTACGAGCCCAGCTATCGGCAGGGGGCACATAAATTTTAGATATACCTCGGTTTTGACTAAATAATAAATGCTTGTCATAAAATAAAGCAATAATAAAATTCTTATACTCGTACCTCAAAGCAAGAATGAAGTTATTAAAGTTGTTTATGACTTATTAATTTTTTTATAGCTTTATGCTTTATCCGGTACATAGCCGGGTAGGCTGAGGAATCTTGAGATACTCTGTTCTCATATACTTCCGTATCCTAATTTGCTTCGTGATCACAGTGAGCGAAAATATTTTAGTCCTAGTTTGGATTCGCCATAATCAATAGCTTTTACAGTCACACATTTGGATCGCTGCGGTACGAGGGCCACTTATTTCTTTTTTTTTAGCTTCACGCTGTATCCTGCACGAGGCAGGGTAGGCAGAGGGAACCCGGGAACCTAGTGTTAAGACACTCCGTTCCACTTGCGTTCCTCATTTTCCGCTGAATTTGAGGCATTGCGTGTTGAGTGCCGGAACTCAACGCCGCACTTTGCCGTATTACCAGAGCGAGGAAATGAAACATTAAATATTTAAATTGGAAATATTAAATATTTCATTTCCTCGACTGGGGATCGAACCCAGAACCTGTCGGTTACAGTCACACTCTTGTGCCGCTGCGCCACGACAGGTCTCAATATACTCTTATTTCTTTTTAGGTATGTTAATATTATTTTAATTTTAGCTAATAAGAGAGAGCACTAATTTAATTATATGTTATCGCTCGACACTTTACGTTTCTAATTTGGGTGGATATGGTAAAACTAAGCCGAACGTCTAACCGCCTAACTCAATTATACAAGAGTATTTTTTGACATGTTTTTTCATTTATACAAAGAGACTTATATTTATTTTCTGTAACTGATTTGACAAAATCTATTTAATGTACAGCAAAGTTATAATCACCAGTAAATAAATATCTGTGTTAATATACAATTAAACATAAAATAACAATATTTGTTTTTTATAATTCTCCTTGAATATATACCAAGTAAGTAGGTCTTAATGTAAAATATGCATTGTAAAATAGTTAAGTGCTTTCGAACACAGTTTACCGCAAAATATTGGCATATAAAGTAAACTTTCTATCCCATCTACAAAGAGGCTGTCAAGGTAATCCCTGTGAGAGCATGACAAAATATTTGTTTATAACCATGTCAAGTAGGAAAACAATGTTTCTGCAAACGTGATTGAATGGGTTTAGTAAAAGGAATGTGTTTTTGAATCTTATTCTTTGAAATGTTTCTTATATTGCATACATTGGTTGACTTAGTTAATTATATTAAAGAAAAAAAAGATTGTAATGATATTATATTTAAAAATGTAATTATTGTTATATTTTGTATAAATTACGATATTTTAACCTTTTTTATATATTTTTCGTTTATTTTAATAACTTATAAAGTTCCACAAGAAATAATTGAAATGTACATAATAATAATTTCGTAATAGTATATTGCTGAAAGTTCAATATTTTAATGACATGCCTTTCTTATACTAAGTACAGTGAAAGAGACAAATTCTTACTATGAATTTGCCTCACTGATTAAAATACATTATCGTTAGGGACCTAGTATTATACAGAAGCATTAAGTATTAGACATTTCATTACGAATCCCAAATATTCTATGAGGATTACGTTCGGCGCATCCATTAGTGTGACAATAGCTGCCGGCATAATCTGCGCTCATCTCATTAATTTTACACCTGTCTTCGTCGTTGTGTGCTCAAAACTTTATCAAGCACCTGGCTACTCATTTAGTATGGAATAATTTGTATATTAACTAATTTGAAGTTGCCACGTGCTAAACTGAATTCAAGGGCTGGGCTGGTTTGACAAAGTAAGGTCATATTTTTCTTCAACTTTGACTATAATAAGAGAAAAAATTTAAATGAATTAACTATTAACTCCAAAAAATATTGAATACAAATAAGTAAAGTTAATTCAGTCTATGAAAAGATCAATTTATTTTACTCTTTTTTTTTACGATTAATCTATAAAAGTTATTTTCTACCCTGCTTAGTGTGGCATATTATTACGTTATATACGTAAAGCTAAAGAAAAATATGCAATATGAAATATTGAAATTAGTAATTTTAAACCAAATATTATAAATAAATGTTGATAAAATTATAGAAATTTATACAATATACACAAGAATACGTGCCAAGCTTAAACAAGGTTTACGGTAAGCTTATAGCAATTTTCATAGATGTTTATCGTATATTTATTGAACCGAAGAAAATGAATAATATTTCTCTGCCAGAGTACTGTCAAGACCAAATGCTGTTAGCGTCGACATAAAACAAGATACAAAATAAGTAGTAAATACAAAACTCTGTAACTTTTTACCGGTCGTAAGACTAAAATATAGCACTTAAGAATTTTAATGTACCCCATCTCTGAAAGCGTAATGAGTCTAAGGATGTAAAATAAAGTATACTTTTATGGGATATTAATAAACTAATGTATAATATTTATAATTATAATGTAATTATTTAAATACCTATGACATATTATTTGTATTGACCGGTAAATATTGGAATATTTGAACAACGTCAATAAAAGTGATGATTAATGGTTGGTTGGTGGGATTTTGGTAGGGAACAAAAGAGACATTTGAAACATAAGTGCAACAGAATTTATCAGTTTACAAGGTAAAGAGTAAGACTGAAAAAAATGTAAATTACATTTTTACCATCGTTAGTTTCTTTATATTGTTTTAATTTCGTTCTACTTTTAAATTATTACTTCTTTATTTCTTTGAGTTTAGTATAATTTTACTAACCAGAATAAAAAAAATAGCTAACGTTAATTCATATGACACTAATACACGAATATAGAGACTATGTTTTGGGATAGTAGTTTTACGGCTACCGAATATCAAAAACATGTAAAAAACCTCTAAAAACAAAATATTTAAAAATAGTTATTTTCAATCCCGAAAAACATGGCCGGGGCCCTTGTTCACCACGTTAGTTGCGTGCATGCCACTTTTTTAGTGAAACACACGGCAACTTGTGAATAAGATCCTCACCCCAGGACATGATATATTTAATTCATTAATTTACTCTATCTTGTAACGAGGCCCTGAGTTGAGTTCCGCCAATCAATACTCAATTACTCGAGAATTCGGCGCAAAGTTGGCAACAGAGGCTTTATTACACGGACAGGGATTATTTTATCAATAGTTGCTCTAGATATGATGCTACCAATATAGCGCGAAGCTTACTTACAATGGGTTAATTGCGAAATGTACACACACACACACACACACATATATATATATATATATATATATATATATATATATATATATATATATATATATATATATATATATATATATATATATATATATATATATATATATATATATATATATATATATATATATATACTTTTCTTTCTTAAAATATTAATTACGTATACGTACGCAACGTTCCCTTTATATAACTCAAATACAAACTTCGTTTGTAACAAACATTTTGAACATTAATAACAAAATTATTGAAAAGATATTTGAACTTTATGCCGGATTATCCGGTTCTAACGAAGAGATATAACCGGACGCGCTTCGACTGATAAGGTAACCGGATCTTGTATCCTAACGAACCATTAGTTACGTGCTTATCGACATTCGGGAAGCCAATGCCTTGTTTTCTAAAAGATTAAGTAGAAATTGAATTAAATTGTAATAAATTATTAAGTTTATTGGTCGAACACTCTGTATTTGCAAATTACTTTAATAATAATTTAATGTGTTAGCTGAAATGCTACAAGTGATCGTAGAATTCAATTTTAAAGCTGTCTCTTGGCCATGGTGCACCTTAAACTAAAAGAATTAATATTCCACACAAAATATAAAATACTATGTGTAAAACTTCACATAGGATTTCAGTATGTACAAGCTTTCACATTTGGCGATTTAACTTTTTTAAGGCTATATATATACAGGATCTAACCTAAATAAATAGTAAAAAGATAAAACCTTAATTCTGTAATCTTTACATGTAATAAAATTTAGCATGTTTTGCCTGTCATTTGTGCCCGCTAATCACACAAAGAGCTTAACCGATTTAAATGCAGTTTTCACTATGATTTTTGGCGAACTGCTCTGTCATTCAAATCCATTCAGCGATGAAGGGAGCCCTGGGGTCTAGCGACAGTGGAGACAGTGCGCTCTTACTTAGAGCGTTGGTTTAGAGAGGCTTTTGGTTTCCTGATGTTCAAGCTGGCGCAAGTACTGACGGGGCACGGTTGGTTCGGGCCTAACGACGATTTTTATATATAAATAATGTTATCATAGATGTAATTTTTCTAAGCATAAATAATTGTGTATCCAAGTGAAGGGTTGAGACGCTTTTTAAAATGTGATGGTAGTAGAAAATAACATTGCAAAAAAATAATGTTTGTCATTTAAAACCGGCTTTAAGTAGTGGCTGTCACTGCGTTCCGCATTTGGTAATGCCGGGCCCCGGTGCTCATCCACCTTAAAAGACGGCAACGCTCCGGCCGTATGCGACGGTGATCACTTACCATCAGGTGACCCGTGCGCTCGTTTGCCGACTTTCCCATAAAAAAAAAAAGAAATACCTACAAAATGTAATAGCACAAAATCACTTTTAGGATGTAAACAAAATTATCAGTACATTATATAAAACTATTGAGAAAGCCATTAAACTGCATTGCGCTGTATACGCTAAAGGAAGGTAAGGCATATTAAGAGTTCACACCCTCTTACTATGCCCTGAATACACGAGGCCGCAGGATTAAATATCGCGTAAGTATGAAAGATATTGGCTTCTCCGTGCTTAGTAGGGAGGGGTTAGGATAAAGTACGTAAATTACGAGAGAATGTACTAAGAATATAAGAAGATATTATATTTACCATAATAAGCTTTTCATGTAGAGGCTGTTCCACATAAATTATGAAAAATTATTTCCTCTTCGTTAATAATATTGTAATGTTGTATTATTTTGTGAATAATATCAACAAAATATATTTAAGAAAGATTTTTTTTTGTATTACGTATTTTTTATTTTTCACATCCAAGTTAGTCACTACTGTAATTAATGAATTAAAATTACACCAAATGATGATGTATATATTAAAATAACTTTGTTAACTATTAAAAATATATTGTTTATAGTAATCTTTGTATGTTTTAATTAATGAACATTTACAATGTAATAAAAAAAATATGTTCCTATATTTTCTGAGCTATAAAGAAATGTTATATATACATACACATACAAGTTGCAATATTTTAACGATGCAGCGAGAAACGACGCAATCTTACCTTTGAAGGTTCCCACTTAAAGTAATTGCTTCTCCAGTAATGGGCAAAATGTGTCTATTTACTAGCATACGGTGTATCAAAGCGTTCAACTTTTCATTTAACATTCAGTAGAATATTTTATTTATTTTCACACTTTGTATATGTGTATAATATTGATATTTATTAGACACCATAATACATACTGTTACATAGGTCGCAATGTCTAGTTATTAATTAAGTCCCATGCCTTTTTTAGCTTCACGATGTATACCTTGCGGGGTACCCAGAGAGAACAGAGGGCCAAACTCTACTATCTTTCACAATGTCCACTGCTATCAACCTCTTTATTCATCCCCTCCGAGACCCTCTTCCAGTATCGTACATGCCGTATTTTAGAAGGTCAACAATGAAATTGAGTGAATGAGTTTTACTCTCTCAACCCACTCACTATTTTTTCATTAATTTTTTAAGACATTCTGTTATCACTTATTCGCTCGACGTGGCCAAACCACATAAGCACGTTCTTCTTCACCCTGCTCCACGCTAGTACCTACTATTCTGTGTATCTCTTCTATGGGTATACAATTAACTAAACTGATTCTGTCTATTCTACGAAGATATCTAATTTCCACATTACTTTACATTATTTTGCAGTAATAACCACAATTTGCAACGTCGGTTCTAATATCGAATCGTGTACTAATATAGAATTGTGTACGACCAAACGTGTAGCTGCTGACATCATCGCCGTGTCATAAATCCAGCTAAGGCACCTTTGTCTCTATTGCCTTGCTGCCGGTAATAATGTGCCTTTTCAATCCGTTTCTGGTTTTTCTGCCTCTATTAAGCACACTTTCCACACATACCAATTTATTCACTTGTTCTTATATATAATTATTTACGCTGATATTACATTTCGTAATTTCTTATTCATAGTGGTAAGAAAAGTTAAAGGCATTGATGCCTTTAACTTTTCTTACGAAACAATGAGCCCTGCATCATCTGCGTAAAGCAGGAAACTTACATTCAGATCACATAATTTCGATTCCTGTCAGTTTGTTTCACTCTTCTTAGACAACTATGTAAACGTAAATTAAACACCCAATGTAATATGGCGCAACCTTGCTTAACACATGGTTTGTCAAACCAAGGTAACATGTCAGCTCTTATTCGATCTGCATAAAGAGACCTTACAGCCTACAGCGTTTACCGTAGTCAGACATTGTATTTGGCGAGGAATTTTATAATCTCGAGTGGTGTTCTAATATAGGATGTAACATAACATTTTCATTATTTAGTTAAAAAGAGGTACTATGAAAATGGTACAATATAATAAAAAAACTTTGCCTCGTTACCAGAGCGAATATATCAAATATTTCAATTTTATAAATATAATAAATATATCATTCCCCCAGGAATCGGAGCAACAAACGCCGTGTTTAGCTTAGGTCGGGTTAGAAGAGCACTAAATGTGTTTTTAGTGCTCTTCCAACGTGTTTGGGCATTGGAATCTACGTGCTGCCTCATCAATTCATGTTTTATTCTGATAGAATTATCTTTACGGAATGTTCTTCCTTTAGGGTAAAGATGGAAAGTACTCATTGTTTAAATATGCTAGAACTTCATTAGAACTTTTTGCTTGAGTAAGTAGTTGACTACCAATTTTACTTCTAAAGTTATTTATTTCGTAGAACTCGTTATAAATATTTAATAACCACAATCGTTCGCAAGTGATATTTCAGCATTGTATAACATTTTATTTTCTTAATGTAAGAAAAATGAAACCGAAAGAAAGATAAAAAGAAAGCGTGTAATGAATCTATAATTGCCTTTCTTTTGCCTCGGGTAACATCTTGAGTTACAAGGAAAGTACTTCCGTTTGTAAAAACAAAAATGTGACCTTGTTTTTCTAATTAGCTTCGTTAATGAAATGTTATTTTGTATTAAATAAACAATATTTCGGGGTCTTGAATTTAATTACGCTGTTGGACATTTGATACAAGGAAAAAAATAATGAGGAAATGACATAATATGTTTCGTAATAGACCTTTGAAAAATAGACTTGCTTTGAAGAATGTTATGTTTAATTACGTAACGTAAATTTTTTGGCATCATTATTTTTTTAAGTTTTCTACTTAATATCTCCAAACAAAGCAACATGCACATCTAAATGTTTCTATTGTTTAATTTTGTTGTTCATTTTTGATATTCATAAAATGGACCGAAGATTCTAGTTAGTTTCCTACTGTTACACGATAGAATAGAGAATGGTAGATTGTGAAGGAACAATACACACCCAACAGGCACGACATATTAAAGACGTTTGTTAGAGGTTTAGTAGGACATTCTTCATAACTGACACGCATTACACGAATATTCTAAAATAAAAAAGGTGAAATATTGGAATATTGTTATATATTATATACTTTTTCACTGACTTCCTGTCAAAATTATTTATCTCGAAATTTTTATATACTGATTAGATTTATATGCACCGATTTTAATTGTAAATACGATTTGATTTGATTGTATATACACCAAAGACGCTAGTAGCTGTGACACAGTAAGTACAAGAACGGCTACTAACGCATATCTCTCAACGCATATTAGAGGAAATTTGTATACATATAATCTAGTAAGTAAATATGTTATTATTATTATTACTATTACTGAATTCCAACAAGTGTGACATAAGCCCAAAGTTTTTCACTTAAATCAACTGTGTCATGTCTATATTACAAAATAATATTTATTGCTAAAAACTCTGAAATAACTATTCTTTCAACAAAATATAAAATCAATTTAAATTTATAAAAGGTAGGTTGTTATTGAATATTACAGCAAAAGTTGAAGTCTTCGAGCACGTATTGTAAGACAGATGCTTAAAACTTTTCAAGCTGCATCGATTGAGAGGCGTACTTTAAAGAAGTAAGTATCTAAAAGCTTTTCCGAGGTTGTATTGAACTGTTGACAAACCACTCGAAGACGGAGGAAGCGTTTACTTTGGTAAGATGTCAAGTAAAACGTTCATCTAAGGACTCATGTTCTAAGGGTGATGTTCTACAGGTTATTTTATGCTAAGTAAATAAACATTGAATGTATGATTAATTTTAAATGTCTTTTGTAAAAATTGATACGCTGAAACTGATTTAAAACAAACACTTTTGTTTTTAGTTTCTTTTTAAAATAAACAAATTCGTAGATCATAGAAAAAAATACAATTAACCATAAATACATATAATATAGGCGTTGCATAAAGAAATTACAATTTAATAAATGCCCTATTTTAATCCAAAAGCAGTCACAAAAAATATTTTATCAATTCGACTTGAATCTTTGCATTTGTTCTATGGAACATAAGCTTTAATAGTAGTTTTTTTGTATGTACTCACGGCAACCAGACACTGCATGCTTTATCTGACTTAGATTCTCGCTTTTTAAGCCATTCTTTGTGTCTGTTATGTTACAGTATTCTTCATTGTTTAAATTTTTAGCACGCCAAGTTAATAAGAAAAATGCTTGTTTAGTATTTAGCTGACAGTTAAAAGAAAACAACAAAATATAATAATTGATTTGAGCTGAATAACAATGTATCCTTTCTGTTTGACTTGGTGCCTGTCGCCAAATTTTATAACCACACTTTACGCTACAGACTTTTTAGTCTGTTCCCATGTCATTTCGACCTGAAATACTGCCGCGGGTTTGAGCACGAGCAGTGAAGTGCCACCCACGTGTTCAGACGATGTGGATGGTATTTTTAACATCCACATCATCTAGACACGTGGCACTCCTCTACTGAGCGGTTTTGTAACAATTTTCTTCCACGCGCTATACGTCTGTGGAATGGCCTACCCTATGGTGGCAGTATTTCCAGGTAGATACGACCTGGGAACCTTCAAAAAGCACGTTTATCTCCACCTTCATCATAACGGCAATACGCCTGTAGCTCCCTTCGTATTACACAGAGCCGTGGTCGACAGTGATAACTCACCGTAAAGTAACCCATACACTCGTTTGCCTTGTCTTTACCTCAATATATTAATTACATTCTAATTAATTTCTGAAATTAAGTATGTTAGATTGATTCGTGATATATCTGTATAGAATAGTTTATCGCTGTGATTTAATCCAAGATCTTTTCCATACAATGAAATGAATTTAGTATTAAAGCCTAAAGCCACATTAAATATGTAAATGATATTACTGATATACTGTACTCTTCTGCTAGCGCTGAGAACACAATTAACGAAAGGAAGTCGGCGTCTGACGCTAACACTACTTAAAGCATTTCGCTTTGACTAAACATGTCAGCCTCATTGACATCTGGCTGCATTTAGATGTGTCAACGGTAATAATTATCAACGATTTGTAGGATTCTCGATCTCTTACAGTGAAAGTCATATTGTACTTCCTAATAGTTAACAAAATGTTATACAGAGAAACAGACCCAACTACGAACATTGGAGCTGGAAAATGAAGTAGCATACAGACTAATAAATATTAATTATCATACACATAACAAATATTTCAACATTTTCGACCAACCACTGTTCATCGACACACTCGCCATCTTTCGTTATTTCTTTTTATATGTTATATTTGAATAATGTATAAAGCAAACATATTTACTAATTTACAATTTAGGAATTAACGTGTCCTCAAATATTAAATGTAATAATATTTAAAATAACGGACTGTTTGCATACCAAGATTTTTATACCAAGAAAAAATACATGCTTTTTAATATACAATGACTACGTAGAAATACAGTGTGACTAGTGCTATTTAAGAATAGTTTTATGTGTTTAATCTAAACAGTATATAAGGTTACTGTCTCATTGACAGTTTACGAATTAAAGTATAATTTACATCAACAAGTATCAATATTAACATATAATTAAATTAGAGGTCACTACTTTACGTTTAATATTCTTATTTAAACCATAATTTAAATCAACTTCGGGAAGTGGCTATTACTGACAATTAATTAATTAATAAAAACTATGGATACTGCGATGTGGCATCACAGCAATGGCAAAGTACTTATTTCTAATGGCGAAGGGACATTGACTTCACAATTACCATTGTTTCGCTTACTTTTCTAGGTGAATAAAACAGTCCGCTAGACGGGCAGAATTTTATATTTATTTTAAAAGTTTTGCCCCTATTCCAATCCTACTTCGATGTTACTATATAATACTAAACTTATATAACTCTATGCAGTGAATACCTGGAACACCGTTTCCACGTAACGAACAAGCTGTTAGATTTGTCATGCTTTAAAGCGCTCAATCCTACCGATAAGAGCATTACAGTGGGAAACAAAATCAAGCACACGCTCAGTTTAGGTATTTACTATTTGGTGCTTCACGTTTTAGATAGAGACAAAAGCTCTTTACGTGCTAAGTACACAAGCAGTGGATCTCTTTATATTAAATATTTCATGAAAATAATAATTTTGTACAAATTTTGTATTTTTAATTAGTTACTTTTGTTTTAAAGGAATTAATTCTTATTAAAATATAAATATTATTTTACTAATTATTGGCATTATTTCCGTCTACTCTACAGGACATGAAAATTCATAAAGTTAATTAATCTAAATATTCTAAAACATCTAAATTATAAAATAAAACTAAAAATCTAACATATAAATATTTCACTTAAAACACTTACCCAGAGCTACGAGTTCTTAAGTAAATTTTCTTAACCTAAATACTGAAATACGCAAGCCACATTTCATTTCTTATTTTATATTGTTTTAACTTAACGGGGCGTAATGTCCATAGGTTATAATTTTATTAGTGAATTTGTTGATATATTATAAAAAAATAACCCAGATTTTTCATTTAAAAAGTGTAAGTTATGTTGGATTTCATATATTTATATGAATATACAGTTAATTTTTTTCGAATTATTATTGCATTATTTTTGGTTCCCTCTGCCAATCCTGTTATATGCAGAATACAGGATGAAGTTACAAAAATTACACTATACTATTGCTAAGGCTGACCTTAGCAATAGTATAGTGTAATTTAAGAGCTCTGAGAGCTCTTTTAGCTCAGCCTCCCCTAGTCCAGTGACTTTTTGCCTGCAATAGGGCCAACTGCATACTGCTCATTCGAAAAAACGAAAAAGTAACTATACTATTTTTATTAAAACGCAAATATATATTTTTATTTTCGATAGATACAACTAATCTTAGCTGTCCGATAAAACTACTCAGTCGTCCCTTACAAGTCATCCTTGAACTGTAAGTTAGGAAAAAGATCCCTCTATCCTCAAAGGCAGCTATTTGAATTGCTAATACTCGATGGCTACGGCTATTTGAGTTTTGTATTCTGAAGAAACTTTATCATTCTCTCTTTATTTACTTCTTATATTACAGTTTAGGGAACCTTATAAACAGGAAATATACAAAGGATAAAAAGGGATCAAACTTTAATAATCTACTAAGTAAACTTTGAAGGGTATGTTTTTGGTTATTTAGTCTTTATTTTTTTTTTGTATATGTGATCTTGACAAAGCATTTGGTAAGTCTAGCCACTATTTCATCTTTTTTAAGAAGATTTTCAATTTTATAAAAAATCGTTCCAGGTCTGGTCCTTAAATGACATTAATTACTTGTTAAAAAAGACAAAGATGTTTTTGTTTGAAGCTTGTCGCTGTATCCCACGTGGCAGAGGAGGCAGAGGAAACTTAGGAATTTAGTATTATGACATTTCGTTTCATTCACCCTTTCCGTCGGATTTGAGGCATAGGCACGATAAGTGGCCTTATTAACCGGAATAAGTTTGCGTTAATCTCAAGACGAAGAAATAAAAATATTAAATACTTCATTTCTTCCTAAGGGTATCAAACCCACAACATTCCGCATTTACAGTCTTATGTTTGTATCCCTTCACCACGACAGGCCAGGAATGATTATACTTCGGGAATATTCAAAAATACTGTACATACTGTGTGTTTTATTTCAAACATAGAAAATCTAATATATTTATAAAAAATATGTTTTTACTTAGGTAGTATTTTACGGGTACAATAATATACTGAGTGATGTAAAACAAAGTCTGAATAAAACTGGTTAGTCTCTTTTTACGGTAAATTGAACTAAAAGGCTTTCAGAAGCAGACAGTGCCGGATGTGGCTGGAGCCGGTATTCCGGCTTTAGAAGTACCGGTTTTACATGCATTTTTTCTGGTGACCTCTTATACTTTATGGTAATATAAGTCTAGGTGATATAAAACTATATTTTTGCTTAGTGATTTTTTACATATATTTATTTTATATAATGACAATGAATGTTATTGGGTTGTTGTTCAACTTACCTCGCATATGGCAGGGTAGGCAGAGAGAATATTGGAAACTAGTGATAAGTCTCTCCGTTCCATTTTCCACTTATCTTCGAGTGTGAGGCAGAAAATAAGCGAAGAAACTGATGTTAATAAATATTTCATTTCTTCGAGTGGGGATCGAATCTACAATATTTTTCTATCGCATATAATATAAATAGCAGATGAAATTAAATACAAAATAATATATGAATATCAAAACTCGCAGTGTTGAGTTCCGCTACTCAACACGCAATGCTCCAAATTCGGCGAAAAGTGGGGGACGGAAGTGGAACGGAGTGTCTTAACACTAGGTTCCCTGTGGCTACCCTGCCTCGTGCGGGATACAGCGTGAAGCTTAGAGAGAGATATGAATATCAAAAATGGTAGATATGTTTCGTCATCGTTTCCTTAGCTTTTAGCTATTAAAATTTTGGATAAATTACCAGAAAGGCTGGATATTATTCAGAGAATTTGATTTATTTGTTCTGTATAATTTATTTTCATATTATTGTAAAACAATTTATTTATATATTCTAATATTTACTATACCAACAATTTAATAAACATTGTTTTATATCTACCCGTGGTTGTCCTTAAAAAAATCCAATTAAGTCAAATTTGAAGTCTTTTATTAGCAAATGTACGATGAGTGTGCGAACATAATTCATTAAAGAAAACCTAGCAGAGCGTGCAAATAGATCGTAATTAAATATCCATGTATTTACATTATAAATTGATTAATCGATAATAGACGTCAACGTCTGATCAATCAATAAACAGTGACCGATGAATGATGATCAATAATCCATGATCTTTAATTACCGAAGGGTTTGGACCTAGCCGCGTCCTGGTCTAACACCGATACAGGTATTAAAGAATAACAGAGTAGCGTTCAGCAATTCACCTCATTTTTGATGTAAATATGTAAGTGATAGTACTTACATGTAAAACAACTATCTCTTCTTTTAGTTATAATTATATATCTTAAACATATTTATAGATATTTGCTACTATGTAGTACCGTAAAATATTTTAATTAAATTGTGTTTGCCTTTGGTAAATTTATGCTTTATTTAATTTAGCATCACTATTTATTCTTTGTTCGTAAACAAGGCATCGTTTATACGGTACAATGACAAAGACTGGAATTTCTAATTACCAGTACTTGGTCGGTAGCTTATAATGATGCAGATGAATTTGATCTTTACTATGTTGTCAATATATTATTAAATTCCTACAATTACGACATATTTATTTTATTTATTGTTAATTTAGTTTTAATTTATATAGGTACATCATAGTAAGATTGGTAAATATTTTTTTATCCACATATATATATATATATATATATATATATATATATATATATATATATATATATATATATATATATATATATATATATATATATATATATATATATATATATATATATATATATATATATATATATATATATATATATATATATATATATATATATATATATATATATATATATATATATATATATATATATATATATATATATATATATATATATATATATATATATATATATATATATATATATATATATATATATATATATATATATATATATATATATATATATATATAACAATCCACACCGATTTCGGCGACGGCGACTCCTTGCATGTTTCACTTTATTATACATTTGTGCTTGTGTTATGGCGGGCTCTTATGGGACTCGGGAAACCGAATTTCTTCTTGAAAATCCGCTGACAGGGCACACAGTATAGTTGGCCAGCGTCGTTATATGTGTAAGTGTAGGAAAGTTTGAGTTGGGTCTTTCGTAATTCGCGTTTGGCATCTTCATCTTCAAGCCGCTGCTGTTCAAATTCATCTACGTTTTTATAAACAGTGCGTCGCCATTCTTGTCTGAAACGTGCTCGCTGTTCCCAACAATCTGTCGGTATATTGCAAGCCAAGAGGTTTCGCTTAAGAACGTCTTTATAACGTAAATATTGCCCACCTTGTCTACGTTTTCCGTGAGCAAGCTCAGAGAAAAGGACCATCTTAGGCAATCTATTGTTATCCATGCGAAACACGTGACCACACCATTTAAATTGTTTTTTCATAATAATTGCCTCTATACCCGACAAGCCACATCGACGCAAAATTTCAGTGCTTGGAACACGGTCCTGCCATTTTAGCCCCAAAATTGTTCTTAGACACTTAAGGTGAAATATGTCCAGTCGCCTAATGTCTGCTTTATAGCAGCACCACGTCTCTGCAGCGTACAATAAGGTCGGCAGAACAATCGCTTTGTAGACTAATATTTTAGTTTGCAATTTAAGGTCGTGGGAGTTCCAAACACCCACCCTAAGCTTACCAAAAGCTGCTGCAGCAAATGCTATTCGTGTGGATATCTCTGATGCTAAGGTGTTATCATTTGATATTCGACTACCCAAGTATTTAAAGTTTGAGATTTCTTCCAATACAATGCCATTTAGTGTGATATTAGAATCGTCCCTGCAGCCACCTCGAGGAGGTTGTTTTAAAACTTGGGTTTTACTGGTGTTTATAACCAAGCCGAAATGCTGGCAAGAGGAATGCAACGAGTCTACGTAATTTTGAAGACACTCGACTGAATCGGCCATTAGACAAACGTCATCGGCATATAGAATGTCCAAAATGGGCAAGTTTGGGACTAGACGCTTAGCTCTGAATCTGGAAAGATCAAAAACGCTTTTGTCCATCCAAATGTTTAGTTAAATTTTATTATTGCAAGAATTTATTGCATCTTTCATTACAGCAGCAAAATATAAAGAAAATAATGTGTGAGCCAGAACGCAGCCTTGCTTTACACCACTAGAAACCGGAAATTGATCCGAGAAGTCATTTTCATGCCGAACATATGCCTTCATATCTTCATGAAACTGACGTGTTAAGTTTATAAGTTTTACTGGACAACCAGCCTTTTCGAGAACAATCCAAAGAGCCTCACGTGATATCTTGTCGAAAACTTTTTCTAAATCGACAAAGCACATGTAAAGCGGACGGCACTGCTCTAGATTTTTTTCTTGGGTTTGCATTACGACAAAAATGGCATCAATCCTACCTCTATCTTGACGGAAGCCACATTGGATTTCTCAGAGTATCGTTTCGGCATGTTGATATAATCGAGTGCTAATAATTCGAGCTAGAATCTTACCAGCTGCTGAGAAAAGAGAGATACCTCTATATGAGCTGCAGTCAGCAATGTCTCCTTTACCTTTATACAATTTGCAGATAGAAGCATTTCTCCAGTCCTGTGGTATAGTTTCGCAACTCCATATCTCCAGGATGAGTTGATATAGCCTGTCAGTAACATTTAGGCCGCTATATTTGTATATCTCAGATGGCAAACTATCCATCCCAGGCGCACAGTTAAACTAAATATTGCTACGTGGAACGTTCGAACTCTTCTGGACAGTGATCAGAACTCGTGTCCTGAAAGAAAAACGGCTTTGATTGCGAGAGAGCTGGCTAGATACAATATTGATATTGCGGCCATTAGTGAGACGCATCTCAGTGATACGGGAGAATTATGCGAGTACCTTGGCGGCTATACTTACTACTGGAAAGGAAAACCCAGTACCGAAAGAGCTGCTAGTGGAGTGGGTTTTGCTGTGCGAAATGAACTTGCACGTAGATTGCAGGAGTTACCAAAAGGTATCAATGACAGAATAATTACACTAAGACTTCAACTGACATCTAAGAGGTACATCCACCTGATTAGTGTTTATGCCCCCACTCTGCCAGCTCCAGAAGAAGAAAAATTGAAATTTTATTTTGAACTTAGTGAAGTTCTCTCGAGAATACCTTCTTCTGACAGGATCCTACTCTTGGGCGATTTCAACGCACGTGTGGGTAGTGATCATAGTGCTTGGGACGGAGTTCTTGGTCGCCATGGAATTGGAAAAAGCAACGCTAATGGGTTTGATCTTCTTACTTTATGCGCAAAATTTGGCCTGTCGATTACTAACACATGTTTTCATCTGCCTGAGAAATTTAAGACCACATGGATGCATCCAAGATCTAAACATTGGCATCTTTTGGATTATGTGATAGTGCGCAAGAAAGACCTTGGTGAGATTCAGATTACCCGAGTGCTGAGAGGGGCCCAAGGTTGGACTGACCATCGACTTGTTCGATCTAAGCTTAGATTACAATTGAGAACACCACGCCGAAGCGCTCGTAGGATCCCAACAAAGCTAAAATGTGTAAAGCTAGTCGGAAACAAGGATCTTGGAATGGAATTGGATAATGCTTTCCGTTCCAGTATGCCAGTGATGGCAAATACTACGTCTATTGATGAAAACTGGCGCTTATATGCTGACCATCTTTACAGATGTGCTTCTCTAGTTATTGGGAAACCTGACCGGAAGAATCAAGATTGGTTCGATGATTCCGAAGGTGCCATTAAGAAACTCATCGAGGATCACAGACGTAGTCTCCTTTCATTTAATACCCTTGAAAGGAGAAAAGCTAGTCACAGCCTAAAGTTGCAGGTGCGTGCTCTCAAGGACAAACGGTGGACAGATAAAGCAACAGCGATGCAGCTATATGCTGATACAAATCAGGCAAGTAGATTTTTTGAATGCTTGAAAACTGTCTTTGGACCAAAAATTAAGAACATTGCCGCGATTTACAACAAGGATAAAACCCAACGGTTAACTGATCAGCGTGATATAGTGGCCCGGTGGGCGGAACATTTCTGTGATGTTTTGAATCCCACCACTGAACTTGCTGACTTGTTGTATATCAACTCCTTAGAAAACACACCAAGAGTGGAAATCTTAGCGGAGCCACCAACCTTTGATGATTTCTCCGCCGCGCTCAGTAAGATGAAGAATGCCAATCCATATAGCATTTACATTGCACCAGAATATTTATGTTTCTCCTCTTTTCAATATATTCAAATATTCACTTCCATCACATGGAATGTTACTAATAAGTAATATCGCAGTTTATTTATATGATAAAATCTTGTTAGCCTTTATTCGTATTTCTTCTCAAAAATAGAAGGCCCAAACTTTTCCAAATTTTAAATTTAAAGTAATTTTATTTACCCGCTCAACACGTTAGGGTATGCTTTCCCTTTTTAAAACTTTTTTCAATAGTAATCAGCTTCATAACTGATTTTTCGTGATACAATGTGAAAAATAAGAATATATTTAAGCGAAAAGCTGTTGTTGCTTTACACGGATAAAAATATAAATTACTTTTACAAAATGAACACTTTGTCTGAACTCATCCAATTTTTTGTTTCAAATTTACACAAAAGCCAATTTTTACACATTCATACATTTAAATATTTAATATTTTCAATACTTCGCTCTGGCAAGGCAAAGCTTGGCGTTGAGTTCCGCCACTCAACACGCAATACCTCAAATTCAGTAGTCTGTGCTCACAGTTAGTGTACCCGTAGTAGAGTAAGAGTAGTTCATGTATAAAAATTAAATCTCGAGCGTTAAAGCCGTTGTCGTGTATACTCGTTTGTACAGTCGTGTATACAGGTTTGTACGTCGTAAAACTCTTCAGTGCTATATCACTAATATATTTGATGTACTGAAAGGCTCATATGAATTATAAAATAGATAAAACATAATAATTCCAAACTTGTAAAGGCACATAAGCCCAGCGTCTTATGTCAATTGTTATAGCGACGTTAGTATGTCATGACTGATATCGTCTGGCAGTACGCGCGCGGTACAAGCAATGCTTGTATGGTGTTAGTCGTTGACATATAACACTCTACGAGTCAGTGTTAGATAAAAAGGTGCGTGTCCCTGTTCCAATGTATGTAGTAGTTTTCCGATGCCTTGTATAGCTGCTATTTAATGTTCCAGTATTCTATCGTAGTGGTGTTTGCCTATGCCTTATATGTTGTTCAAACGAACTACGAACGAAATTTCACTCACAAATCAATCAGGATCACGAGTAACCAATTAAATACAATCTTAATATAACATCTCGGAGGGTTCAGTGACGACTGTTGCAGCCGCGGTCTATTATAGGTATAGGTATTAATGATGTAGAAGAAGATAGGACACACTCTTGAATTTCCTTTAAAAGAGCTGTAATTAAAATATTGCATGGTAGTTGATGTTTCAATTTCTAAAAATTCATGTTTTGTATATTAACTTTCTTAATAACGTTACCTCTATAATCTTTAAAATATTTTCGATCTTTGGTTACTCACGGTCACAATAAAAAAAGTTTCTTATCACTATTTATTTTGAAGGTATATGGGGAATTATGATACTAAGAAAGACTGGAATAATAAACTTAAAAAATATATTTCACTTAGTGACTTAAAACTACGATTACAAAAAAGATAATATATTGCCGATATTATATATTGCCGTGTGATCCCGGCTTAGAATAGGATTACCCTGGTACTGATGGTGTCGTAAGAGGCGAATAAAGTACGTGTGGTGGAGTCACGTTGCCAGCAATGACAACACGCATGGGCAGGCTCGACCGGATTATTACCACCCCCGGCGTTTAAGACCGGCGTTAAGTAGTGGCTTTGGCCACTGCGTTTCGCATTAGGTAATGCCGGGCCCCGGTGCCCATCCACCTTAAAAGACGGCAACGCTCCTGTAGCTCCTCTGGAGTTACACGGGGCCGTGGGCGACGGTGATCACTTACCATCAGGTGACCCGTACGCTCGTTTGCCGTCTCTTCCATAAAACTACGATTACAAAAAAGATAAATTAAATTATCTACTTTGGTTTCCTATGCAGAACTGTTAGAAAACTACAATTAGATCAAGCGTACTTGTCTAAGCGATTAGGATAATTCCACGAATGCTAGTTAGCTGAGCCTTTCAAGTGCCATTTGAAATTATTGTCTACGTAGACAGCGTTTGTGGTGTTAGGAAGAGCTTTTTTGTGTTCGACATTAATGTTAACGAAAATCTGTTTATTTGTCCGTCACCTTCCCAATATCCCTTGATATAATAATAAAGATTCTCGGACGAAATTTCTGTCTGTATTTACAATTACTACTTATAAATATTATATACACAATGAATACAAAAATGAAAATGGTGTAAAATATATATTATTGCTTTTATTTTATTAATAACAATATCAATATCCCTTGGGTGATATTTATTTTATCACGTGTTTTATATTTATATTTTAAATGGTACTAAGTTTATTTTTTAATTAATTTAATTCAATACTGAAATGATTTTACGTCCACTTTTTATATACTTTTCTTATTATGAAAAAGCTTTTCCAGGATATGCTAGTTTAAATTATGTAGTACCTGGTCATCCACACTGCGGCCATAATTTAAATGCATGCTGCTGACAGAATGGTGCTTACTATAAAATATGACTTACAATAGCTAAGTAATAACTTTGCGGCAACTGGCCTCTATTTGTAGATACTCGAAGGGGAATTAACTCTCAATCTCGAAGTTACAAGTCATGTATTATTCATATATCCCAGATTATGTCCGGGTTCATTCACGTTGCAGAAAGTTTTGTGAAAAGTTATTATTGTTGGCGTTCACTTTAATTTGCCGTAGGCCATCTATAGATGAAACCGGTCAAGTGCGTGTCAGACGCCTATCGACGGGTCTCGTATATATTTAGGGTTGTAGATCAACGGCAAGTATAATTTATAAAAAATAATAAACTTGTATTTGTAGGCGTAGTCACTTATTTTTAGAATTTCGCATCCAAAGAATAAAACGGAACTCTGTATCTAGCACTCCGCTGTCCGTATATAACAGGCTCTATTTAATGCACTGTGATAGTTAGATAGTTGATTATTTAATACATAAAGTATTACTTAGCTAAAAAATTGAATAAAATAAACATTTAAAGGTATATTCGGCATTAAAAATTCTGGTATATAGAAGCCCCTATACAACAGATTTTTTGATATAGTAATTGTACAAAATGGTATAGAATACTCTGGCACAAATCAAACTTTCACTTGACCGGTTTTTGAAATTTATGTAATGATTTGTTGAAATGAACTACAAATATATGTAATGATTGTTTCTATATTTTTTCTTTTTCTGGATTTTTTGCTTTGGCGAAAAGTAAAAGCTCAACGACACAAAGTTGAAATTTCATACTGGAGATATTGATTACGCCAACGTTCATACAAAATATACATTTATAAACGTTCGTAAATTTTTATTGATTTTATTGAATTATAAACATATAATAAATATAACAATGTCTGTGATTTCGTTCTTTGTCGCAATTGTTACACATTTTAAATGAAACAGTTTTAACAGGATTAATTGCGTATATTGATTGGTAAACATTTTTATACGGTGTGATAGGTATACTGGTGAGCAGCGACTGGACATGAAAACTGACCATGGTTTCATTGCTAGCTAACTTAAGGTCTTTCAGTCCGCCAACAAAATGATAAGAATCTCTAAGGCTAACAACGCATCCTCTATCTGAAGCTCCTCTGGTGGAGGTGGTCTGTTAACATCAAGTGTGTATCGTACGATAGATTGCTTTGTCTTATCCAAAATAATAATTATCGTTCCACTGCAAGCATGATGGGTTAGAAATTATATTGGAACTTGGAGAAGTGAACTATTTTCCCACTCTGGTGATACAAAATGGGGTGTTTACTTCACACAATACTTAGATTTTGGGAAATATATGGACAATCGAAGCTTGATACTAGGTTATCTCTGTCCGTCGCGCAATGTGTGATCGCAACGCTGATTTTTTTTCCAATATACGTTTTTGAGAAAAGGAAGTGCTAGATTCGAATGTGAAAATGAGTGTTTTAATTTATAAATTACAGCAAAAATTCAAAGTGCCAAAATTATAGCGCTAACATTAATATAAAAATAAGAATATTTCAAACTTCAAATGTAATAACATTGTCGATACAGTTTCCAATATATTTTGTCCGAAGAATTTCTCATTTATTACGTCAAATAAGTTAATTGTTCAGAGCGGGCAAAGAGCAGCGTTCAGGAAGCCGGATATCCGGTCTTAGCATTGCAGCAAAAGAGGCCAACGAAGTATGTAGAGAAATTCAACTACTGGAATGTTTTATTTTTCTTATATATTTTATATGTGTGTGATTATTTCAAAAATGAATACTAGAATTTTCCTTATGAAAAAGTTATGTATGAATTTTAATTATATGAATTAATTTAATCAATATTCTTTTAACGCCTTAATACAAAAATAAAAATAAATCATTTATTTGAAATATTATAATTAAATACAGAAACTAAAATTCATTCAACACGCTTACATTGCCTGCGTCACATTTTATATTTTACGATAGTGCCAAAGTTAGATTAAAGCACCTAACATAAAGTTTATGTCCCAAGACAAGGACACGTTCCACCCTGCAATGCTTGGCTCTTTTCCAGTCATTGCTTATAGTCAAACCATGTTCAGATCGCTTCTACAGTTCATAAAAAACATGATAGCTATATGTTAAAGGGTAACTTTTCTAGTATATTTTTAATAAGTTCATGTTTTTTTTTTATGGAAAAGACGGCAAACGAGCGTACGGGTCACCTGGTGGTAAGTGATCACCGTCGCCCACGGTCCCAAGAGTCTGCCCATGAAAAGATTATAAATTTATGTGATATAAGAAAAAAATCTTTATATAATTATGCTGGTAGAGTCTCTGTAAAAATAGAATCTAAAATATTAGCCGGTCTATGTGTGCATACGTAAGAAAAACTAGACGAGACATTATGATGACATGTTATTACAAGAATCCCAATTTATATATACTTTACTTTTTTTATTTATATATTTCTTTATTTACAAAAAAACAATAATAACATTTTTGACATTCAAAGATAAAAGCTAAACGAAAAAACAAACAATTAAGATTCATTAAATTACAAGAAAATCGCTTGTATTTTTTAAATAAATCTTAATATCATGCTATCATGGTACCTGAACATAATATAATAAGTCCCACTTCATTAAATGAGATATAATTATACTTTAGATTCCAGGTGTGAACAAAATATATTTAAATAAATTTAATTTATACAAATTATCCTTACTTATATGTATACATTGACATAAATGTATAAATTGAATCATTTACTATTATACAATAATAAGAACACCCTTACTGCAAATACAATTTCATTAAAGTGAGCTTTAATAAAGTTTGATATTTCCATAATTTGCCTCTATAAGAGATAAGATAATCGATATACATCGCTATACTTTTATTATAATATACTTATTCCTGTGTTTCATTTCAGACTATAACAGTAGCAGTCGTAAAAATTTACGAGATTTTAACGGTCTTATATGTATATAGCTTCTGTATGTAGTTAATACCGTAAAAGGTGTTTGTTGTATGTCTTCTATTGTACATACTCCAGCAACTTCTAGTTTTCCTTTATATAAATTAACCTTTATATAAATTTGCATCACGTATTTAGTTTTACGGTAGTGCGAAATTTAGATTTTCCTTAGTTTATTTGGAGTCAAGCACGACTTATTTTGGCAGGACTTGGCACCCATCCCTGATCGGACACGATCTGTTTTTTTTAGTATTCTGTTAAAGTGTCATTGGCAGGGTTACTTGCTTGGTGGACGTTTCATGGCAAATATTTTGGCATGAAATATTTTCGACTGAGTCTCGTACAGCTGTACAAATTATGATTTATGTTCTTTATGTTCATATGAGCTCCGTATCTGTCAAAGCTATATAAAGTCAATGTTCAAAAACACTTTGTGAGTTATTCGTGTAGTAACTGTTTTTCATTGTGTCGCTAGTTATTGTAGCTTTTTACTTGATTCACAGCAAAAGCTACAATTTCGTAGCGTTGTAATTTAATTATTTATTGTTGTGGAGTTGTTATGTTTTTGTAGAAAAAAGATCTTCTAAAGTTACATAGGTAGAATAAAATATTAAAAACAAATAATCGTTTAAGGACACTATAACGCAAGGCATTCTTAGGCTGTGATGATTTTTTTAAATTTTTTTACATAATAAATATAGCTTTGTACTCATGTAAATGAATATGCAAAAAGTTATAACTTCAAAATTGATAAAATACCTAAATCGTCTAAAAACAATACAAACATTAACACTCGTATTATAGAAATGGATCTGTTGTAGCGCAGTTGCGGCGAGGGACACGATTGGATAATTTGGAATTGTCTCGCCGCCGACTGCTGTTCTCCTAAAACGTGACTTGCATTGCACTCTATGTATGTGTCGTATCGGCACAATATATATATAGATGGAGACAATACCGTTTAGTACTCTACATTTATATCTACATAGGTAGGCAGCTTCTTTATTAAAAATAATATCAATGAGATAATTCCATTTTATTCAATTATTTTGTAATAAAGAGAGCATTTGTACAAAAAAACTTTTTTTATAACGTTTTTAGTTTTTCCATTATGACAATTTATATATCATGTTTCAAAGGTAGTTATTGTTAAAAAGCGGCAGTGTGACAAATATGATTATATGTATATAAATCACTGGCATATATTAGAGTTGCGGTTGAGAATAGTAAGTAGAACCAGCAGCAGATTTTTTCTCTATTTTTTATTCATATATGTTGTGCCACTCTGACATGGAATATGACGTCCCTTTAGCGTGAAATTGTACTAGCCTATTTTATAATTTATATATAGTAAACATTTTTTGTCTTTTTATTAATTTAGCAATAACCAATGACGATATGACGGTGATATCTTGATGACTTCAGATATACAAAATTTATTAACATATATGAAAAAAAGTGTGCGAGATAAGTAACTTTAACGTATAAGTTAATCGGGCAAGTAAGTATAAGTTAACTCGGGCCTGTGATGATGCGGAGGCACAAGCGTATGAACGTTAATGCAGGCTGTGAGATCGATTCCCAATCGAAAAACTGAACGGTTTTAATATATTTTTGTTTCTTAGCTCTATTATCAAAGCAAGGCGCGGCGTTGAATTCGGCCTCTCAGTAAGAAATGTCATCAGAAAGTGACTGAATTAACTTAATAGGAACGGAGTGAATGGAATGTTTTAACACCAGGTTCAAAATTTCCCTTCACCTACCCGGATATGTGCGAGAAAACGTGAAGCTAATAAAATAACAATAGAAATATATATATTAAAACATATAACATATTTATTACTACAATATTTTATGCAAAAGTAACATACAAAATAAAGAATAATATAATAAAATGCTCGTGTCACTGTATGAAATTTCACAACGTGTTATTTCAATTACAATTATGAAGCTCCGTTCATTAAATTTAAGTGCAGGCTTTATTTTACGTAACCTACTTCTACATAAAAAATGTAGTTTCATATTATATAAATGTGTCAGCAAAAACCTGAGTTGTAATACAAGTCACGTTTTGAGTGAACAACAGCTACCCCGTGGGATGATTCTAAATTATCGTTCTTCAGCGCCACAGCGTTGCTGATAGCTTTACGCCAACCCATTCTTTTAAATTAACTGCTATTATGGTTGTTTTAAAAAATGTTATAAGAAAAATATTATATTCAAAAGTATAATCATTGAGATAGAATTTGAATATTCAGGTTATATGATAACTATTTAATCTAGTAGTTTTGTTTATAAGACCATTAAAGAGATTTTTATAGTATTGAATGTCTCAGCTTCACGCTGTATCCCGCACTAGGCAGGGTAGGTAGAGGGAACCCGGGAACCTAGTATTAAGACACTCCGTTCCACTTCCGTTCTCCACTTTCCGCCGAATTCGAGGCATTGCGTGTTGAGTGGCGGAACTCAACGCCGCACTTTGTCTTAGTATTGAATGTTTTTGCTAAATACAAATACACTGAAATATGTAATGCCATAAGGAGTGTCCCCAGAGTAATAGAATGCATAGTTCTTAATTTTTCTTTGGCAGAAAAGATTCATATTGAAATCGCTAGAGAACCAGGTGTTATTAAGCATAAAATCAACATAATAAAGGTAAATTGGATTAGTAAGTGGAGTATAGTATGGTCACGACGATTTGTAGATTCTTTGCAAAAGATGGCCGTCAGCGTAAACCACTAGATAAACGCGCTTTTTGAAGGAAGCCTGTGTAAAGTAGTAATTGCAATTGCTTGAAAGAAAATCAAGTACAAGAGTAATCCAACATTGCTTATCATATTATATATCTAATTAAGGTCAAACATTTCAATTTAGGACTATTTATGGTTAAATAATTTATGTATACTCTTAATAAAGCTCCAAATAAAAACTTGTTAATATTTAAAAAAAAAGTAAACTTTCTACTCCTCAACCTCAACAAAACTTTTGACCCCATGTTCCGGTTTGCGTACTTCACAATTTGCCTGCGCCAGTCTTGTAATTAAATAATAGACGTAATGGTCATACTACGGCACCTATCTTTGTAAGTAATAAATCAACGTTGAAGTGCTGCTACATTTTTTTGGTAATTAATAACTATTTCTGAAGCGTAAAAAAGAATGTCATCGATGATAACATTAATTTATAAATGCAGGTCACAAATTTTAAGCTCTAAAGAATGACTGTGTGATGGTTGTGGGTTTGATCTCTATTTGAGGTCATTATACTAGATTTTTTATAATTACACGTTGTAAATATATGGAGAAACGTGGCGTTCAGTTCTACCATTTGGCACGCAATGCTTCAAATTCAGCGGAAAGTGGGGACTGAAAGCGAATGTAGTATCTTAAAACTAGATCTCCATGATATCTTTGCCTATTCTGCTATATTTTATGTCATATTGTCATAACATTTTTTCCAGATTAAATTTTTTTCACAATCAAATTTGATTAGCAGACTCGTCAATATTTTTCATCAAATAATGAGAAAAATTAGGCATAAATTTTCGATCGCTGTTGCAAATAATAAGTATAGTTTATTCTGATGAAAATATACAGGAAATATTGTAGCAGGTGGCAGTCGGACAAGCTATGAAACGTAATAGGAAGAGCTCAAGCCATGACAAATTTAAAAAAAAAAAACATCACACCTAATAATACATAAACAATCGCGAAACCTATATGAAAAGATTATTTTATGGGCTATTATTCCGTAGAGTTGGTCCAAACCTTAGGGGACTCATTAGACCTTGATTTATAAGTGAAAATTGTAAATTTATTACGTATATATTCCGCAGTTAATAGCTTAGGCCATTCTGCGGTTTAACGCAAAACTAAAATTCCGGATTAAAGTTTCCAGGATAACCGTTATTAATGGTTATGGTGAAAATAATACCGAATTTCCATATAAAATTGGTTTTGTTATTAAGTTTAACGTTGTTTAAAATCAGTGGAAAACATATTCCAGTCACAGTGTTTCGTGTGCAATTTGGTCAGAAGTTTTAATTATGCATATTCATCGTAATATAATAATGATATAATTATAGTTCTGAGTACCAATTTCATTAAGAGAATTCTTAAAGGTGACCATTAAGCCTCTATGATATTATTATATTAAATTATGATTGCTATTTTATAAATGTATCTGGCGTGGCACATACGTATGACGTACTCCAAAACGGAAATGAAATACTTAATATTTTTAAAAATTCAATATTTTCATATTTTCGCTATGGAAACGAGACGAAGTGCGGTGTTCAGTTCCGCCAGTCTACGATTAATGTCACAAATTTTGCGTACATATGTGTGTATATTTGACTTTTTCTTTAATAAGTGGTGAGAACAAAATAACATCCAAAGTCACAGTTGTATATATATAAAGAAATAATACAATTAAATATGAATTATATCGAAGCCTGTCATAGTGCAGCGGCACAAGCGTGTGACTGTAACCGACAGATTGTGGGTTCTATCCCCATTCGAGGAAATGAAATATTTAATATTTTTTCATTACTTTGCTTTGATACAGGAAAAAACACGGCGTTGAGTTCTGCCACTCAACACGCAATGCCTCATATTCGTCAGAAAGTGAGGAATGGAAGTGGAATGGAGTCGTCTTAACACTAGGTTTCCAAGTTTCATCTGCTTTCCCTGCCATGTGCGGGATACAGCGTGAAGCTGAGTACAATTATATACATACATAGTTATATAGTATTTTGAAAATAAAACATGTATTTTATATTTTTATACATAAATTATAGCCTGGAACCTTGCCCGTACATAAAATTCACTTGAAAGTTTTGCCAAATGTAAAAACCCGGTAGCTTTCAAGGGGAATAATTATGGTGGCGGCTGACAAACGGTCGCAGTTTTAATTAAAGACTATTTAAACTTTACATTAAATTTAAGAACCTTTTTAATATAACTGTAACAAGTAGGCTTTTATAGAAGCATTTAAAATATATTTTTATTTTCTTCTTAGCTTATTGATGTTCATACAATTAATAGGAAAAAAGTAAATATTTTTACTACTTACACTATTTTTTTCCTTTGTAAAACTGAAAACATTTTACTCTGCGATAAATAAATTTTAAATATTTATAAATTGTGACAATTGAAAAAGCTGAGGTTTCTGAACAAATGTGAAAATTCGGCCGATAACTTTTTGAGTTTTATAAATCAATTATTCAGTTTTTTCTGCTTTTGAGCTAGCAATCATACGTTTATAGACAGATTTCACAAATAAGTTACAATATTTTTAATTTCAGCAAGTGAAAAGTATAGAACTTAAGTAAATACATATATTTAAATATTACTTACCTAGTCTCATGTTAAATAAGGTGAGTTGCGATGAATGTTAACACTAAACTTACCAGTTTCTATAAATAAAAAATATATAAAACAATATAAATGCCTGAGGCTTGTCGTGGCGTAGGATGATAAATTTAATATTTTTAAATTAAATATTTAATGTTTTCATATTCTAAGAATTTAACTGAAAGAGAGGGGAGCAGAATTTCCTAACACTTATTTTCTAAGTTCTCCCCTTACCCTATCACGTACGTGCAGGATACATCGTGAAGCTATTAAAATATAAACACAAAATTATAAATATTATAACTGCCCATTTAATAACAATTGATAATTTACAATAAAGATGTCATATACTTATGCAATTATACATTTATTTCACTTATTTATTAAAAATATTTTATCAAAAATAAATAAATTTCTAAGAATATAAAATATTCTTAGAAATTTATTTTTGATAAATAGAAGAAAGGCATCAATCATTTGAATCTGGAGTGTTTGATTTTACCACAAAAGTGTGGTTTTAAGGGTGCGAGTGTAAACTTCGTAGCCGTCGTTACGGTGTCTGTTCGGGATATTTATCTTCATACAACTTTGCTCATGTAAATTGATCTTAAAATTATAATTTACGTAATTACAATTATATTTTTTGCTTGAAAAAACTAATTATTATTCGATTACTTTATAATGATTATTTTCCAATATCCTTAAAAAGTATTTAGTATTTATTGTTTCATATTATATTTTTAGTTGGAATATTGTAGTAGAATAAAAGAGTACATCTGTTTGTGTCACATACAACTATGCTACAGTTTAAAAGAATTTACTCAAATAAAAGATTGCAGAATATTATCAAATGAAACAATTTTCAGTTTCATATGATAATATTATCATATTAAAAAGCCATCTTTGCCGATAACGGAATAAAGTAGTTCTTTATAGCTGTTTTAAAAATATAATTAAAATGTGATTATTTTAAACTTTATTCATCTCTTATTGTTTAGATCAGAACTAAATACAAAAGAGCCACAAGTCGAAAATAGAATGTTTCACAGTAGAGCCGTTTAAGCTTTCGAAAATAGTTTATTGTTATTTACCCTTATATTATATATCACACATATACGTGTTATATACCGTGAGTTGCGTATTTTATAGTGATATTATGAAAGAAATATGTGCGTGAGAGGCCCTTTTGTAGATATAAAATATTAGTTTCTATTAAGTTAATTATAAAAGTTATGTTTAAAAATACTTAAAAGTTTTACATTAATAACAATATTATTTTTAATTAAAAACCCAAGTTATGTAACAAAAAAAAAACATATATCAAACTTTATCCATGACAATAGAAATAAAAAAAAAATATAGTGTTATTAAGAACAATATAAAATCGCTTTCTTAACTTAGTAATTTAGATTTTAAACCTTTTTTAGATCTTAAACTTCATCAAAATGCTAAATTATAATATTTCTCACATTAATAATAGTAATAATCCAGTTTAAAAGATTATAAATATTTCCCAACACTTTGATATTATATTTTTATTTTTATGTTCAATATATCCTTTTTCATTGTTTGAGGCATAGGCAGCTTATTGTTATAATTTTTTTTAGTATAATATTTATGAAGGATTTTTTTTTTACAATAATCTGAACATGGTAACCCTAATTTCTTTTCTTCCATCTTTTTACTCGTTTTCAACTATTTCTTACAACTTACTTGTGTTTCTTTTTCATATCTGGGTTTCCTTTTACTTGACGGACTTTTCTCCCTTTTAGTTATCATTGTTACCACAAGTAAATGCAGATTCCACACTCAATATACTAACGCTGACAAAACAATCACTAATGTTCCGTCAACAAGTAAGTGATTGTTGGTTAAATGCAGAAGGAATATAAGAAATAAAATAAATTTGATTATGACTTTTTAAATAGTGTAACTTCGACGTTACGAGTACATGTAATAATTTACAGTGGCAATAAAATAAAAATCACTAAAATATCATAATTAAAACTGCCATGTAATAAAATAAGGCAGTAATCATTAAAAAACAAAAAAAAATCTAAAACTAATGATATATGCAAAATGGAAAGTTTTGAAATGTATATTATAACCTTTTATTATAAAATATATGTACAGAGCCTAAAAGTTAAATGCAAAAGGGCGAGGATTGAAATATGGCACTTTTGATTATAAAAATTAGGTCATACTCTCATGAACTTTATTTGCAAAACGAAACACGTTGAGATATTTTAGAAACTGACCCTTTTCATTATAAATTAGCTTTTTTATTATAGAACGATATTCAAAATATTTAGTATATAACTAACGTGCGATTACCGCAATATTTGATTGTTATTTTTAGATTGTTATATTCACCCTGAGTAAACACGAAAATGCAAAAAGGGTACTTTCATTATTTTATTCGTAGTATTTAAAAGTTAAAATTTTAGATTTTCTTTTTAAAGTATAAAATTTGCTTATAATAATGTCCTTGTTTTAAAACAAAAGCATTTTTTATGGCCCCTTTGTATTTAAGGAGCTGTATTATGATTGACAATCATGAATTTGTATTTTATCAACAGTATAGTTGTACTATTAATAATTTTAATAAAAGTTATATGTGGTGTATACTTTGCCTTTAATTTAAATATATGTATGTACATATAAATAAGCATTGTTGCTGCTCGGGATAGACCGCACACATTCCTAAATGTGCCTATGAATATTTCATAGGTTGTCCATGTGACCTGTGGTGTGGTTGAATGATTATATTTGAGTTTATACTATACATTTAACATTATACATGAATAATGTAAATCACATTCTTTTATAGGAGTAATTACGTATATATATCAAGTTCTAGCACTTGCCTCCCAAATAGATAAATGTAATTAACAGCAAATAACTAAATCGATTAGTAATGCTAAATATATTATTATTAACAAGGAAGTTATTCATTATAAAAGTATAGAATTAAGCAACTTTTATACATAATAGTTTAGTGATAATATTGTTGTATGCGATATGAAAGCTATTGAAAAGATAATAGTGTATCGATTTCGCATTTGTATACGACGGGCAAAGTTGTAAAAATTTACGAGGATTCATCGAGCGTAAATGTGTAGTTTGTTCAATGGTCGTTATTTAAATATTATTAAAAATCTATTGAAGTTTCTGCAGTATTATTTGCTACACTTTGAATGTTGTTATAAACTAAAACTTCTTTGAGAGCCATTTCTGAAAAGTTTTTCATTTATACATTGAGAATTTCCGTGCTCCACAGTTTGGCGACGATCCAGGCGGTTCTAGAACACATTAGAAATATGACATCTTTAAGAAACATTATCTTTTTTTTACAGCTTCACGCTATATCCCGCAGATAGCAGCGTACGCAGAAGAAATGGGTTTCCTGGTGTTAAGACACTACGTCCCGTTCCCCAAGTTTAAGGCATTACTTGTTAAGTGGCGGATCTCAACGCCGCGCTTTTTCTGGTAGCATGTAAGAATAAATAAAAATATTAAATATTTTATTTCCTCGAGTGCTGATCGAACCCACAATCTTTCGCCTTTACAGTATCACGCTTGTAACTGTACCCTTGCTCCACGTTCTAGGCTTCTATTTTTTTAAATCAATCAAATCTAAAGATTTGAATCTGATTGAACTTGTAAATTCAATATTAACCTACGCATACTTATTAACATATTCATTTAATGTGAAAGTACTTAAATATACATATATTCTTTAATATTCAAAAGCTTAGTATAACAATTAATACCTTATTATTCCAGATATATAAATCCCCGAATAAACCAATTCACATTCAGATTATAATTAATATTTGGTAATATGAACGTAATAAAATATTATAAATTATATAAAACTACTTAAAGGTTTTTTTTATGGTTGACTTTATACAAAAAGGGTCCATAATTATACATTTTTATTTATTTTTTAATAATATTTATGAATCATGTAAAGTAAAATGCAATTATTATTACAATATATTGAAAGTGGCGTGGCGCAGCATTCTATTCAGATTTGTATCCACGAGTTTGTCAAGTAAAAAAAAAAATACTTCATCTGGACACATATCTGTAACGTGTACATAAGTTGAAAAGGCAGATTTATTTGATATCCATTTCGCAGTTAGCTAAGAGTAAATTTGGGTTAACCGCACTACTAAAATAATGGGTATGCGACAAAACGACCAAATGTGGCTTTCGGCTGCTTAAATTAGTTCTCCTTTGTACTTTGAATTGCTAACGCTAGTGTTCCTTTTTGACACTAATCGTGTGTTTAAACTTTCTTAGCTTCACGCTGTATCCTGCACGAGGCAGGGTAGGCAGAGGGAACCCGGGAACCTAGTATAAGATATAAGATATATAAGACACTCCGTTCCACTTCCGTTCCCCACTTTCCGCCGAATTTGAGGCATTGCGTGTTGAGTGGCGGAACTCAACGCCGCGCTTTGCCTTATTACCAGAGCGAAAAAATGAAACATTAAATATTTAAATTGAAAATATTAAATATTTCATTTTCTCGACTAGGGATTGAACCCAGAACCTGTCGGTTACAGTCACACGCTTGTGCCGCTGCGCTACGACAGGCCTCATGTGTGTTTAAACCATAGATTGTTTTTTGTTAAACATATTTTAAAGCTTGCTTCAAAAAATTTCATACATATAAGTACCACAATTAATATGACTTATTATTTTCTCACAAAATTCCACATTTACTCTCAGTAAAGTAGGTATCTCATTCTAAGCAAAAATCGAGACCATTGTGTGTTTTGTTATCTTATGATAAAAATCGTCACACTTTTGCCTTGTACCTTGTACTAGAAGAAGAAAATGAAAATATTAAATAATATATTCATCATGTTTATAATGTATTCCACATGCTGGGATGTCTCCTCCCCTATCAGCCTATCATTAATTTAATAAATTGAAATTCTTTCTTAATATGTAACTATTAAGGAGAATCGTTGAATATTTTGTTTAATTAAATTTATTTAATATAGATATCGAATCTCTTTTTATTACAGTTCCATTTTGGTCTTGATGACAATTATAAATTTAATTATCTCTAAGTCTATATCTCTTCTCTATCAATTTAATTATCTCTAAAGCGAAATGAAATCACGTTTATACTTTTTTCAATAAAAAAATTCAAATTGAATTTATATTGTTTCTTTGTCATCATAAAATCTTATAGTGATAGACGGAAAAGTGAAAATTATGGCTGTGTCGACGAAAATTCAATTCGGGATGCGGTCATGAGTTGTAATCAGGTTGGCAAAAATGAAATACGAGATCACAGTTCGAGGTCCTGACCCACGTCAAATCAGTATTCGCAGGTATACCACAAATTATTTACGACCGACTCACTGCTATGAAATTTTTTATCGCTACGATAAATCTTTATTAGGAGAAAGAAAAGTTCTTGCGTGTTCATTGCTAGCCTTTGCTAGACTTTGTTTTATTTTATTAATTTACAGAAAACTAAATTGATTACTGTTTTGATATTTAATTTTACTTCTTTAATACGTGTTATTGCTACTAAAAATGCTACTTTTTAATAAAATTTTCTGATTAATATTTTCTCATATAATAACTAAGCAAAAAATTTTTTTTACAAAAACATTTATATGTTCCACAAACGTGAATATACAAATTTAAAAGCAATAAATGTGTATCACATTTATCACTGTATTCACGTTCTGTACCTTTTTTTTAGAATTAGCACGAAAATTATATTAATTGTAAAGATATTGAAATTGACAACCGTTACGTTAATTACTAACATTTCAACACTAAAGGAACATTATTTTTCAATATTTAAAAACCAAGCCGACTAACAGCTATGCTTTATTTCTAGTTACACAGTTTTCATAATTGTTCTACCTTCCAACTGGAAAACTGCCAGCAAATAAAAAGCTGCTGAAGTGTTGTGTTTCCGGAAACCATTTTACTAAAATAATTCCGCTCTGGAAATACGACCTTAATTAAAATCAAAATATACTTTCCCTTCGCCATTGCAGCGTAGTGATTAGTTCAGTGACTGTAAAGTTTAAATAAAGCAATCGCCACACTAAGTGGATAAATTCTCTAAATTGCTTTTCATTGTTACTTTTTGTAGTTGTTTGGTACAATGGAGCTTACAACATTGTTTTTATATAAAACTAATAACGAATTTAGTGTAAAAGCGAATTCTCTCGTCTCCATAATTAATTTAATTTATTACATTTTAGTTTCAATTATGACTATAAATACACAGATAAACAATATCTAATAGTAAATTATTCTGTCTTTAATTTTTTATGTATTTTGGGTGGGATTCAATTGTAAATGTAAAACAACTTACAATGATCACGTGTAACCAAACCTCCATAGTTCAGTTATTATTGCTTTAATTTTATGGGTCAATATAACCTGAATAAAATTTTATACTTTTTTCTGATATGTAACAAAAATGTTTTACAATAAAATTTATATACAACCTAAAAATTATCTTCAAACGTACTTATACAAGTCTGACTAACTACTGTATTCTAGTAGAAATCCTGTCAAATGCAACGTCAACAGATTCATATGATAAATGATAACGAGAGATTAGCAAATTGATTTTATGCTCTACTGTCATTACACCATACTTTAAGAACTGAACTCAACTGTGATGATAACGCCGAAGAATTTGCAGGTAAAAGAATTCTTAATAGCTATAATTTATTTATGACGCCATTTCAGAGTAGTCGGATATATCACACAAATTGCCGTATTCCCTGCCCTTGCATATTTCATGAGAGATCTATAGGATGATTTCTCCATCTCACGGTCTGGGATGAGCATTGTATCCGTTTATCTAGGATAGACTTTATGAATATGTATGAAGCAACACATATGTCTAGCGAATAATAAGTACAAACAATAATATTTGCATAATAAATTCAATTTCAAAATAAGTTACTAAGGACAGACACAGTCAAACAACACAAGTACAATCTTTAAAGTAAAAAAAATATAAATTATTTAGAACTTAACTATATTTGTTTATGTTTTAAACATATACATTTTTGTACTTTTTTATAACGTAAAACAATTAAATGTACAGATTATAACATATGGGGTACCTCAATATTTAATATAATCAGTATTTTTATGTCATTTTAAATTTTACAGCTGTAATTAGACAGTTTGACAGTTACTCATTTCATTTTTTCTTATGAAAAATAGTTACATTTACATATAAAATGCTCACACTGGTAGTGTCGGCCGTATTAAACGTAATATATGATAAAGCTATTCCTTGTACCCCAAAAAAATGTAAAACTTTTCAAGTAAAATATGTGTTTATATGTATTGGGACATAGGCAAGTAAAAAATGTGTTTATGTGAATAATACGGTTATCAAATTAGTTTTTACCATTTGCACTGCATTTACCATTTTTTTGTCACATATCAATTTACTTTAGAAACAATAAAATACACAACAAAAGAAATACAATCACGTCCATCAAGATCTACGCTTGTTTTGCAACACATGTGTACACAGTTTCAAGCATTCCGTCGAGTTTCTTCGCCTGCATGGTAGATCTTTATTAATATTTCAGAAACTACTTTTCCCATTCCACTATCCAAATCCAACCATTATAATAATATAATATTTATAAAATACTAGCTGTACCCGTCGCGCGTTGCTACGCCAACAACTAAATGCATTAAAAAAAAATAACAAAAATCAGTACTTAAACTTTCAATTAATTCTAAACCATTTAATTGATTTCGAAAAATTGTGACATTACATAATTGTAGTGTACCACCTGGTGGCGAATAACATCTATGAACCTGCCATATTCGTCTTCTCTGTGTAAAAATACATGGTCATACTGATTTTCATGACAACCGGTTAAACGTGGCAAAAGTTGCTACTCTGCAGCGCTACCTCGTGGCGAGTTACATCTATGAACACGTCATATTCGTTTCCTCTATGTAGAAATACATGGTCATTATGATTTCATGACAACCGACTAAACGGGGCAGAAGTTCCTACACTGCAGCCCCACCTGGTGACAAGTGGCATTAATAAGCATATTATACAAACCTTCTCCGTGAAAAAATACTACTACATACTAATTTTTATAATAATCGGTCCAAAAGTTTTTGAGTTCATAGATGACATAGCGACAAACATTCATTTTTATATATAAGAAGATAAATTCTAGAATTTTTAAATTAGATAAATACCTGGAACTTGAGTAAGCAGTTTCTCGCTAAGAAATTTAATAAATAACATGTACCTGCACTGTATATTCGCTAAACTACGATAGCAATTCATAAATATTTTAACATGCCGCTTAATTGGTATATAAAACTTTGTTTACATCAATTACAAATTTCTAATTAGTCGAGCTAAGTTAATCAAATGCAGTGTTTATGTTTATGCAATGCCTTTGTCCACACATAGGCCAGATATTGGTATCGTTTTCTATGCAAATTATGTCGGTGATTGCATTATAAGTGACAACTCAGATAGGAATTGAAAGCTTTCACATTAGAATACTGTTTCAGGCAACCATGTAAGCCGCAAAATTCAGTTATTTTAAACTAATATTGCAGTATCACAGTTTGTATTACAGAGCCTCATTTATTATCACATCCATAGATAGTTTTTATGATATAGCTACATCATTTATATTTTAAATGTTGCAATTCAATATAAAAGTTATGATCGGGTCTAAAATAATATTTTAAATTTTAATTTTCATTGAATTAAATGTTTCTTGATTAAAAAAAAAAATAGTAAATAAATAGACAAAATTCTTGGTTTCTTGGTTATACTTTATGCATGTTATATTTATGTACTAATTATTGTTTCTATTTTCATTTTCCATAGTTTGAATTACAAAACGCTATACCCCGTTTATCATCGTTTCTGTAAAAATATATTATTAAATATGTTATTTCTTCTTATGGGAACCTAACCCACATCTTGTTCTGGGTGTCACTGGTCTTTTACCGCTTTAGTTTGCTAAGTCTAGAAAAATGTGAAATTTTATTTGGTAATTTAGAATAATATAAATTATATGAAGCCAAACGTTAAATTGCATTTTGTCAGCGTCGTTGATTGCGCATATAATTATTAAATTTGCAATTAAAATATACGAATATGCATTATTACGATTTCAAATAGTTGCTAATTACTTGTGTTGTTTTTATAAATACCTATTATTTAACGTTTCACAGATTAACACTAAATTTTTAAATTATTCAGGTTTTGTGTGAAATTAGGATGTCACAGATATGGAACGGATTACCATTTTAACATAAGTTTTTCTTATTGTGTGTATTAATGAAATAAAATATTAGTTAAAACATAGTAAACTATAAACATTCATTGAGTATTTGACTTATAATTCATAAAAATTAATGTGAACATATAAAAAAGAATAACAAAAATTAAATAAACAATACAATAAACAATCTAAAAGTTTTAATAACCAGAAATGCCATGTCCAAGAATTAATACTTCGCTGCTACTTTTCTACAAATATATAGTATGCTATACATATAAAGGTACATATATAGGTATATACAAAACGTATATTGGAATTGTTCTACATCTCTGGTACTGACATTTATAGGATATGTTCCTTGATTCAAAAGCCTCTCTCAATTCGGACATAGAGCTATAGTACGTGACTTGTGTTCTGTGTTGATTGCATTTATTTACCTTGTCCAGGGGAATTTTTGATCAATAAATGGCCTTTTCTCGTGTCTATTATTATATATATGAAATGAGCCTTAAATAATAGTTAGAAAATACTAAATTAACTAAATTCAAAATTGTATAACATCAGTCCAAGCATCTTTGAATACTGCTATAATCTCTTCAGTTATTATACATTAATATATTATGAACATATTACTATCGAATGAAAAATTAAATTTTTTGCTGAATAAAAAACATTATTAAATTTATATAAGAAGTAATTTAAAGACCGTAATCCAACCTTTGGATAAACGTACACAGTTGTAAGGAAAAAGGGCAAAGATTTTATTACAAAGGCTCTTTTAAAAATAACCACAATTATAAAAAACGTTAACCTGTATACTCAGCTTATCAGTCTATTTTTAATGTAGATTATAATTTAAAATTGTTTTCTTAACAAATTGTTTTCATAATTGCATGTTTTTCTGAGTATTCCAATTGAAAATTAAATGTTTTAATATTCAGCTTCACGCAGTATACCGCACGTAGCAGGATGGGCAGAGGGAACTTAGGACTTGACATATTGTGTGTTAAGTGGTTTTGTACTAGAGGGAAGAAATTAAATCATAAAATATTTCATTTGAAAGTAATAAATATTTCATTTCCCCGGGTGGGAATCAAACCCACAACCTGTTGCGTTTACGTTTTTTATTTTTGGTCCATATTACGTAAGTCAATGAATATACTTTAATTAAAGACAGTTGAATTAATGATTTAAAAGCGATACGATAAATTATACTACATAGAAATTATACATAGAAACGTAATCATTTCTCAATTACTTCGGTGTTTTTACCTTCCGGGTAATGTAATGACCTAAGCATTCTTTTTGTCCCAAAATAATTTACTTTAGCTTGATTTATAAGTCGAAAGTACAGATTTATTAGATGCCCATTTCGCAGTTAATAGCTAAAAGTAAACTCGGGTTAACCGCACTACTGAAATAATGGGTTACGCGACAAAACGACCAGATGTGGTTTTCCTATGCTTTAATTAGTTTTGTTTTGGCTTGGAGATGTTTTACTAATATCTTTTATTGTATAATTTTTAGAAGCAATAGGATTATTTTAAATGATTTTTGAATATATTTATAGTTTTATTTATTTGTTACTTGCAAATAAAATTTTAATATACATTATACAAAATTATCTACCAGTCTATAAGTGAAAAATGAGATGAGATAACATTTTTTTGCCTATTCAAATAATTAAAAGATGCCTGCGTTCATATTTATGTTTAATATTATACCACCATAATAAATATTTTAAATTACTAAATCTTCTTCTTGCCAAAAGTGTATGTAGTAAGGTATATAATGAACACGTTTAAAGGTTCACGAACATCACATTTTTCTTTTGGACATAAAGCCATATACATACATACACGTAACACGCCGTGACTGGGATACTAGCTCAGGATGTATGGAGATTTCGTGTCTTGCTATCTTTATTCTTGAGTTATCTTACTTGTATATTACAATTTTTACAAAACTGGTAACAGTTGAGGGTTAGTTAATTTTAATATTGTATACTTTTGTATATCTAATACGTTTTTAAGCATTATTCTATAATATTAATTATAATATACTATGTTATTATTGTGGAATATGCACGGAGTAAAGTCTTTCTAAGTACATTTGTTAAAAAAATATTGGAATCTTAGAAATGTTTGTCAATTTCATGGGGAACTTGATAATCCTGTTACGATGGAAGCTAAATTACTTTTTAATGAAATGTTTAGTTATGTAGATAATAGTATTTAGCATGTTTTTAATACGACGGCATTTTGCATAACCTTCAGAGATTGAAGACAAAGAAAAATATATATCAATATGAAATAAATTAATTATTTCAAATTGCCCGAAAAAAAAATTTGCCAATTTAAACATGCTTTAGTTTTTGGGTTTCTATTTATCAACATTTTTAGAATCTTGTTGCTTCTTAGAGAAGTTTTTATTGAAATGATGATTAAAATTTTAAGTATAAAATAAGTTTTAAATTTGATCTTCCACACCAGCCAAAATTTTTACTTTGAAGTATGTAGTAATAACTTTTGGTGCTATAATCGACGTTATATAATTTTTACGATTTGTTCACGGATATTTTTGAAATAAGGGACTTCAGATATACATATTTCAGTTAAGACAGCGTAATTCAAAAGTTAGATTCAAACTTCAAATCAAATCTCCTTCAATAGATCTGTGCTGATACTTATGAACTGGTATTTTTTAAAATAATGGGCTATCACAAAAAAAAATAAGGCTTATATAAAAAATAATTGAGGCATGTTATGGCGCAAAGGTGCCAACTTGCGACTGTACACGTAAAAGGTTTTGGGTTCAATCCTGTCTCGAGGGAATGAAATATTTAATATTTTCATTTGTTCGCTCTTGTAACAAGGCAAAGCGCGAGGTTGAGTTCCATACACGACACAATACCTCAAATTGGTCCGAATATGGCGAATGGACCAGAGTGTCTTAACTCTAAGTTTCCAAGTTACCTCGAGCCGTAATAGCGGATTGAAAAAAAGTAAGTACGTATCTGTAAAGCCAGTCGTTACACCGGGCCAGTCGTAACACGACAGCGTATATGTTCTATCCCTACTCGAAAATCTGAAATATTTAATATTGTTTATGATGGTGTTGAGTTCTTAATGAGAACCTATTCTACCTTGTGTAGGTTATAAAAAAAACATATTTTTAAACAATATTATGTATGTCTTTAAGTATGGCATAAATTTTAATAAATAATAGTTTTCATATAAAATTAGCCAGATTTTAATAATAAAATGATAAAAGATCGACTTTACCGAGTGTTAAGTATCAAGAGACTACTAGCTCATATACATTATGCTTACGCTCATGTGCTGCTAAGTAATTGCTTTTAACGTGTATTGATGGTTAGAAAAAAAACGATACACTTTAGTTTGCATTGCTAAATAGTTCAGTAAAAATATTTGATAGTAATTGTTGATTATTATTTTGTTGGCGTGGATTTCGTGACGCTTGCCATTTTGTTTTCGTTTACCACCCGTATAGAAGAAAGTTGCATGCATATTCATGCAGTAACTATTAAGTTATGCTAGGGTTAATTTATCTTCCATATTGTATTATTTCTAAAATATATTTTACTGATACTTTTCATAGTGTATATTAAGGCGATGTATTTATCAATCCAAATTGAAATTTATACAAAATACGAATATATCATTCTTATCTTATTTAGCTTTTATTAATAAATGTTTTAAGTTTCTCTCAATTATAGCATTACTAAAGAAATATGAAAGATATATAAATGCTTTAGAGATTTTATTTAAATTTATTTTTAAATTTATTTTCTATTTGTAGGAAATGCGGAATCAGTTTAGCTGACCAACTCTGCAATTAAGCACAGCATGGCAGGTGATAAAGAGAAATGGATCACAATAAAAATGGAGAGAATGAATTCATACTTTCACGTGGTCAAAATGACCGATTTTAGATGACGAAAGAATCTAAAAAAACTTACTGACCCTTGAAAACACAATAATTAGGTTACTTAAATATAACTTAGGACCCCCGGCGGACATAGCCCGTCGACAAATGTACTGGTGGAACTCCGAGATAGCCGCTCTTCGGGCGTCCTGCATTCGGGCGCGACGAGCGTACACAAGGTGTAGGAGAAGGAACGATCCTGACCCAACACTTGAGAGTCGGCTGCAGGGCATATATAAGGAAAAAAAGAAGGCTCTGCAGCACGCTATTAGCTAGGCAAAACACGAGTCTTACCAAGAGCTAGTAGCGGCACTTAACAAGTTCCCATGGAGACGCCCTTACCTTGCTGCAAGGAAAAAACTCCGGTCACATAGCGCTCCTTTAACGGAAACGTTATCACCAGATTTTCTCCTACACATTTTGAGGGACCTGTTTCAGGAGTCGCCTAGGCACATCCCCCCTAGAATGACCGCTTCTTCAGTTCATGAGGAGGTTTCAGTGGTTCCCCTCATATCTGGGAGAGAGATGGACATGGTGCTCAGGAGACTAAGAGCCAAGAAAACAGCCCCGGGACCAGATGGTATTCCAGCCCTAGAATACCTAGGCGACCAACTACGGAAGCTATTAAACAAGTGACTGTTAAGTGGAAAGTTGTGGAAAGAAGGGCGATTATGCCTGCTGCGTAGGGAGGGTCGTCCTCCAGACTTCCCTTCTGCATATAGGCCAATTGAGCTGCTGAATGAGATGGGTAAGCTTTTAGAGAAGATCATTGCTTCCCGTCTTATTCAGCACCTAGACGAGGTAGGTCTGGGTCTTTCAGAGGCCCAGTTTGGATTCACGGCCGGTCGGTCAACTATTGATGCTCTGAATGCCTTGAAGGCTCGGTCGTTGGCTGCAATGGCAGATAGACATGTTCTTTTCGCCGTCTCTTTGGACGTCGTCAACGCTTTTAACAGTCTGCCGTTTGAGACACTAAGCGAAGCACTCCGGTACCATAGCGTGCCTCGTTACCTCCGGCGACTTTTAAATGACTACCTCCAAGACAGAGTAGTCGTATGGACTGGGGGAAATGGCCAGATCGGTCGACGAAGTGTCGGTTGCGGGGTTCCACAGGGCTCAATTTTGGGCCCAATATTGTGGAACCTCGGTTATGATTGGCTCCTGCTTGGTCCTCTTCCACCTGGGATGAGTGTCATCTGTTATGCTGATGACACTCTAGTCACAGCCAGAGGGCCTTCCTATCAAGAGGCGGCATGCTTGGCTGAAACTGGTACCCACCTGGTCGTTGATCGCATAAAGGCGTTGGGTCTGAGGGTCTCTATGCCCAAGACCAAAGCCCTCCTATTTCATGGCACGCGTAGAGGTTTCCCCCGTAGGCCTATTCTATGCATCCAGGGACAGGAGATGGAGGTACGGACTCAGATGAAATATCTGGGTCTAACCCTGGATGGCCGTTGGTCATTCGTTCCACACTATAAACTTGCGCTAGTGAATGCCGCCGGGGCCCTTGGCAGGCTTTTGCGCATATCAGAGGACCAGATACTCCATGTCGATAACTTTATGTCGGCTTGTTGAGATCTATGGCTCTGTATGGTGCCCCTGTGTGGGCGGATTCTCTTACCGCTCGCAATAAGATTCAATTGCGGAAGGCTCAGCGAATCATAGCGATAACAGTGATTCGGGGTTACCGTACGGTGTCCTGGAGAGCGGCAACGCTCTTGGCAAGCGATCCACCTTGGGAGCTACAGGCGGAAATGCTTGTCAGAGTATATGCGTTTCGCGTAAGCGAGTGGTCGCGAGGCGTGCATCCAACGCCGGAGGATATTGCTAGGATCAGGAGGAGAGCGGATGAAGCCCTGCGATGGAGGGAGGACCTGAGGAGTCCGGTAGCAGGTCTAGTGACGGTGGAAGCGATTCGCCCCCACCTGGAGCGCTGGATAAAAAGAGGTTTCGGTGTCCTGACGTTCAGGCTGCTGAAGGTGCTGACAGGGCACGGTTGTTTCGGCAAATATCTGCATCAAAAGCCTCCGTGAACTCGGCGCTGCACACTCTGGCCGAATGCCCCTCTTGGGCCCCACAACGCCACGCCTTGATGGCTGTAGTGGGTAGCGACATCTCACTTTCTAGTGTGGTAGGGGCCATACTAGACTGTGAGATGAACTAGTCTGCTATGGTCTCCTTCTGCGAATCAATCATCGCGTTGAAGGAGACCGCGGAGCGGATACGTGAGTCTAGCGCTAATGTAGACCCGCTCCGCCGCCGTAGGACTGGAGGCAGGAGGAGCGGCCCGGCAGACATGTATGAATAAGTTGATGACAAAGAACGGGTTGCAAAACAAAAAAAAATATTGGCATTCGGAAAAGATGTGAACGGGTTGATTATCTTTATTTTTGCAAGTACTTATATTAGAATGACTGTTTTAAATTTAACGTATTTAAAGTGATTTTTGAGGCTTAATGTAGTGCAGGGACACAGTCGTGTGACTAAACACGATAGGTTGTAGGTTCGATCCACACTCGAGCAAATGAAATATTTAATATTTTTATTTCTTCACTCTGGTACAAGACAAAAGTTGATTTCCATAAAACACGCAATGCCCGATATTCACCGCAAAATGTGGCAACCAGAACTGAGTGTTTTAAAACTTAGTTCACGAGTTATATTTGCTACCCTGCGATGTACGAGATACAACGTGAAGCTAAAATAATAATCATAAAAAAAAAACTATAAAATATTTTGATTTTATTGTACTCCTATAGATCTATAATTATACATAAAATTAGCCACCCAACAATCTTGGAACCAATTAACTCCTACAAGAAGAAAGTTACATAACAAATGTAATATTTCCTTCTCTTCATACAATTTACAGGAAAATACACATAATTTACTGTTGTTTGAACATTTCATACTAAATAAAAGTAAATACAAACAAATATTATAACCATTGTAATCAAAATACTTCCCTTGGGCTATAACGACAAACCCTTGTCATGTTAACACAAAGATATTGTTCTCTAGAGATAGATCTCTTAATTTTAGGTCGCAACGATTGCGTCTACGAAGTCTACAATGTTCATAGAACTGTCCTTGTGTCTTTATACAATAAAAGATTACGTGAATTTGACATGTAAAATTTTTATCGACAAATTGAGAAATATTTATGAATTATTATTAATAAAATATTTTGCCATTTACTACCCTCTGGGTCCGAGAATGTTTCTAGAAGATTTCTTTTAAATAGTTATATAACATTTTATATTAAATAGTAGATGTTTAAATGAAAAACTTAATAAGAAAGATATTAAGGATAAGGAATACGATGAGAAATCATAATATAAATGGATCAAGTATAAAAATAAAGTCACCAGTCGTGGTGCAAGGATATAAGCATGTAATAGTAAGCGCGACAGGTTGTGGGATCAATTCTCACATGAAGAGATGAAATATTTAACAATTTAGTTTCATTGCTCTGGTATAGGCAAAACGGGGTGTTGAGTCTCGTAAGAGAACAAAATAGTTTAACTCTAGTATCTCTGGTTCAACTCTGCCTATCCTGGTACGTGCAGGATATAGCGTGAAGGAACCAAGTAAAAAAATGAGAAAGAAACGGAAATAAAACTTCTACATCTTTAAAAATTTATTTTAGTGACATTTGATTATGAGTTTGATTGCAAGCTGGTTCAATAAATCACTGTCCTGGCAAACTTGCAGTATCATCAGTGAACATTTGTTTCGATAACATTTTTCCATTTGATATTAAACCAACATATCGTGAATTTTTTTTTTTGTTTTTGTGATACATTTTCTATTTTAATGATCTTTATTTTAAAATATGAGAGACCTGTAGTGGCCCAGCGGCACAGAGTTTTTTTTTTTGTTAAATACATAAAAATAAATATAACCTGAACTTAAGAATTTTAATTCCAAAAGCCTTTTAAATAAATAATAAATTAGGTACAATTTATGTAATAACTTTACTTTAAATAACAATCCTTACAGCAACCATTGAACCTTAATAACTATAATAAAAATATATTATAGTGTATAATTAATATATATTTATAATATATTTTTCAAAAATTATATACATTTTTCACATTTTTAGGTAAAATACTGATATTTTTAAAACACAGTTAAAATCCCTCACAGGGCAGAGAAAATCTGAAAACCTACAACATATAATAAGATATTTCCATTCCCAATTTATTTTTCACACAATTTGTTTCTTTGAAACAGTATTAGTAAGATCAAGTATTATGATTTTTCAAATAATGATAAAAAAAATATAATAGAGTAACTTCAAAAAATTTGTAAAACAAATACGTTACGTTATTTTGAATGGATTGTATATATTTTAACTAAAAAGCAACCTAAATATATGTCTTCTTTTGTATATAGTATGTCTATATATAGGTGTCAAGTCCATTCGTAGCCATTGTTTTGTTCAAAGACTAATGGGGTCCGGCTTGGGCATGTTATTCAAGTGTCATGAAGATGAATGTCAGGTTATTTATGACTCTACGCCAAAAAATGGATTTAAACATTCGGGCGTTCCGAAAAAAATATCACGTCATTATTTATTTTAAGGACTCGCATAAAAGCGAAATTCGAGCGTTAAAAGGCAAATATAGGGATGAATTCAATGAAAGGATAAACCATTGCCGCGATATTGCTCAATAAATAATAAAGCTCTTGCATTATTAGTTTTCAGTGCTTGTATTTTATATATGTTTCCAATTGTTTCGCACTTCACAAGTATATTCACGATTTGTATATTTATATATGTAATTGTAGAGGTAATAATTCAGAAGGTATAGTTTTTTTATTAGAACAGTAACTTAAATATAATCGATTTGAAAACTATAACTTATATATTTCCCTATATAAATATTTTCCAGGACATGAAATATTTAATATTGTCAAGTTAAATATAAAATGTTTTCATTTCTTTGCTCCGGCAACAAGGTAAATCGCGACGTTGAGTTCTGCCACATAATGCACAATGCCTTAAATTTAGCGGAAAGTGGAGAACGGAAGTGGAACGGAGTGTCATAACACTACGTTTCCAAGTTCACTCTGTCTACCCTGCCATGTGCGTTTTACAGCGTGAAGCTGAGACAATATTTCCCTAAATCTAGACATCAATATAGTAGCCTTAAATAGTAAGTTGGTACAAAATTTTCACAACGGATATAACTTTGTGGAAGTTTGGAAACACATATCGATAATATATTGTATAACATTTTTATCTTCATTTCATCTAAAACATTGTTCGTGACAGAAAACTCTGATTAATCTATGTTGGCATGCGTTGCAGTGTATTAAATTAAACGTATCAGAGCTATACAGTTAGCTTAGTAGAACACATGTTGCCGTCCGGATCTCATGCATCATTCAGACGAAGGCAACATAGCTTTTACATTTAGGTTATAGTCAACCGACGAGATTGCATACGTTTTGCTAGTTTATTTGGAAATGCTGTAGTGGACGAATGACTGAAATGGATTTTGACATCACCGATATTTTTACCGGCGACCCGAATAGTGCAAAATTCGAAATGACCGTCCGTTCTATTATTAATGCTGAAACTTAAAATTGGAAAATATTTTTATAGTTTATATAATATTAATGTTCGTCATGTCATGTAAAATGATACAACTATAATTATAATACTCAAACGTGGCTAGTATTGAGGCAATCTACATACTCAGTACATGCGATGCTTGTAAGTCCGACAAGAAGTTTATTTCGAAATTTCTATTAACTAAGTATAAACAGAAAATGTTATTTTCAATAAAGAAATGATAATAATAATATATATGATATAATATTAAAATTGCAATTTAGACAATTTTTTTGTATCTTACAAGAAATAGTTCGGTTTAAAGTAACGATATTTTGTAAATTTCGATCGGTAGTTTCAAAAACTTTTCTTTGATAACTTGGCAGACTGTTCACATTGCTGTGAGATAAACTAATCGGAGTATGGACACCACATGAAATATTCATGGGCAGAGAATGCGACAATTTGCGCGATATACTCCACGTCACGCAAACAACATGCAGATGTATCTTAAGTTATACCAAACAAACGTTTCCAAATAGTATGTTGGCTCTGAAATCTGCGGTCCAATTTACATATACAGTGCTATGTAGTATTATTAGTATAATAAACTATTTTCTCCAATAATCAACTCTGTGCCCGTATTATTACAACACATAACTGCTTACTTCAATTTCACTCGCAAGATAACTTAAATCTATTGTTGTACAAGGACATCGTATCTTTACATAATCTCACTTATCATAACAGAATATTTGCTTCAACCACAAATATACGTATTTGATGAACATAAAGAAATAATAAGGAAAGAAACACAATTGTTTCATATATTTTGGGCAATAAAATGAGGTATTGTATTAGTTACGTTTATTGTATTAGGGGTATGATATATCTAATATGAGTGGGAGAATGTGTTTGTTTTAGATGATATAATGGAAATATAAATAGGTTTAAGGTATACTAGTTATATTTATTGCGTAGGTTTTTTTTTTATTTCTTTTGTAATTTTTATCCAAGCACACTAGATGGAAATTTTATTAAAGTTATATAAATTGATAGATTCGTAGGTAAAAGTATCAGTTTTTAATTTAATTTAATTTAAGTAATCACCACGATCGTTAAAAAAGACTGCCATTTTTTGTAAATACTTTCACTCGACTAAATACAAGTAAGCAATCTTCTTAATATGGTGGAGTGAGTGAGTGGAGAGCTTTATTTTGCAAAAAAATATACATTAATGATGTAGAGTTGAGTTTTGTTATTAATGATATAGAGTTTTTAACGCGCTGATATATATGATTAATGATATAGAATATTTAACGCACTGATCTCTAGAATGATTGCGAGCCCCATTTATCAAGACTATGTATTCTGCTCTATCCGTGGTGAGGTATACCTTGGGCCCTTGATTAGGTAATATGTTTGTCATACAATACACAACTCTTAATTATTTTTTAATTAATCAACCAGACAAAACCGCAGGTTAAGATTAGTGTTATATACACAAATATATATATATATATATATATATATATATATATATATATATATATATATATATATATATATATATATATATATATATATATATATATATATTTATACATAAATAAATCAATAACTAATCATTCGACTAGACTCACAGAAATAATTTCAGCAGAAGGATAAACTGCATGTTCCTGTAACCGCTAGTCGAAGTTCTAAACTCAGTATCTAAAACTATGTAGCAGCACAATCTGTTGATGCATCTGTTGAACTTAAGTGTTTTGTGAACAAAGTTGATAGTTGAAGCAAAGATGAAATACTTAAATGTGTATATCAAATATATTTTGCTATATAGATAATGATGACAAGAGTACTCTGAAGTAGCATGACTATAATTACCTAAAAAATCTTAATGTTCATAAATAAAATTAAATATTGTGTTAATAGTAAGATGTGGCAGTTTGTTAAATATTTATAGACCTTGGCGCGGCGGCGCAAGTGTGATTGTAACCGACAGGTTGTGGGTTCGATCCTCACTCGAGATAAAAAAAACGTTTAATGTTGTTGATATTTAATGTTTTAATGTCTTCGCCCTGGTACAAGGCAAAATGCGGCGGTGAATTTTGCCACTCAACACGTAATGCCTTAAATTTGACAGAAAGTGGGGAAGGGAAGTGGTATGGAGTGTCTTAATTCATTTTGCTCACCAATCCCCAATTACCTTTGTAAATTTAGTGTCTTAAAATTTTACCATCCAAAACAAATATTTCTCGTCTCTTACGTCTTAAGTCCATAGAAAAATATGAGTTTACCTATCTATATCAATTGTACTAACGACAGAAGCTATTCCACTTAACAAACAGGTCAATCTCATATACTCGTAATTTAAAAACTAATTTACTTTTCATCAACACATCGAGTAAGACATAATATGCGGTTATAATTATGTGTTCTATTTTATTTTATATTTAGAATACAAAACGAACTTTAAGAATATTTCTATAAATTAATAATAATTATTACTGTAATAAGGCAAAGCGCGATGTTGAGTCCCGCCACTCAACTCGCAATGCCTAGAATTCGGTGGAAAGTGGGGAACGGAAGTGGAACGGAGTGTTTTAACACTAGGTTCCCAGGTTCCCTCTGCCTACCCTGCTTCGTACGGGATACAACGTGAAGCTGACATAAAAAATATGCAATATATAAGTACTTTTTGAAAATGTTTATGAGATTGGGTGGCAAAAACAGGTCCTCACTAAATATTACCTACATATAAACTTTCAAAATAAGATCGAGAATGAGATATTTTTCTGTGTTACGTAATATTTTGTTCAACTTTAAGTATTATATGAACTTATATCTTACTTACTCTAAATATTAAATAGCATTATAAACATTCATTAAGAACAGATTGTGTTAAGTAAAGGCAGTAATTCTAAATTTAGTTAATAGATTTCATAAGATCACATAAAATAAACAAGAAACATCAACTACATATTCGTTATATATAGTACAGATTTTATAAAGCATAAGTCGAGATGGCACCGAAACGTTGACAAGATAAAACCAAGAATATAAGGAGTGGGCAGATATTATCCGCACCAGCTGTACGCTACGAACTCTGTCACATTACAACAGGTTTTATGCGTCGCTTCAGCGAATCTTACCGTAATTTTGCACATTTTCTTCTTAGAACACAAATTGAAACTTGAATTGGTAGACTTTGTGGTCTTAAATTTCATTATTTGTATCTTGGCAACGAAATTTCTGCGATAAAAGAAGCTGGTATCCCCCGTTGTCTCTCATCCTGTTTTACGTTTATGATGTAAGTTGGGGTGTGAAGTACAGAAATATGTTTGTTATTTTGATTGTATTTTTTAATGTTTTCTTTTATTTATGTTATTGTTGTAGATTTTATTTCTTTTATCATTTCTTTTCAGCTTCACACTGTATTCCATATATGTCAGAGCTTAACTTAGTGTTAAGAGGCTATCCGTTCTGTTTCCGAACTCAATTCCTCCCCTCCTCCCCACTTTCCGCCGAATTTAAGTAATTGTGTGCTGAGTGGCGGAGCTCAACGCCGCCATTTGTCTTGTCAATAGAGTGAAGAAAGAACATTAAATATTTCATATTTAAATATAAATATTTCTTCGAGTAGTGATCGAACCCACAACCACACGTTTATGTTTTCCTTGTTTACGCGTTTACATCCATACGCTTCTGCCCTTGCGCCAAGACAGCCCCTTGGAATTAGTGTTATACTATTGTACAAAATAATATTTTTTACGTATAAATACTAGTTTTCTGAGATTAAATAAATTACATATTTTATTGTTTTATAGTAAAAACGTTAGATTGGGAGTGGCTTCGAGCCACTCAAGATCATGATATATTTTAGCTTTGTTCTGGTAATAAGGCAAAATGCGGCATTGAGTTCCGCCAATCAACATGATATATTTTCGATGGAAAATGAACAACGAAAATTGTTTAATGGATGTCTTGGCACTAAATTCCCAAGTTCTCTCGGCCTACACTGCCATATTATAAATACAGCGTGAAGCTGTATTTCTTTTTTTTTATAAAAAAAAACATAACAGTTGTATCTTTTTATTATATAAAAAAGTATTTCGTTGTCGTTGGTGATATTTTTACCGATACAAAGTTTTTTGAAGGATTTTATTTATTCTTAAAATTCACGCGTGAATATCGTTGCGACGCGGATTTATTATTTATTTCAATTTTATTTTTGATTGTTATAAACCAGGGATTGGTGAGCAAAGTGAGTCAGAGAGTCCCCTTAGTAGTTTAATGTAAGACTACTAAATTAACTGGTCAAAAATTGCACTGCCTGAAGCATATTGTACTGATAGACATGAACACTTCATTCATATCTCTTATTTTAGGAAACATAGTTTATTTTTTAATTATTTATTGATCTAATGCAGGAACATTCATTAAATAATAATCAATTAAGTAAAGATCAAGCCAATTTATTAAAAATACATCGATATATTAGATATCTAATAAACTGGTTTTGTGTGTATATTGGATATGTAATGAAAACATTAAAAGACACACAGGGATACAGAATAACGTCTTACAATTAATTTTGTTTTTATAAGTAGATCGACATTTTCTCCTCCCCGTCGCTGACTGTAATTTTATTGTTTGGATAAACTTTACGATACTGAATACTTTTACTGCCGTCGTGCCCTAAACATAAAAGGGTTACGACTGTGATGGACATTACCTTCATTTTTATACTTCTTCTATTTATTAAGAAGCGATACAATTTTATATTAAGCTGATATCAAATATATACTTTTATATTTTCCTATAAAAATATAGATTATAAAAAAGTATATCAGATGTTTCTTTACCTGTTTTAAATATTATTTATAAGTGGTATTTTTTTTATTTTGGAATAATTTAAATCTTGTTACTTTGGAAAAATAAACGCAACACGTAACAATACAAACTTAGATGAAAAGCGAAAAACTGAGCATCTTAAATCTTTATTTTCTTTGTTTCTGACTTTTCTGGAAAGACTGAAAAGCTAGACTGGAAAAGTAATGATGATATTCTACAACTGGAAATGATCCTACTATTATCACTAGTTTAAGAAAATTTTTATTTCACCAAGATGTTATAAAATTAAAGTATTGATTTTGCCATGATCTCTCTTTGTATGTAAATGTACATACATTCTATAGTAATATAATAGCGAGCACAAAATATCCAATACAGGTCACGTTCCGGGAGAACAGCGGTTCCACGATACAACGCGTCCGAATTTTCCAATAGCACTGCAACCGCTACTGATAATGGTATCGAGGTATTATCTTATGATAACTTATTGCAGTGAAATATATCTTTTAGCGTCCTATATTTGTTAAGAAATATACTATTTTTAAAATTAAATGTATGAATTCGGAGTGAGTGAAATCGATCTGTGTAAGCATTAAATGTTATCTACATATATTAAATTCGTACATAAACTAATACTTACACTAACTCTTATAATGAATGAAATGAAAAAGTAATACAAGTATTTAAGTTCAAAGTAATGGTCTTTTTTATTTAACACAAATTGTCTTTATTATGCCAATATATATATTTATTTAACATATATTAACATACTATAAGCAGTAATACAATATATTTATTTAGACTTGCAAATGAAATACCAAAAGCCGAAAATTAAGAGTAATCAACGCCGTAATGGCAGCATGGGTTATTCCAAACTTAGCAATGAGAAATAATGATGAAGCGAAATTCTCGTTGGAAGAGAATGTGAATCATTTGCTTGCATACTAGAACACTTGATCCGAACAATCTCTTAACCGTGAGATGCCTTTGGAAATACCGTAAGTATTGATTTAATCTAGTTCTTAATCGACAAAGAAGCCAAAAGACGTTCTGAACATGCCGCGTATATCTTATTTATAATTAAATCTAGTATTTGGACTTATTATATCTCATTTATTCTTATACGTATGTAACAATTATTAAGATATATTTAAAAACTATTACTTCTTACGATATTAGATATTAAAAATATTTAATATATTTGTTTATTACTGGTAGGGTAACACTTGTTCACAAAGCTTTTTTCCACGCTTTGTCCTGCATAAATGTAGCAGGGTAGGTTTAAAGATCCGCCCGAAATCGATACATAATGACTGGCGAAACGCGTGAACACTGCTAACGAGAAAATAAAAATTATTTAACTCTCTACAGGTACACAAATCATAATAGGCTTTTTATTTTAATTTCAACCTTAAACTGAGAATTTTTCATTTAAATATTTGTTACAAAAATCTACATTTTTATCTCAACCAAGTTTTGTTTCATTCAAAACATACAAAGTCTAATGATAGCAATGATTTTGAAATTTTCACACAATTGAGACGCGTGGAGCCTATCACGCACGTTTTTTGCAGTCTTCTTGTTAAATGGAGTAGAAACTGTGATAAATTACACTCTAATGTTCTTTTTCCACTGGTGATTTTGTCAAACTTAATACAACGTAAAAGTTATTGTTTTTGGTCGTCTTTTATAAATAAATGTGAATTATAAATTCACATTTATTTTTTGATTAATTTAACTTTTTGTTTTAAAATTTTAAAATTTTGATTGTTTGCACCCATATGCTGATTATGTTATAATAGCATTCAATAGTTTACTTTGCAAAATATAAATAAACGCATAGCTTTTCCAGCCGTTGTTCCTCAGTATGAAACTATGGAATCATGTGTCTCATACATCCATTATGAAAAGTTTACTATGCACCACGACATAACAGGCCTTTTATAATACCTACCTGCTTTCCATAAACATCAATATTGAAATGCGCCGCTCTAAAAACTCATATGGTCCAGGTTTTTATGACGGGGTATTTTTCATCGCTTGAATATTAGAGTGAAAATCCCGCACGTATCGCAGCACCAATTGAGCTATATTTTCAGAACGGACCTTTGAATATTCCATGGATTTGAGAGGTTCTGACCAAATTTGTTGATTTAGTAGCAAAGCAAAGTTTTGATTCAAGGAATAATATAGAAGGTATTTGTATACTTTTAATACAGCTAAAATATTAAAATTTGTATTAGTAACAACGAAAAGGTTGTGTCTGTTCAGTTTCCCCAAAACAAACAAAAGAAAACTAATCAACCGTGATTGAGATTATTCTTGCGTTTTCATTACTCAGCTCGTGAAGGTCGAATTCTAATTGAAATTTATAACCGAATTGTTTACAAATAATATATAACCTTTTTAATATTTGCTAGAGATTTCTCCCGTGTAATTTGTTTCAATTAACCAAGAGACGTGAACTCGACAGATTCACTGAATCATTTTTCTCTCACTAATAACGTAAGACGTTGACAAACGACCAAATTATACGTTCACTATAATATGTTATTAAAAGTATACTTTAAGAAAAATGATCTGTGTTACGTGAGCAAATTTTTTAATCAATGATATTTCACAAGCTTTTGAAATTTATTTGTTCATAAATAATGATTTTTATGCTTAATAGTGTCTATTTAACTTCATTTAAATGATACTTTAGTTAGTTCTTCTACTATATTTAGTTCAAAAAAATGATTTTTTTTATTTACTTGACAAATATTGTTATACAATCTATATTATGAGCAATTAAAAATTGTACGTTTTTTTACTGTTAATAGGTCCAAACTTTATAATATAAAATTATAATATTTTTCTGGTATGATTTAGTGAAATTCATCTTACAAATAAGTGTCGGTTTAATAAAATTCGTGAACAGAGAAATCGAGCTACAACATGAAGTTTTTCTTTCTATGCGAAATGCGATATGTACTATGTCTAGGGATAATAAAGATATTATGATGTTTAAATAATATAATATAGTGTCAAAGTATATTTTCATTGTAAGCAATATTCCAGTTCTATTATCCCTTATATCAGTGTTCTGTTCTTATAAGAAGTGACAGTACCATCTGATTAACTATCATCTTTCACATTAACAATATTGCCTTCAGGGTTCAATTTTCTGAGATGAATAAACAGATTGAACTCTGAAGTATATTATTTATTTATCATCAAACAAACACCTGTTAAGAAATAATCACACCATACGTTCGGTGAAGCTACCACCAACGCTGCTTTGTTTCGCAAGACCTCCCAAACGTCGAGCGCTACCGAGAAACATCATAAATAATCACACCATGTATGATTCATCGCAATACGCTCCGTGAAGATACCACCATCGCTGCTTTGTTTCGCAAGACCTCCTGAACGTCGAGCGCTAACGAGAAACATCATACTGTGGGGCCCACCTGGTATTCGCCGATTGCGTTATATCGTTTAATTTAATATAAATATAATTAAGACTTTAGAGATCTTCACTTTTTGTTCTGACATCGAACAGATTGTCGCGTCTTAGGATTAGTTAATTGTAACTAAATAGCTTAAATAAATATATATAAGTAAATTCGTTTCGGTTCATTTTGCATCCTCAACGACAGCCCTACATAATTGGCGCAGTCGGTAGGATGCTCGCGGAACGTTTCGCGTAGAAGATTTCCGTAATCGCGTGAAGCCCCGTCGTAGCTTGTCTAGCTGCATCCAGAGCATCCGAATCTACAAGTAGTGCTGCATCAGAGGTTTATCCAGACATCGATAACGCAGAGGGACCGAAACATGTTCATGTGAGTACACTAGATTCTTTTTAGTGGTTGCTCAGTCCTAGCCTTCACTAACCTGTGTTAATAAAATTTGCCAAGATTTTTCATTTAAGAAAATCAAAGGAACCTAGGATAGTTACTAGTAGTAGGCAACTTTTCATAGATAGAAAAAGAGATATTACTTTGAGTAGTATAGAAGAGGGAACGGATATGTCTGAATTAGATACCATTTATAAAGCCTTAAGGTTGGTACCCGAGTTCGACGGGAACCCGAATGTGCTCACGAGATTTTTAAAATTATGTGACGAATTAGTAGTCCAGTTTTTGTAGTGCAAACAGTAGTGAATTAAGTAGGTGTGCCCTTCTCAATGGGATTTTGAACAAAGTAACAGGCTCTGCTGCTCGCTTAATCAATTCTAATGGGATTCCATCCGATTGGCAAGGCATTCGAACTGCTTTAGTGAACAACTTTGCGGACCAACGAGATGAGATCGCTCTATATAACGATTTAGCTATTTTATCGCAAGGTTCTAGCACCGCACAGGAGTTTTATGAGCGTTGCCAAAATCTATACAGTACTATAATGACTTTTGTCAGCCTGCATGATACCCTTGAAACCACCATCAATGCTAAACGAGATCTTTATCGTAAATTAACGCTTCAATCGTATTTGCGAGGTCTAAACGATCCCTTAGGATCGCGGATACGTTGCATGCGCCCGGAAACCATAGAAAAAGCATTAGAATTTGTACACGAGGAGACAATACTATGTACCTACAAAATCGGAACCAACGATTACCTGACAAAAAATCTATAAATTCAATGCTCGTGCCAAATCATTTTCTAAGTGCCTATAAAATGCCAAACCAACAATTTTCAGTGCCTGTGCCTAACCTTTTAACTATAATATACCTGGCTTTTCACGCCCTCATTTAGCTCCATCATCTGCACCGCAATGGAGACAGAATCTGTATCAACCCCGCCAATTTGGTCCAACTCGTACGCAACAAATTTTTAGATCACCACCGCCAAATTATAACCCTCAACAAAATAACTTCCAGATAGGTTCGCGTCCTAACCACCAAGTCTTTAACCAACCTCGTCCTATGAGTGGTGTCAGCCAGTATGTAACAAGACAATTGCCACCTACACATCCAGCAATTACAGGAAATAACTGGACAAAATCAGGGAACCCACCCCCCCACGAACTACTTTAAAAGTAAAGAAATAAATTATAATAGTTTTTTAGACAATTCTATATATGATGAATACGCCGATTATAATTATTACGATATCAGCGAATGCGTAGAAAACCAGCCACCGTATGAATATTTTGTACAGGAACCTTCAGAAAACTCTACGGAATCGCCCCGGGTGGAAACCGATATGGTGAAAACAAACGAGCAGGATTTTTCGAAGGACCGGGAATCCGACACCTTAAAATAGAAGTAAATCTTCAAACACAACGTCAGCTTCCATACATTCAAATCGCATCACCACCTATGAAACTTTTAATAGATACAGGGGCAAATCAATCATTTCTTTGTCCCGAGGTAGTAGAAAGATACTATAGTAACTTACCAGTAAATTACGATCCTTTGAGTTAAGAATATTCATGCCACCTCTAGAAATTACTATTCAATTACGTTACCTAGCTTTAAAGAATTTAATGATTCCGATAATACGACATTTTATATTTATAAGTTTCATGATTATTTTGATGGACTTATCGGTACAGACTTATTAGACAAGTGGAAGGCTGTAATAGACTATAAGAACAAATTACTAAAACTAAAAACCGCTTCAAATCCTATTAAGTATATGATTCACGCAACGCAAATTTGTATGAGGACATTATACCGGCAAATACTTCCAAATTACTTAAAATTCCTATTAATATTCATGATGGGCATGCATTTATAGAAGAGCAAACTGTTTCTAATTGTATTATTGGCGAATGCTTAACTACCGTTTCAAATAATAGGGGAATAGTCGAAGTAACCAATCCAAGTCGAAGCGACGTCATATTCTCTATGGACGAGCAATCTCTGCAGAAATGTATAACGTACAGTGTACACCTACAAATAAACAGCAAGGACCGTATAAAAGAAGTGATTTCGCGCTTACGCACTGATCACTTAAATATCGAGGAACGTACGAACTTAGAGCTGCTTTGTGCCCAGTATGCAGATGTTTTCTACTTAGAGGGAGAGCCTTTAACTTTCACGAACAAAATAAAGCATTCGATTAAAACAACTGATGAGGTTCCAGTTTACACAAAAAGTTATCGGTATCCATATATCCACAGGCAAGAAGTACAGGAACAGATAGGTAAGATGCTAGAACAGGGAATCATTAGGCATTCAAATTCAGCATGGAGCTCCCCAATTTGGGTTGTAGCTAAGAAAGCAGATGCGTCAGGAAAAGCTTAAATGGCGTTATAGTAGTGACTTTCGAAAGCTTAATGAAAACAACTGTAGACGACAAGTATCCTATTCCCAATATAGCCGATGTCTTAGATAAATTAGGTAATTGCCAATATTTTACAACCTTAGACCTAGCTAGTGGATTTTATCAAGTAGAAATGAAGCCACAGGATATACCAAAAACAGCTTTTAATGTAGAACATGGCCATTTCGAATTTTTACGCATGCCTATGGGCCTTAAAAACAGCCCATCTACTTTCCAGAGAGTTATGGACAATGTGTTGAGAGAGCTTCAGAATACTATTTGTCTGGTGTACCTAGATGACATAATAGTATTAGTACATCCCTTCAGGAGCACATTATTAACCTAGAAAAGGTATTTAAAAAATTACGCGAGTCCAATTTTAAAATACAAATGGACAAATCGGAATTCCTAAAACTAGAAACGGCGTATCTTGGTCATGTTATTAGCAAAGATGGTATAAAAACCTAATCCTGAGAAATATCGGCAATTAAAAAATACCCTTGCCTAATACCCGTACAGAAATAAACGTTTTTTAGGATTACTTGGTTATTATATGGAAGTTCATACCAGACTTTGCTAAAATAAACCAAGCCTCTGACCCAATGCTTGAAGAAAGGTTTTAAAATTGTTCAAGATCAAATTATATCCAATGCTTTGAAAAGTGTAAAACTTACTTGTAAACGATCCAATCCTTCAATATCCGGACTTTTCAAAGAATTCATACTCACAACAGACGCTTCGAATTTAGCAATTGGAGCCGTTCTTTCTCAAGGCCCTATTGGATCAGATAAACCAATAGCATACGCATCAAGAACACTTAATAGCAGTGAAATAAATACAGTACGATAGAAAAAGAATTACTCGCTATTGTGTGGGCAACGAAGTACTTCCGGCCGTATCTTTTTGGTAGGAAGTTTAAATTATAACAGACCATCGGCCTTTGCAATGGGTAATGAATATGAAAGAACCCAATTCCCGCTTAACACGTTGGAGATTACGCCTAAGTGAATACGATTATACAGTCATTTATAAACCAGGGAAAATTAATTCCAACGCTGACGCTTATCTAGAATAGAAATCCATAATGAAGAGTCTAGTTCTATTGTCGTCAACACTTCAGAGAAATCCGATTCTGAAAGAACCAGAAGTATCGATTCAAGAACCGATAGTATTCATAGCGATATAGAAGCCCTATACTAGAAGTACCTATTACCGATGATCCCCTCAACAGATTAGTAGACAAATCGTATTTAATGTTTGTTAGCGATATTAAATTAAACCCCACATAACTCATCCTTTTGAAATTATACAAAATTAGGCTACAAATCTCTAAGTTCAAACCTAGAACAAGATGTAATAGATGCTATAAAGAATACGTTACACCAGGTATAAAACAGGAATTTTAATTAATCCTTCACTTGAAATGTATAAAATTATACCGGTCATACCCAAAGATATTTTAAAATTCGGCAATTAACCTAGTTCTTTCTAAATTAGAAGTTGAAGACGTTAAAAATACTAAAACAACAAGAAATTATTAAGAACGAAATTATCATGAAGGCAAGACGAATCATAGAGGCATTAATGAATGTTATTTAGCTCTGTCTAAACGTTATTTCTGGCCAAAATTAAAGACCAAATTACAAAATTAATTAATGACTATCTTATTTGCCGGTCCAGCGAAATATGACCGTAATCCTGTAAGACCTCGGTATCAAATTGTACCACCACCTACCAGGCCTTTTGTGAAATCGTACATTTGGATCTATTTAGCGTGGATAGTAATAAGTACCTAACAATTATCGATGCATTCTCGAAATATGCACAAGCATATTCTTTGAGAGATCTACAGCTGTTAGTGTAATTCAGGCCTTATTAAAGTTCTCTTCCCATCATGGTATGGCTCTTAAATACATTACGGATAACGGCCCAGAATTTACAAATCAGTTATTTTCTGAATTCACTAAATTACACAAAATTCAACATCATAGAACATGTTCCAATACACCCAACGAAAATGGAATGATAGAACGCTTTCATAATACCTTACTCGAACACTTGCGTATCTTAAAATTAGAACACCGTAATGAATCCGTTTGCAATCTTATGACATACGCTGTAATGGCTTACAATAGTTCAATTCATTCTTTCACGAAATGTCGTCCAATAGACATAATCACTGGTCATTTAGATCCGCGAGATCCTTTAGACATGAATATAACAGAGCACCTATTGCAGGAATACATAGTACATCACCGTAAGCGAATGTTAAAAGTATATGAATTTATTCATGAATCCGCGCTTCAGCGTCGTACTCAAATAACCGAGAATATTAATAGAAATCGCGAGGCTGAGCAAATATATGCACCTGATCAGCGAGTCCATGTCAGAAATCCTTTGGCCAATAGACAGAAATTAGCTGCTCGTATACGGTTGATACGGTTGTAACAGATTTACCTATACACATTTATACAAAGAGAAAGAGTGGGCCTGTACCCAAGTCGCGCATAAAACGGGTACCTAATAGTGCTCGTTTGTTACAGAATACAGAAAGACACTAATCACGTTGATGGTGGCTCAAGCCCTGAAGCTGGACAAGCGAAGAGATTACACTTGAAAGCTTAGGAAATGGACCAGGTGTCCTCCCTTTCAACTTAGGACCTACTAAAGTCATTTCTCATTTCCATTCCTTTATTCATTATAAATTTAGATAATGTGCGAAATAGATTAGAATCTGTTCGAGAAAGTTAAGTGATCTAACACCCTGACTTAAATAATAAACGTCGTTACTTTACGCTCCACATATTAATATCTTACTACAAAATTAAATGATATGTCAGATCAATTGTTAACTTTTCAAGGAAAACGTTCAAAAAGAGGCCTTGTAAACGTTCTTGGTTCCATAATCAAAAGTATCTCCGGAATTTAGATTATACGGACGCATTAAAGTACGAAAATGCCATTGCCATACTACAAAAGAACGAGAATAACTTAGCCATTGAATAAATCATCAATAAGCTTAAGCAAGCAGTGGGCATTCCAGAGTTCAAATGTTACAGATAGGATGGTAGAAAACCAGAGGAAAAATAGAGAACATTATTAACCTATCTTAGATAACGATGCTAGGAAAGAAGAAGACGTAATTAATTACTTTCATTTAGCACAACTACTTACAATATTAGGTGATGACATAGACAACTTGTCACAGGAATTGTCAAAATTACAGAATCCTTTGGCATTCATAAAAGCTAAAAGTATCCATTATTCCGTTCTCGATTACGATACTTATATAGTTATGCTAAATAAACTAAAAGGGTTATACAATTCAGAAGTAGTGTTAGATATTAATTTTAGAGAATATTTAGACATATTAAGATTAGGATATTTTATAAAATAATGATATAATCTTGGTAATTAAGTTTCCCATCGTGAATCCTAATAACTACATCCTTTAAAATTGTCCTTAGCCCCTAATAGTAATAATAAAACTATAATCCCTACCTATCCATATGTAGCAATTCACGAGAAGATCTACTGTATATAGAGACAGAATGTCCGAAGTATAGTCACGGTCATCTTTGCGAGGACAGCTTAAACCGACACTATTCTAGAACAAACGACCTGCATTCAACATCTTATACTTCAGCAATATATTCATGAATCCTGTCGAGTTACTCCATAATTTTATCATCTCAAGCCATGGAAAGACTGGATGATCGTCACTACGTTCTGATCTTTCCCACCTAAACGAAAGTTCACTTAGCCTGTTCTCAAGATCAATACAGAAACCTTCATGGAAGTTATTTAGTTGAAATACCTCAAGGGTGTGCTCTACAAACGTCCATCTTTACCATCACTAACCACCATGATCAAGTGACAGCCGAGTTTTTGAAAATGTTGAATACAGAATATGGTACAAAGACCCATACAAAGCGACAGCGAAGACCATCTTGAAATTGAATAGCATAGATTTGAGTCACTTACACTCAACCAACATCAGGTGCCTCTCAAGAACCAGTGACTTTGAATCGTCGAACTTAGACCCTCTAATCACACAAACTATACCTGTCTAACATACTCATCGGTGCATCAGTACTCATTATAAGCATAGTCCTCATTCGTCGAAAGTATGCCTTCGAAGAATATCAACCAGAGAGAGGACGAGACAACC